>OY282641.1:140519181-141119181 GCA_958299015.1 Tetanocera ferruginea
AGGAATAGGAATAGGAATAGGAATAGGAATAGGAATAGGAATAGGAATAGGAATAGGAATAGGAATAGGAATAGGAATAGGAATAGGAATAGGCATAGGAATAGGAATAGGAATAGGAATAGGAATAGGAATAGGAATAGGAATAGGAATAGGAATAGGAATAGGAATAGGAATAGGAATAGGAATAGGAATAGGAATAGGAATAGGAATAGGAATAGGAATAGGAATAGGAAAAGGAATAGAAATAGAAATAGAAATAGAAATAGAAATAGAAATAGGAATAGGAATAGGAATAGGAATAGGAATAGGAAAAGGAATAGAAATAGAAATAGAAATAGAAATAGAAATAGAAATAGAAATAGAAATAGAAATAGAAATAGAAATAGGAATAGGAATAGGAATAGGAATAGGAATAGGAATAGGAATAGAAAAAGAAAAAGAAAAAGAAAAAGAAAGAGAAAAAGAAAAAGAAAAAGAAAAAGAAAAGGACAAAGAAAAGGAATAGTAAAAGGGACCTTTATCATTATCATTACATTTAGTGATTTACTCACGACTTACAACAACTAAGAGGAGCTGAAGATTTTATAAAATTCTCCATTCCTTGTCAATTTCTTTAATTTTTATACCTTCACGCGTACTGCGTAAGACTTATATTAATTTTGTCACGCCCATAAGGAGGCTTGGTAGCTATAAAAAGTATATATATTCGTGCTCAGCATCACCTCCTGAGTTCATTTAGCGTCTGTCTGACTGTCCGTCTGTCTGTGGACACGATAACAGCCATAATTTTTTTCAAAAAAAAACTAAGATCAAGTTCGAGAATGGGCTTTATTGGATGAAAGCCACGGCTACCTTTTATACAACTACAATAATGCAAACTCCATAGAAGAGCAAATATTTAGGCTACAAAACTTAAATTCGGTATTTGTGTAACATATGTCAAAACTGAGGAGTGCTAGGAAAATAGACGTCATCCACTCACTAACACGCCCACCTCCCATACTACCCTAAAACTATATAAAGAAGCTTGTGTCGAAGCTACATAAATAAAATTTGGTATTTATTCATTTTATATCAAAACTAAAGCGAGTTCGATAAATGGGCGTCATTCACCAACCAACACGCCCACCTACCATACAACCTCAAAATTCAAAACTATTTAAAGAGGATTCTGTCGAAGCTACAAAATGAAATTTGATATTTATTCATTTTATATCAAAATAAAAGCATGATAGAAAAATGGGTGTTATCCTCGTACGAACACGCCCACCTCCCATATAACCTCAAAATTCGAAACTCTATAAAAAGGCTTCTCTTTACGCTACTGGCAATAAATTTGATACATATGTATTTTATATCAAAACTAAATTGTGGAAGAAAAGTGGCCGTCAGCCACCTACGTGCACAACCACCTCCCATACAACCCATAATAGTGAAAATTCTATAAATAGCTAATATTTAAGCTACAGAACTGAAATTGGGTAGTTGTGTATTTTATATCAAAACTGAAGCGTGTTAGAAAAATTAGCGTCAATCACTTAAGAACAAGTCCACCTCCCATACAGCTACGAGATGCTGGCACCTCATTGATGGAATTTTAAAAACTGATGATGTCATCTGAAAGCTATGAAAATGGTCAAAAAAGTCCAGTAGTGGTCCAGTGTTGATAGTAGATGCCTACCTGTTTGGTTTAACTCTACTTGCCCCATGGCGAGAAGTCATGGACTTTCGAAATCAACTCTCAACAGACGCATTCTCAAGACTCACATTTATTGAAACTGCCAGTGTGCAGGATCATAGGGCCGACATGTCTATTACGAGTTGCTTTCTCCAGTCCAATGGTTTTTGGAATATAATTAAGTTTGTCAACCAGTTTCCAGGCACTCAGCACCCAAAATTTCTACTGAGTAACCCTTCTTTTCAATCATATCATGCAGAATTCGATCGCCATTATCGCCATAATAAAATTAATTATTTTCCGGGCATGACCAGTGCCCTAGGGATTCGCGTTTTCAACTATTAATAGCTTACTATGACAAGGCGCCGATTTGCCAATTCTGCCATAAGTACTTAACTCATCTACCATTTCCCCAGTACCAATTTGTGGACATTTAATTTGAAGTTAAATTCAATCCACCTCCATTGGTAAGGAGCGAGACCGACCTTAAATCTCTTGCATAAAGGATATGCCAGCCTGGTTGTACTGAGATGCAACGCCACGCCGACTCGTTGTCTAGCTTGCGACATTAAGCTTACCACAGCTAGCACGATACTCCCCGAGAAAATTAGAAAAATAAATTAGAAAACTTGATCAGCCAGCATACAACATTACTACAATGAAGCATGCTCGAACACAGGGTCTATTATGCTCCTAGATCATACTCCATATCAATACTCCTTTTTTAATCAGCCCTTTTAAGACTCCTCCTCCTTTATGACCATTCTTTTAAAATCACTTTTTCCGGTATATATGTATAGACCCTATCGTTGGAAATTTATTTATCATCACTTACTCTCATAAACCCATAGAGAATATCAGATTTTTATTCATATCGGTGGTTATCATTTGCTAAAACAGGTTTATAGACTATCACCGTGCTAACAGTATGTTTTATATCATTTGCTAAGGATACGCAGGTACAATAACCAGATTTTATGTCCCACTTTCATGATTTTGCATCTCAAAGCGAGGTTGCTCATGGCAACCTATGTTTTTAAGTGACATACATAATTAAACCGAAGTCCAAATACGCATGCCACAATCCTCCTTCTTTTCACTGGCTTGGGACAGGCTAGTGGCTTACCATCATCACCACCAGGCGGAGTTGGTCAAAAAAGGTCAGAGGTCAGTTATCTCTATTACTTGGTACCATACAACCCCAAATTGAAAACTTTATACAGAGGCTTGTCTTTACTTTGCAAGAAAACAATTTAATATAAATTTTTTAAGACGTCATCAAAATAGAAAATGTTTTTTTAAATCTCATACAAAAAGAGCTACAATTTAAGATTATGTACCATTACAAATCGGCAGTGGGGTATTTTAACTTAGGCCAAGTCTAAAATATACCTTACTAGTAATCACATATATTGCTACTGAAATATTATTTAAAAATCATGGCGGGCGTGATAAAACAAAAACCACTTGAGCGATCATACTGAAATTTTAATATGTTGTTTTACACTTGCTTGGACTGAACTACGAATAGAAAACTCGATTTTATAATTTTTGCGATTTTGGCCGATTTTGTCCAAAATACTTGACACTTTTCAAAAAAACGCCGCCATTTTATTATTTTTCAACCAAAATTGTTTCTTCTAGTATAAAATCAACTCAATTTTATTTCGGCTTAAGACAACACAGTAACTTTGTTGGCCATAATAGAAAAAAATTTATAATTTTTATAAGGTGTAACTTTTCCTTTATTTTTAAGATTTCATTTCAGTTATAACACATATATCAGCTTCTATGGGAAAAGCCTTTCACTTCATAACACTTCCCTTCAGGCAATCACATAATTAAATACATCTTTGTATCATAACATATCTGAGTTCGTATCAGTTTTAAAACATTGCTGTTCGACTATATTTAGGCGGGCGAATAATTAACAAAATTATTTTTGTCTTAAATCTATTCAAAATTCATCAGCAGCCTTTGATATGTATTAAGCTGCTTACATGTTACAACCTTAAACATGCCTTCAAATCACTCCCATCACATACTCACATACAAATATTTCCAAATGAAAAGTTTTCTCTTACCCTTAATTGAAGCTATTTACTTGCATTAATTTTCGCAAAATGCATTTGTCTCTTAATAAAGCATAATCATCAGCAATTAAACGAAATATTCTAACCAAATTTACTTTAAATCTATTTCCACAATTAATTAGCACAAATAGAGAAAATTTCATTAATTTTCAATGTTGCTAAATTGAAGAACAACAGTTTTGTGAGTTGGTCAAACAAAATGTTCATGCAATTCAGTTATGCATGGCATGCCATTTTGATGTATTTATGTGTGAAATGATAGAGAGATAAATATATCAATTTCGAATGATGTGCAGAGTGACAGCAAGTAAAAGTTAGTGGCTGGCATAAGACAAGTTCTTCATTACAATTTTAATTGAAATGTTAATTTTGCACGAGGCGTTTGCTAGCAATTAACTGATATGCACAGAAACACACACACACACACACATACACAAACACAATAGATGGTTATCGAGCTTTTCCTCGGGTTGTCATTTAATCTGCTTTTGTGGTGCACACAAAAATATTTGCTCCATCATATGTTGGTTAGAAGAAAATAACCTTCAACATTTTCATTTATTGTTAATTATAGCAGCCATTATTGAGTTTGATTAATAATTTGTTGCAAATCAGAATGTTTACAAGACACATGTTCTTGGTTAAATTTGCTATAGTTTTGTTATTAGAATTAATTTAGAAATTGCAAAGTTGTTCGATTAGTTTTTAAATTATTCGATTTAAGATTTGTGGTCAATTTCAATACATTTGTCAGAAGTAAGCCTTTATAAAGGAAGCTTTTTTATTTGTTAATTAGTACACAAATGCACAAAAAAGTAAAAACTTTTAGCAACCCAGTCTACTTAAGGGTAGGTTCTCATCTATAGGTACAAAAACATGGTGATTGATATTTGATATTTATAACAAAATATCTACTTGATATTTTTTATTAGAAAGAAGTACCTTGAGTTTTTTTTTTTATAAAAAAAATGTGTAAGTATTCAACAACATATTCACTGAGGCAAAATTACATTAAAGTTAAAAGAAAAAACTTTGAAACTAAAAGTAAATTTTCACAATTTCCAGCTGGCGAAAATTTCTTTTTAATCAAAAGAAAATGTTTTGAGTCTTATTTATAAAGAAAGCTGCATTGATTTAATGACTTGTCTTTTATTTTTTAAATGAAAATAAATTCTTTTGAATTTATAAGATAAGGGGGCGATCTTCACATGGCAACGTGTCTGACTGCCTCAACTTGGCGAGGCCTGCATTATCTATGTCGAAATCGTCTCAAGTCGACTCAAATCTCCGCGTGGTGTCTCCTGGAAACGTCAAAGAACTATCGCCCGACAGACTTTGACGGCGAATCTGAGCGGCGGGCTTCCTTTGGCCATCAAGCAAAGGTTGTGCGTTGGGTTTGAATTCCACCACATAAAAAAGCATTTCAATGAAAAGTACAAGAATAAAGAAAAGAATGATCCCCAAATCTAATGACGACTACCGCAAACGAAAAACGGATAATGATTTACGGATATGCACCTGGAATGTCCGAACCCTAAATTGGCATGGTGCCTCTATCCTACTGATTGATATCTTGGAAAGATATAATTCTGATATAACTGCAATCCAAGAAATGCGATGGAAGGCACAAGGTTGCTTACGATATGCATCCAGTGATATCTACTACAGCGGCTATGAGGAGAAGCACGAGTTTGGATACGGATTTGTAGTAGGCAAGAGAATACGGCATCATGTCCTGTGATTCACTCCTGTGAACGAACGACTTGCCATAATCCGCTTCAAGGCAAAATTTTTTAACATAAGCCTAATATGTGCGCACGCTCCGACAGAAGAAAAAGATGACGAGACCAAAGAGAGTTTTTACGTGCGCCTTGAAGACGCATACGAGCGCTGCCCCCGTCATGACATAAAAATCGTGCTTGGTGACTTCAACGCCAAGGTGGGTAAGGAAAACATATTTGGTCCAACAGTCGGAAAGTTCAGCCTCCACGACAACACATCCGATAACGGAATGAGGTTGATTGACTTCGCCGCAGCACGAAACATGGTCGTTAGTAGCACTAGATTCAAGCATCTTAATATTCATAAGGCCACTTGGCTGTCCCCTGATCAAAAAACATGCAACCAAATTGATCACGTTTTGATTGACGGAAGGCACTCTTCCAGTGTACTAGACGTATGCACGAACCGTGGTGCTAACATAGACTCCGATCATTATCTTGTCACAGCCAATATCCGCACACGTCTGTGCGCAGCTAAGAATGCTCGCAATTCTACACAAAGAAAGCTAGACGTCGATAAGCTGCAGTCAAAACGGATGGCCGAATCCTTCGCTACTCGACTCTCACTCCTGCTTCAAGAAAGCACTCCTCCGATCGACGATATATGCGGACAGTGGACGCACATATGCCACTCTATGCGTACGGCTGCCGAAGAGGTTATAGGCTACCATCGGTCTCGCCGAAACCAGTGGCACGACCAGGAGTGTCACGACGCCACTGTAGAGAAAGACATCGCCTACAAAGCCACTTTGCAGTCGGTTGTAACGCGTGCTGTTATGGAGCGATACCGAGAGAAAAGGAGGGAAGAAAGACGCATTTTCAGGCGAAAAAAACGAGAGGCGGAAATGCGTGAATGCGAGAAAAGGAATGAGACTCGAAAATTTTTCGAAAAAAATAAGACGCCTGGCCGATGGTTTTAAGAACGAAGCCTCTTCCTGCTAGGATGAGAATTGGAATCTAGTGACAGATATCCAGAGTACACTGATGTTATGGAGGGAGCACTTCTCTAGACTTTTAAATGGCGACGCTGACAACAATCCCGCCATTTGGAGATGATATCCCGGAAACCCCAATTATAGACGACAGCGTTGAAGTTCCTCTGCCCGATTATAATGAGGTCTTAACAGCTATAGCTTTGCTTAAAAACAACAAAGCCGCAGGAGCCGATGGCCTACCGGCTGAGCTGTTTAAGACCGGTGGCGAAGCTCTGTTTAAATACATTCACAGACTTCTATGCAGAATATGGTCGGAAGAATGCATTCCAGCTGATTGGAACCTAAGTGTGCTTTGCCCAATCCACAAGAAAGGCGATCCCACCATTTGCGCCAACTACCGTGGGATTAAAAAAAAAAAAACAAAACAAAAAAACACTGAAATGGCCAACAGTCCTTGAAAGGACTTTGACCGAGCTTCTTATGATCAATTGTGTTGTGTGTGTTATTAAATGTTTGCACACAATTGACCGAGAACTGGACCTACATGTTTTATGCCAACTCAGAACAGCTAAATTTTATGTTCTCAAGAAGCCTTACATGGCATTGTTTGCTCTCTGAGGTTTGCCATTGTCTGCAGAGAGGTTTTGACCGATCAGAAAAATTTTGTATTCAAAAAACTTTTCGCCGCGGCTGGGGATCGAACCCGGGCTCCGAGCATGCTAAGCCACACACTTAACCTGCGTGCCACGGTCACCACACCGTGGGATTAGCCTTCTTAATATCGCATATAACGTCCTGTCGAGCGTGTTGTGTGAAAGGTTGAAGCCCATCGGTAACCAACTGATTGGACCTTATCAGTGTGGCTTTAGACCTGGAATTGATCAGATCTTCACGCTCCGAAAAATCTTGGAGAAGACCCTCGAAAAACAAATCAACACACACCATCTTTTTGGCGATTTTAAAGCCGCCTTCGACAGTTCAATAAGGAGTCACCTATATGCCATTATGTCTGAATTTGGTATTCCTTCGAAGCTAATACGTCTTTGCAGGATGACACTAAAGAACACCAGCAGTGCAGTGAAAATCGGGAAGGACCTCTCCCTTCCGTTCGATATCAAGCGAGGTTTCAGACAAGGTGATTCCTTATCGTGCGACTTCTTTAATATAGTTATGGAGAAGATCATCCGAGCTGCTAACCTGAGACGCAGCGGTACAATTTTTTATAACAGTGTTATGCTGCTGGAGTATGCTGATGATATTGACATCATTGGTCAAAATACGCGCGAAATCAGTGCAGCATTCTCCAGGCTAGAAAAAGTGTAGAGTCGAATGGGTCTTGCAGTGAACACAGATAAAACAAAGTATCTTGTGTCAACAATCAAACAGTCCCAGCGTCTTGGAAACCACGTCACTGTTGACAACATCTCCTTTGAGGTAGTGAAGGACTTTGTTTACCTGGGATCTAGTATTACTCCTCCAACGATATCAGTATTGAGATTAAACGAAGGATAACTCTTGCCAACAGGTATTACTTTGCTCAGTAGGCAATTGAGAAGCAGAGCTCTCTCTCGAACGTTGAGCTGCACTGTTAAAAGGACTTTGGAAGCGTTCGAGAGCTGGCGACTAAAATGGTTCAAGATCTATAAATAACAAGTAAAGAAAGTCTAAAGTCGGTCTAAGCCGACTATAAATACTCTAATACTACTTTTCCAAATAAAAACAAAAAATATTATTGAAAATGGGTGTGTCCGTGGGCGTATGAAGCCTATATTTTATATGCATTTAAGTGTTGATGAAAAACTTACACATACCAAATGGTAGTCCTGTAACTCACAGTTTATGCTTTTATTGTGCTTTCGCTATGGGAAGTGGGCGTGTTCATAGACGGATAACTCCCAATTTTTGAACACACCTTAGGTTGCGGTTATAGTGAACACAATTCAGACAGGCAGGCAGGCTGAAATCTGTGTGAAAAAACGAGATGCAAATAGCTATCTATCTCGCTTGTTAACATTGCCTGTCTGCCTGCTTGTCTGACTCGGCGTTCACTATAACCGCAACCTTAGTTTTGGAATAAAATACATACATACCAAATTGCATCTCTCTATGACAAACATAACCTTAATTATTGAGTTTTAACCTTTTTGGTTTGTATGGGAGGTAGGCGTGTCTGTGGGCGGAAGATGTCCATTTTTCAAAACCATATTTGGTTTGTCATAATAAACATACTTGCCAAATTTCATCTCTGAAGGTTAAACATAGGCTTATTTATTCCGTATTCAATGTATGGGTTGTATGGGAGGTGTGCGTGTCCGTGAGCGTATGACACCCATTTTTCGAAGACATCTTTGTGTTAATATAAAACACATACCCACCAAATTTTATTATTGTAGGTTAATTATTGCCTTAAATATCCAGTTTTCAATTTTTGGGTTGTATGGGAGGTGAGCATGTCCGTGAGCGGGTGATCTCCATTTTTCGAAGACATTTTGGTATTTATAATTAACACATACACTGAGAGAAAAATGTGTTAAAATCAAATGAAATTGTGTTCATATCTAACGAATTTGTTTTTGAAATAGAGCTTGAAACAAATTCATTAAAATTAAACACAACTGTATTTAAATTTAAATTCAAAACAAAAGTTTTTGTTTTTAAAACAATGTTTTTTTTATGAAAAACAAATTTAAAACAAAAATTTTAAAATTTAAAACAAATATTTTAAAGCATATTTTCGATGACATTTTTTTAGCTTTACCGAGTTTTTAACATCAGATGCACAGACAGCTACCCTCGGGACCTCCGAATGTTAACTCCATTCGATGAATTTTACATTTGATATATTTTGATATGTTCGATATTTTTCAAACCAATTCAAAAAATTCAAAAATTTTCATTTTATTCAAATTTTTGTTTGTTTTTTTCAAAGATATAATGAGAGAAAATAAAAAAAAAGAAAGTAGTTTATAGGTAGCTGAAAATTAAACACACTTGTTATACCCTAAACCTGAAAGGTCAGGGTATATTAACTTTGTGCAAACGTTTGTAACGCATAGAACGAAGCGAGTCCGGTATAGAAAAGTATATATATTTTTGAACAGCGTCACCACGTGAGTCGAGCTATCCATGTCCGTCCGTCCGTCCGTCCGTCCGTCTGTCCGTCTGTGTGTTGTCCGTATACACAGGATAAGAAGAAGGAGTTGAGATAATTGAATGAAACTTGGTACACATAGTCACATGGACCCAAGGATCTGCACTATTGAATATTTTTGGAATCCGCCCACGTACACGCCTACCTCCCATACAACGCAGAAATTGAAAACTGCTGTGTTTTGTATGTAATCTATGTGTTTTGTATCAACACAAAGATGTTTTTAAAAAATGAACATCATCCGCCCACGGACACGCCTACCTCCCATACAAAGCGAAAATTGAAAACTGCATAACTCAGCTCATATTTAGTCTACAACAATAAAATTTGGTGGGTATGTGTTTTATACAAACACAAAGATGTTTTCGAAAAATGGACGTCATCTGTTCACGGACACACCCACCTCCCATACAACCCAAAAATTGAAAACGCAATAAATAAGCCTCTGTTTAACCTACAGAGCTAAAATTTGGCACGTATGTTTTTTATGGCAAGACAAAGATATTTTTGTAAAATGGACGTCATTCGCATACGGACACGCCTACCTCCCATACAACCCAAAAAGTTTAAAACTCAGTAAATAAGGTTATGTTTGTGATAGAGAAATTAAATTTGGTATGTATGTATTTTATACCAAAACTAATGTGTGTTCAAAAATTGGGAGTAATCCGTCCATGAACACGCCCACCTCCCATAGCGAAAGCACAATAAAGGCATTAACTGTGAGCTACAGGAATAAAACTTGGTATGTGTAAATTTTTCATCACCATTTAAATGCAATTAAAATATAGGCTTCATCCGCCCACGGAGACGCCCATTTGCAATAAAAATTTTTTTATGTTTGAAAAGTGGGTTTAGGGTATTTAATAGTCGGCCTAGACCGACTTTAGACTTTCTTTATTTAATTTTCATACTTTAAAACAATTTTAAAGTATGTTTTTTTTCTGAGTGTACATACCAAATTTTGTTGTTGTAGGGTAGTTATGAGCTGAGTTATGCTGTTTTCAATTTTTGCGTTGTATGGGAGGTAGGCGTGTCCATGGGCGGATTCCAAAAATATTCAATAGTGCAGATTCTTGAGTTCATCTTATTATGTGTATCAAGTTTCATCCAATTATCTCAACTCCTTCTTCTTATCCTGTGTTTACGGACAACACACAGACGGACGGACATGAATAGCTCGACTCACAAGGTGACGCTGATCAAGAATATATATACTTTTCGATACCGCACTCACTTCGTTCTATGCGTTACAAACGTTTGCACAAAGTTAAGATACCCTCACCTTTCAGGTTTAGGGTATAAAAATGTCATTCTCCGTTTTTTGATCAAAATGACTGTTGTTCATCAGATAATTTTGCACAAAGAAGGTCAGATTCAAAATTTTCGCAGTTTACTATTAAAACTTTTCAATTTAATAAGACCAAAAATGTCAATTAAAATCCGATTTTTTACAACTATTTTATTAATGGGATCCTATGTTATTAATGGTCGTGATAGATCTACACAACTCGTAAAATATATAGTTTTTTCATAAAAAAATATTATTTCCTTAAATATAAAAATGAGCATGTTTTCATGCGGCTGCAAACATTAAAATATTCACCCAGAAGAATGTGGCCTTATTAATACTCAAATTATTATTCGTAACGAATTAGCCTAATGAATGTTAAGTGAGCAATTACCAGCATTTGCTTATTAGCCAAAGTAATTGCATTATAAGCAATTGCTTATGCAAAAAATAAATTGTTTGTTTTTACAGGAAAAAATTTGTTAACAATTTGTAATTTTGCCAGGCTGCCTAAGCAACCCGCCTATTTCTAGGTATTCCTGCCTAGAAAAGGATATAAATTTATACACATTGAAATGTTACATGTTTTCGAATTTCTGCATGTTGTTGTTTTTTCTGGGAACTAAACGGCTGTTATATGTTGCTGATAAACATACATATGTTTATTGCTGTTTCCTTGGAATTGAATTTGTGAAAGAATAAGACAAAATTGTAATTTTATCAAAAATTAGACAATTTTTTAAGTATGTTCACAAACCTGGACGTTTTGTAATCAACCCTGTAATCACCAATAACGCATATCTTATTTATCACTTACGTTTTCAATTTCAAAACAATAAAGCAAGAGTTTATTCCAATGCCGAAATTTTTTATTTCAAACTTTTTCTTTCAAATATTAAGAGCTACGCTATTTCCACTTCCAAAGGCATTACAAGTTAAAAACAACATAAAAAATTCAAGCACAGTGAAGAGAAGTGTGCATAATTCCAATCAGTTCAAGCAAGTAGTAGAAGCACTTGCTTGTTTAATTCACTCAGTTTTAAGCAGTATTTCAAAACATTAAGAAAACATACTTAAAATAATCTTTGCTTGGAATAAAAGGCAATGCTTGAAGAAAAAGCAATTGCTAGATTTTTCTTTTTAGTATAAAATTCCAGCAACTGCTTGAAATTTTTAAGGAAAAGCACTTGCCTAAGTTTTATACATTAGGCTCAATATCCTAAAAAAGTTTTTGATATGTATTGTAGACAAGTTTTTGATTTATTTGATTTAATTTTTGAAACAACTCTGAACTATGAAAATTATTTCCATATGAAAAATTTGGTTATAATTTGTTATTTCGATTATTATCTCATAACTTTTTCAACAAAGAATTTGCTTGAACATATCTTTCTTAATATCAATATGTACCAAAATAAATTTCACATCAAAACTCCAATCAATAGCAATCTCTGTACCTACTAAATCTTCTTTTGTATGGCACATAAATGATATTTTCCACAGTTATTAAATGCGATAAACTATAGCAACAAATCAGCAGCAACAGCTAAGGTAACACAGGCAACAGTTACTGCTGCTCTATGTTTCATGCGTTACCTAAAAGAGCAGAAGGTAGAAAAAAAAATATTTATTTGTGCGCAACCACAAAACTTGTTACATTTTCAGAAATTGTTTTGTACTCTACTTCAATTTATTGTATTGTTCCCATATGTGTATATTTTGGAAGGATTGAATGTTTGTTTGAGTGTATGTGAGGAAAATAACACACATGAAAATATATGTTTATATTTATATATATGTATAACGCATGAAAATCCATTCATTACAAAACAAATTATTTTTCAATTGGATTTAAATGTTGACAACATTTTCGAAAATATCCATACAAATCATATAGAACCAAGAAAGCTTCAATGGTTTCGTTATACAGCAGATGATTATAACGATGATGATGAAGATGATGATGTTGATTTAGTTGCCAGTTGTTGAGCTTAAGGCAGACTGGAAAGGTAATGCAAAAGATTTAATGAAATCATAATAAAATGGTTTTTAGGGTTTGAAAGGAAATAACAGTAGAGCAATAAAGAAAGAAAGAAAGAAAGAAAAAACCCTTATGTTATAACAGGTGGTTTTGAGAATTTTGGCTCTAAGAGCTATATTCATCTGCTTTGTATAGCATCCAATTAGTAAGATTTTAATTGGTTTCTCAAATTTATTTTAACTTGTTCTTCTTCTTCATCTTATATCGTATGCATTTGAATCAAATTGCTAAAAGTTTATACTTGCTTAAGAATATGTATGTTAATTCTGTTAAGTGAGTTTTGAGTGGTTGAACATTACTTGAAGTTTCTTTTTAATAGCTTTCAAAGATTTTATCAAAAATTGAAATATTATTACTAAAATAATGATGCCATGTTTGCCAAATGTTACTTACATGTTTTAAATTTCATTTTGATCAATAAAGCTTTGGTCAATAAAATCATAAAATTACCTTAATTGGTTTTACAATCTTTAAAGAGTTTTAAAAATACGGAATAAATTTCTTTCATTGGTTAACATTTGCTTGGCTAGTTCCCACCCAAATTTTCAGATTTCCTACAAAACAAAAAAAAAAAAAACATCACCATCATAGAAAAATGGTACAAAAATATATGTCAATCCTGACTTCTTATATATCACAAACAATATTTTTAGAAAGAGCTATGGTTCATATTCGAAAAGCTGTATTCGAAAAGCAATTAAGTGGAAAAAGTTATTTTTTCTAAAAATGGAACAATTTGTTCATAATAACACATTATCCAGAAAAATTAAAAATTTAATGTTCTTGTGTACAAACTAAGCTTAAGCAACTGAGTGAACCACAGCGACAATCACGCAAGACTACTGATGAGTTGGTTAAGCAGCCAACAAAACGGTGCTGTCTAGTAAACCTCTGCACGAGTGCGCTTGAAATGCGTTTCAAGTCACTCGTTTATGATGCAAGCTTTTGTTATGTTTTGCTCTCATCAATGAAATCAAACGTAATAGCCTACACACATTGACGACGGCTGCAACATAACAACACGAGGTGAAAACGAAAATGTTGGCATGTTGTCTACGACTTGATTATTTTGGAAGCAGCAAGCCTTATTTTTAATATTAAACATCGATTTCCCATTAAACACATTCCCATTAATACTTAACACAAACACAATACAACGAAATTAAACGAAAACATTAACAAATGCCGATGTTCTTCACTTGTCGCATGTCAAAATAAAAAAGTTCTAAATCGACAACAGCAACATTGCTGCAAAGACTTATTGTCGTTGCAACATTTTCACCACATTCACCTCCATAAGAAATGCATGTAAAAACTATTTGACGTTTGACGCAATGCTGCAGCCGTCTTCAATGTGTCTAGGCTATTACACTACAGAGAGCACTCGTCGCTGGAGCAGAACAAAAACAAACACAAACAGAATCAATGTTAGGCACGATTCGACAAAGAAGAATGCAATAACTGGAATGTTATGTAAAAACAGCGGAACAATTGGTGTGATGCTGTGTTCATTAGTTTTTAGACATTAGGCGTTGCTATGCAAACAATTAAAAAAAAAATACCAAAAAGACAGACGTTAACTGCACTTAATATCTTCTATGTATTAATACGCAAACAAAAAGTTTTGGGTACACTTTTAACTGTGTTGATGTCAATATATTTACATAATACTTATATCGATGGAAAGGTATTTTTGAGTGGAAGTGCAGAATATTATTTTTATTCGAATAGGATGTCATAAAGATAGGTAAATCGATGGAAACCTAAAAACACCTTTTTCCCAATGGGTTTTTACAGAAAAAACATTAAAATAAATACCGACATAGCACTGTCAAACATCTCTGTTGTAGCCAACAGAGATTGTAGATTGCTGTTGTAGAGAATAACAGAGCTTTGTTGTATTTTTCTGCATCTATACTATTACATAAAAGGCTTCTCACATATCTACGATGCCGTATAACTCAAGAACTACTTAACCGATTTTTGTAATTCTTTCACTAACATAAAGCAACATGTTTAACTTAGTTTATGGCATACTTTTTATACCCTAAACCTGAAAGGTATAAATTTCAGTACTTCCGCAGCGCAGTTGCGATGAACAACAAAACTCAGGAATATACATAAATTTTTTTTCATTTATTTTTCTGCTCAGAGAATATTCAATTTTTATACCCTAAACCTGAAAGGTCAGGGTATATTAACTTTGTGCAAACGTTTGTAACGCATAGAACGAAGTGAGTCCGGTATAGAAGAGTATATATATTCTTGATCAGCGTCACCTCGTAAGTCGAGCTATTCTTGTCCGTCCGTCCATCTGTCCGTCTGTGTGTCGTCAGTATACACAGGATAAGAAGAAAGAGTAGAGATAATTGGATGAAACTTGGTACACATGGTCACATGCACCCAAGGATCTGCACTATTGAATAATTTTGGAATCCGCCCACGGACACGCCTACCTCCCATACAACGCAAAAATTTAAAACTGCATAACTCAGCTCATAGTTAACCTACAACAATAAAATTTGACATGTATGTGTTTTATACCAACACAAAAATGTTTTCGAAAAATGGACGTCATCCGCTCACTGACACGCCCTTCTCCCATACAACCCAAAAATTGAAAACGCAATAAATAAGCCTGTGTTTAACCTAAAGAGCTAAAATTTGGCACATATGTTTTTTATGACAAGACAAAGATCGTTTTGAAAAATGGACGTCATCCGCCCACGGACACGCCTACCTCCCATATAGCCCAAAAAGTTGAAAACTCAATAAATAAGGTTATGTTTGTCATAGAGAAATTAAATTTGGTATGTATGTATTTTATTCCAAAACTAAGATGTGTTCAAAAATTGGGAGTAATCCGTCCATGAACTCGCCCACCTCCCATAGCGAAAGCACAATAAAGGCATTAACTGTGAGCTACAGGAATAAAACTTGGTATGTGTAAATTTTTCATCAACATTTAAATGCATATAAAATATAGGCTTCATCCACCCACGGACACGCCCATTTACAAAAATTTGTTTGTTTTTGAAAAGTGGGTTTAGGGTGTTTCACAGTCGGCCTAGACCGACTTAAGACTTTCTTTACTTGTTTTTCTTTAAAACTGCTCTTAAAGGTTATTAAAATTTGAGTTTAAAAAGTAGCCAAAAAAATCAAATCCAAAAAACATTGCTGCATTGAATCGTTAAACATACAACCAGAGCGCTGTAGCAAAAAGCTTTCTCGCTCTTTTCCTCTCCGATTTAAAAAATATACGAACCAAATTTTATCTCTCTACGTTAAACAGAAGCTTATGTTTTGAGTTTTAAATTTTTGGGTTATATGGCAGGTGACGTGTTCGTGGGCGGGTGACACCCATTTTTCGAAAACATCTTTGCTTTGATATAAAATACATGCATACCAAAATTCATTTCTGTAGGTTAAACATACGATTATTAATTGAGTTTTTAATTTTTGCATTGTATGGTAGGTGGACTTGTCCGTGGGCTGGTGACGCACATTTTTCGAAGGCATCTTTCTTTTATATAAAAAACATACATACCCAATTTTATTGTTGTAGGTAAATTATGAGCTTATTATTGCAGTTTTCAATTTTTGTGTTGTATGGGAGGTAGGCCTGTCCGTGGGCGGATTCAAAAAATATTAAATAGTGCAGATCTTTGTACGAATGAGAGCGTTGGTACCGAGTTTTATCTAATTATCTCAACTCCTTCTTCTTATCCTGTGTTTACGGACAACACACAGACGGACGGACGGACATGGATAGCTTGACTCACGAGGTGACCCTGATCAAGAATATATTTACTTTTCTATAACGGCCTCACTTCGTTGTATGCGTTACAAACGTTTGCACAAAGTAGATATATATAACATGCCCTTTCAGGTTTAGAGTATTGTTCAGGTTAAGAAATATCTTACGTTACGTATCGTACGTTTTAACTTAATTGATAAGCTAACTTCACTAACAGGTGGCGCAACTTATTTTCGAATATGCGCCATTTTCATTCTCTTTGTATTTTCTTACTTAGAATAAGCTTTTTCCTGTTCTTTAAAATCTTAAGTCGATCTCTTGTTAATAAACTCTTGCCAAGGTAAGACCTACGAAACCTGAACTCCTTCTTCTTAATTCTTATATGATATTTCTTTCCAAATCTCATAAAACACCTCTGGAGCATTTTTGAGATCTAGATAACGATATCAGATTTTCAGGAGAAATCTACATCAATTCTCAGATATCCCATTTGGAGAAAATCTTTAAAACTTCCTCATTCTATCCAAGGAGAAAATCTGCTCAACTTCCTCAACTCATCAAATATAATAATTTCGAGTCTCCCAAAAATTGTTTTTTTAACCTAATTCTTGATTTTAAGGGTCAAAAACGCACGCTCACGATCAAAACAATTTTTTTGTGCTCCCGATCACGCACAATCACGATCACGATGATATATTTTACTCACGAGTTCTCACGAATACGTTTTATAGGAAGAAGAATATACATAAGTTTTTATTAAAAGTGTATTTAGAGTACCTCTGGTAAAACCAGCATACAGGAAGGAGCAAAAGCAACAGAGAGGTAGATACAGCACTATAAAGAAAAATGTGATAAAATTTTTCAGCTTATTATTTTTATTTAAAATTACCAAAATTGCTTCAAGTTGTCGCTGACGTTTCGCAAAATAAGTAAAGAGAGCGAAGTTAGTTGTTGTCGCTTCTTTTGAAGTAGTTAGAGTTGCATTTTGTATGCAATTGGTAGCACAAGTGTAAATAAAGATCATAACGGATCGAATTTTTATTTAAAATTACCAAAACTGCTTCAAGTTGTCGCCGACGTTTTGCAAAATAAGTAAAAAGAGCGAAGCTAGTTGTTGTCGCTTCTTTAGAAGTGGTTAGCGTTGCATTTTGTATGCAATTGGTAGCACAAGTGTAAAAAAAGATCATAACGGAATTTGGCACAGTTTTTAAAAATTTTGGTACACAAGTCGTGACACGAATAAATTTAAGTCACGCACGCTCATGCACGAGAAAAATTTGATTACGAATTTTTTCGTAATTTTTTTATTGGTTCACTCACGATCACGACGTGATTCGTCATCACACGTCATGTCACGTCAAAATTCGTGACACGCACCCATCTCTAGTACATTTCCCGGAAAACAGTTTCATATTTTGTGTCAATAAAGTACAAGATATAGGGTCTTGAACCCATGTAGGTAAATATTGGAACTCTGTTCCGAAATAAGTGCTAGTTCTGGAACACCTTGAACACAGTATAAGAACGAACACTTCTAATCAGGCACTGTAACTATATAAACCGAATATAGTTGCTTTTTTATTAGCACTTTATTGACTAATGCATGCTTACTTCGGTACTATTTCAGGTGACTTTAAAAGTACTTGTTGGGTATGTTTCGGATGCATTAAAAAGTTAAGATACTATTTTCAGTAAAATATATGGAATTTTTTCTCGTATCTTGTTCTCTAGAGCTCATTTGTATTTGGCCTTATAATATCAATATATTTTTTTTCAAAATTTTTTTTGTTTTCCGTTACTACTCGCAGATATTAACAATGAAATTGAGTCTGATACTCGAGACTTCTGTCTCTAAAGACATTTGATAGGACACAAATTGTTTCTTAGATTTTTTTTATTTTGGTTTAAATTAAAATTTTTTCTGACTTATTTCAAAATAGCTTCATTCAAATTAAAAAAAAATTTTACAAAATACAATTTTTTTTAATATGCTATGCTTCAGATCAATTCGGTTGCTGCTATAGTTCACGCGGTCTTAACGGGAGACATGGCATTGGCCGTTTTTTGAAATTGACTCTTTTTATAATTTTGTATTTTAGTAACTATTCTTATGATTCTAAGAAAAATTCCTACGAGTTCAAAAGTTACAGCCGGATTAGTGAGAGCGCATTTTTATTTTTCCTTACATTTTTCTTTGTTCACAAACTTTAAACGCGCGTTCATCTCGAAACCATGTTTTTCGTACTGATTGCGGC
This sequence comes from Tetanocera ferruginea, assembly GCA_958299015.1. Classification (NCBI taxonomy): domain Eukaryota; kingdom Metazoa; phylum Arthropoda; class Insecta; order Diptera; family Sciomyzidae; genus Tetanocera; species Tetanocera ferruginea. Next base: position 140,538,164 of record OY282641.1, read on the forward strand.
ACTAGGGCGTTCATTTTTTGACGAAATTTTTTTTTTGTATTATTTTAAACTTGATTCGCCATCGTATGACACGAGCTTTTTTTAAATTTTTTTTCGATTTTTTATGAATTTTTAAAGTCAATATTTTTTCTAAAAAAACACACTTTCAAATTTGGAACATCACCAAAAATTGAAAAAAAATTTAAAAAAAGCTCCTGTCATACTATAGCCAATTTTGTTAAGATTTAAAAGAATCATCTTTTTTCCAGATCGAACAATTTTCGCGACTTCCAGGCTGCAACCACGAGGCTCCGTTTTTTTCTCTGCCGGCAGTTTGGAGCTCTATAAAACCATGTTGGAGTGAAAAATATATTTTTTTGAATTTTTTTTTTTTTAATTTGCTTAATTCTCTACAATAATAAAAACAAATTTTGGAAAAATGTTTGTTTTTGACTGTCCTGTTTGTACTGTTTGTTATGTCCCTCCTTAAAAGACACTATTTCCTGAAGTCAGAATCGAAATACAAAAAAAAATAATTTGAATGCAATCAGATATAAATAGGGCGAAAAGTTTAAAAACTCGAACTTTATTTTTTTTAATATGAAAAAAATTATTAAAACTTATCCTTTTGCCGGTACGCCGCCCTTAATAATGTTTACTGATGCTATAACTTATGGCACTTCTGTTTTTTTTTTTTGCATAATTACATGCAGAGATTTGTTGATTATAGATATAAGATCAAAATAAATGCATTCCCGTTCTATTTGTCAATTCTATGAACATACAAAATTTTGCTTCCGTTTTGCTTTGAAATGATCAAAACATGCTACTTCCGCGCCGATTTTGTGCCGATTGTATTTCGGCAATGCTGCTGAAAATACACAAAAAATATAATTTATTATCAGGAAATTATAAAAAATTTTGTCATATATATAATTAATTTGACTTCATTAGATGTGTGATTTTGACTATATTTTTTTTTTTATATTTATTATTGCGCACAGCGGAACTTACAATAAAATGTGTTTTTCTTTTTAATTTTTGCGACTCATTGATTTAAAAAATTAACAACATTGAATGTTGTAGCATAAATTTATGCAATGAGCAAATTTATTCAGCATGTGCAAACACTGACATACAGCACACACACACAAACACAGCGCTAACAACCACATATACCACACACACACACACACACACACACACAAATGTGCAAAAGCACAGGCGTCATTAATCTTTATTTGCCACGAGCAGCTAGAATAATTTTGAATTTTCTAATAAATCATGGCTAAACGTCTTTGAGCTGTATGCGTCATGTGGAGTTGTTTGTGTGTGTGTGTGAAAGTTTGTTGCTGTGTTTGTGTCAAAGACTTACATTGTCAGAAGTATGTGAATTCTCTAATGAGTATAAATTAATTGCTTAAAGTTAAAAGAAAACAGCAAAAAGACACAAAAAATTTTAACGACTTTGCTATGAGAGAGAGCTTTTAAGACACACTCACACACACACACACATACTGATATTGCTACTCACACTGTTCATGTTAAAAAGCAGCGTGACACTAACATTTAACTGCTGATTGTCTGTCTGTACGTTGTTCACTCACACATTAAAATGCAAATTAAAACGCATAAATAAACCGTTAATATATGGCAAGAAAAGTCTAACAAAAAGCAAACAACAAACAAAAAAACACAAAAAGCAGAGACATTTTAAGAAAACACTTACATATTTATACAACCGTGTTCTTACTTTTAAGTGAGTGTGTAAGTGTGTGTGTGTGTGTGCATGTTGCGGCCTAAGTTATTATGTTTAATTAATTTTCACTTATGTGCACATAAGTTTTCCTGTGCAGCATCTACTACTGATTTTCCGCTTTTATCACTTAAACACTCTGCCTTTTCTCACGTACACACATACACTCACACACCACATGGCGCCGTAACAGGGTGTACCACAAAACCGGATTTCCTTTACTGCATAAGTTGGCGCCTGATGATAGACTTAAACTGAGAAATAATTTCCATAAATTAAAGGCGTCATCATCCAGTCGTTGTCCTCATTGCATATTATGTATAAAGTTATGTTTGTTTGTATGAGTATGTTTGTATGTGACTTGCTCTAACTATTTTCTCACGCCATCTTTCTATTTTACGCTTGCTTTCACACTATGTCACAATTTATATTTTTTAACCATTTGTCTGTCGCAAGAATTGTCATTCAGTCTGTCTGTCTGGTTGTCTAGCTGTCTATGTAATTGTCTTTCTGTCTGTCTGTCTGCACATTCGTTTAGATGCTAACTAAGTTTCTGCAACTTTTATATATGTATGTCTGCACATCAGGCTGTCTCTTTTGCATTCTGTAATTCTTGAGAATTTATGTGCTGCCGTCAGTTTTGTTTTCTCATTCTTTCTCTCTCATTTTTAATACTTCCTACCATATCTAACTTCACACAACTTGGTGTCTGTCTTCAAATAACTTTCTTCTTCATCTCTTAGCAATTGAATTTTTCTCACATTTCATCTTGAATTTTGTAATTGTTGCAAATTTTCATATTTTTGCCTCTTTATGACTTTATTTTAGTCGCAACAAACACCAAGAACTACACCATTAAAACCCTTTAACATCGCCACCCCCCCTTTCCCACACCCCTGCTCAATTGTGATATCTCTATGCATCACATTTAAAATAATTTTTATTTCATGCCACATTTTCGCTTGCTTGAATTTTCAACTGTCTTACATCTGCTTTACCAGAAGACATTAGTCTGATTTACGATCTGGAAAATGAGCGAAAATTATATTTAATCACTCTAAAACCTGCAACTATACATACACACATACATAACTATATCAGACAATTATGGTTATTTGTAGCTGCAATATTAAAATCAACTAAAAGGCAAATTTTGGGTTCTTTCCAGTAATATTTATTTAAAGCTTAATTTATGTTACTTTTAGAATATTATTATGTTATGAAGTTATTGTTTATATAAGACTAGAATTTTTGTAAGGCCGGAAAAAGCAATTGCCTAGGAAAGGTAAATTAAAGAGCGTCACTTAAGGTGAATCATAAATTCACTGTTTAAGCTAAATGTCATCTGTCACTGTTGAGCGGCCATGTTCGAACAAATGTATTGAAGAGTTGTAGACAGGTGTCGGCAAGCCAAGCTGTTATATAGCAAAATTAGGTTACTTTTGGTAAACATAGCTATACAACTGGCTAATGTCTCGAGAAGTGCTAGAGAAGTGCTGCACTATCACACCAACTCAAGCTCAATTCACTGCATCAGCGAATTGCGCCATGGCGCAGTTCTATGTGCTGATTTCTATTTAAAGAAATCATGTCTGCACAATGACAGTAACATCCTCCAAAAATTATCAATTCTTAAATATCGAGCTTAAATATCAAATTAATCAATATGTACAGTAAACTGTAAACCTTAGATATGGACTAATCTAGAAAATGGTCCACCATAAATTTCAAAAATGTTGAAATAAAATATCTCTAGAGCAGAAACAACTGCAGTTCGAAATATATCACAGCCAGTGTAAGAATAAACTGAATAATATAAACGCATATGTATTTCTTTGCGTTATAAACAAGTTTTTATAAACATTCATAAGAATGTTCCATATGGAGGGAAAAATATCTAACGTCTGACAGGTAACGTCTCTGTTTTCAACACAGATATATAAAAGAACGATTGAGAAATATTTTCTATTATTGCGCTACTGCGTTTCATTTAACCCATTAGCGCTCTCAGGACAGAATTTCCTAACCTTAGTTTAAATTGTTGCCTTTTAATATGTCAGACGAAAAAAACTATTGCTTAGTTTGTGAGCGTGGTCTTTCTAATGGTGATACTTTAAAGTTTTCTTAATGACTTTAACCCTGGGGAAAAAAAAAGTTAATTTAAAAAGTGAGTTTCCGATTGGGTTTTTTTTTTAAATACAATTAAACGAACCATTTTTTTTATAAAACATATCTAGATCATGGCTTCAATATCTGAATTTTGAAACTAAAAACTTTTTTGTTAAAAAAACAACGTTTTCTATTATAACTTAAATAAAAATTTTATCACATAGGATCTCTTTCAGTGCCAGATGCAAATGCCTACCAAGTTTCATTAAAATCGGTTCATCCGTTTTGACGTGATGGATGAGCCAAACATAGTTGATTGAATAAAGCGCCCTCTCACGGAAGTTTTCTGAAATTTAAATAGCCTCAATTCTGTTGCAGGGTCAAGGTATTTCACATACCAAATTTTAATAATATCGGTCAAGTCATTTATGAGTTATTGAGTCTTAACAATGCACTACTTAAAGCGCCTTCTTGTGGAAGTCTTGGAATTTTTTTATATTTTATGTTTTATCTTGGGTCCAGTTGAACGATCATACCAAATTTCATTGAAATCGGTTCAGGCGTTTAGGAGTTACTATAGAGTGCCACGCCCATATAATTCCGCCAAATTTTTACCTATGCTTTACCATGGGTGCAGTTGAACCTTCATAGCACATTGCATTGAAATCGGTCCACGAGTTGAGGAACTATTGAGTCTTAAAAACACACTACTTAAAGCGCCCTCTTGCGGAAGTCTTTGGAATTTTTTAAAGCCTATGTTTATACCCTAAACCTGAGAGGTCAGGGTATATTAACTTTATGCAAACGTTTGTAACGCATAGAACGAAGCGAGTCCGGTAAAGAAAAGTATATATATTCTTGATCAGCGTCACCTCGTGAGTCGAGCTATTCATATCCGTCCGTCCGTCTGTCCGTCCGTCCGTCTGTCCGTCTGTGTGTTGTCCGTATACACAGGATAAGAAGAAGGAGTAGAGATAATTGGATGAAACTTGGTACACATGGTCACATGCACCCAAGGATCTGCAATATTGAATATTTTTGTAATCCGCCCACGGACACGCCTACCTCCCATACAACGAGAAAATTGAAAACTGCATAACTCTTCTCATAGTGAACCTACAACAATAAAATTTGATATGTATATGTTTTATAGCAACACAAAAATGTCTTCGAAAAATGGACGTCATCCGCTAACGGACACGCCCACCTCCCATACAACCCAAAAATTGAAAACGCAATAAATAAGCCTGTGTTTAACTTAAAAAGCTTAAATTTCACACGTATGTTTTTTTATAACAAAACAAAGATGATTTTGAAAAATGGACATCATCCGCTAACGGACACGCCTACCTCCCATACAACGAGAAAATTGAAAACTGCATAACTCTTCTCATAGTTAACCTACAACAATAAAATTTGATATGTATGTGTTTTATAGCAACACAAAGATGTCTTCGAAAAATGGACGTCATCCGCTAACGGACACGCCCACCTCACATACAAGCCAAAAATTGAAAACGCAATAAATAAGCCTGTGTTTAACTTAAAAAGCTTAAATTTGGCACGTATGTTTTTTATAACAAAACAAAGATGATTTTGAAAAATGGACGTCATCCGCTCACGGACTCGCCTACCTCCCATACAACCCAAAAATTGAAAACGCAATAAATAAGCCTGTGTTTAACCTAAAGAGCTAAAATTTGACACATATGTTTTTTATGACAAGACAAAGATTGTTTAGAAAAATGGACGTCATCCGCCTACGGACACGCCTACCTCCCATATAATCCAAAAAGTTTAAAACTCAATAAATAAGGTTATGTTTGTCATAGAGAAATTAAATTTGGTATGTATGTATTTCATACCAAAACTAAGGGTTAAAGGCATTAACTGTGACCTACAGGAATAAAACTTGGTATGTGTAATCTTTCATCAACATTTTAATGTATATTAAATATTGGCTTCACCCGCCCACGGACAAGCCCATTTACAATAAAAATTTTTTTGTTTTTGAAAAGTGGGTTTAGGGTATTTCATAGTCGGCCTAGACCGACTTAAGACTTTCTTTACTTGTTTAATTTTGGAGCAGTTGAACCTTCATACCAAATTTCATGGAAATCGGTCCAGTCGTTTAGAAGTTGTTATATAATGCCACGCCCACATACTTCCGCCCTCATTTTTACACCCCCTATGTTCTTTCTCTCTATCAAACGTACTCGGTGTCCAAATTTCAGCTCAATCGGATAAACGTTGCGCGAGCCTATACCGAACAGACAGACAGACAGACAGAGGGACAAACATTTGATTTTATATATTAGAAGAAGATAGAAGAAGATAATTAAGAATAATAAGTAAGAATAATAATTTTGCTAACAAGTCAAGAGAGGCTCCATGTTTGTGCTTCGCCTCAAAAGTACTTATAAAAGTACTCAGCTTCGATTTCGAAATATTTATGAGATGTTATGAGATACGCTCAAGATTTCAATGAATTGCTTCGCAAAGAAGCCTGCTCATCATGTACAAGTACTTTCGAACGTACTAGGAAGAAAAATACTTACCATTAAAATATTCAAAATATTTTCCAATTTCAACTCCTTCTCAGCAGAATTTTCAAGACTTGTATGAGGTTATATAATCAAAAAGTCAATAGTTTACTTCAAAAGAGCTTAAAGCGAAGAAAGCAACACGAACTCAATCACCAAAACTTGAAATTATGCCTTTATAGCAGCGATGGGCACACATACACACTATCACATTCTTTGATTGTGTGTAAAGCAGAGAAAAGCGAAGATCAATTTTACGTATTTTCTCGCTATATTTTAAAAAATTGCAACTGACTTGATTTGCTGCCAAAATAAAAACAAAGCAACAGCCGATTGCACACGATCGTAAGCCACACGAAGTAGCTTACACTGTTCATGTGTCGACGTCGCACAAGCAGCATTTGGCTTCCAATCCCATGGAATAGGATATTTAATTTGTGCCCTTCTCTGCTTTATAGTAGTAACGGACGAAAATTTTTGTTTATTTTATTTTGCTCAATATCGACTAAATTCCATATATTTTTATACCATACCATCAAAAAACATAAAAACCAAAGCAACCTGTTTTTGTCGCGCTGCACTCAGCTGCAAAAATTTAAATCGAAACAAAATGGGATGAAAGTGTTACGTTAGATACCGCACTTTTATTATTTTTTACGATTTTAGTCATTTAATCCCTGTTCTTAGTTATAGTGCAGACCTACGATGACATTCAATTTCAAAAAATGTAACGTTAAAGACCATAAAATAATGATTCTATTTTCAGAACAACAAAAGTAAGAAGATAAGTTTTTTTAATAAAAAAAAACAAATCATAATATGACCGAATTTTAAAACTTTACCGACCCAAAAGAAAGAGGGTCTCTTAAAAACTATTTCTGCATCATTTTTTATGTTTTTAGATTAGAGAAATCTTCATAGACCTTGCTTTATTGCTTCGCATCCAATTCCATAAATGATAGTCTCAGTAAAACGAATTGGTCATAGAATTATCGGAATATTGTCAAAAGAGTTCAAAAAGAAAAATTGCTAAGAGAAGAAGAAGAAGAAAGTTAAAAGTTCTAGTAAATCAATTAGTTCTAAAGAATTTCAGTTCATACAAACTGAAATAGTTCAAAATTCCTAACTAGTTGTATAACAAAAATTTCAACCCGTAGGCGTGCATAAGCTAATCTTTCCTTGCGTTGTTATGAAACTCCTATCAACACATAGGAAACATTTTATTTAAATGAAAACTAACTAATTGATACCCAAACTCAACCGGCTGAAACAATTAAGACACTTTTATTCATTTTTCCCGCAAACAAATACCAATTAAATTTCTTTCGCCAAATCTAAGCCACAAAACCGTATAACTCAAATGCGGAAATGTTGAGGCAACTATACTGAGCACACTTGTATAAACTTTGGTCTCTTCACACAGATAAAAAAAAAAAACCAAGTAATGAAAACCAAATGAATCCACATGGAATGATAACCTGCGGTAAGCTAAACAGAGCTACAACCATCTACATATGTATGTGCATAACTTTGGAGACACTCATACATGAGCACAGACTAACTATAAGCTATATGCATGGGAATTAAAAACAACAACATGAGAAAAAAAAATAAGCAAGTAAACAAATTTTGACTTAGAAAAACAATGAAACTCGAGTATTCTAACTCAAGAAGTAGATAAAGTTGAGAAGGCGCGCATGTATGTAGGCAGGTAACATAACACACACATAAAGGAAGAAAAGTTCTCATACAGGCAACGAACATAAAACATAGCGGCATAGAGAAGACACTTGGCGGGCCTGAGTGCCAAAGAATCGGGCTAAGGACATTTTTGTTGTGTTTATTTGGTTATGTGGGTGTGTCTTAAGGCCAAAAACATGCTGCGTAAATGTGAAGATATACTAAATTATACCCTTATCTTAAAAAAAAACAAACAAAACAAAAATAGTAGTAGCTTAACTTATGTGCATTTTTGTTTTTTTTTTTTTTTTTTTGCATTTTCGCCCTGTGTGTGATTTCTGCAGGCACTTGAAACATGTTCTTTGCATGACATGCGACAAAGTGACAGGAACAGGAAGTTGAATAGCAAGTAGCAGTTACAAGTAGCTAGATACGAGCATACAAACAACAAGCAAGGCCAAAACTACAAGCATGCTGCGGGCGCAAAGAGAGAGAGAGAGAGAGAGAGCGTACGAGAGAAAGAGAGGCAGATACCACAAGAGCCATCATTGTACAATGCATAAACACTTCAGGCCAAACAAACCGGAAACGTATAAAAACTGCAATAAATTATCTCATTCACAAGACAATAAAATATATTAAATTAGCAGTAGTAGCTGCTGCATTTTAGTAGTGTGCGTTGTGTCTAGTGTGTGTTAGTAATGTAAGCGGGTTAAAGTTTTATTCATGAAAAGCATGTATTTAATGTATGTATATAAAACTGTTACATAGCCAGTGTAACACAAGCGAAATTTTGGCGAAAAGTAAGAGTTTTTGTTTTAAAAAATTTGTATTGCCAGACTTGGAGAAATCGTTCCTTTTGTTAAAAAATTAGACTTTACTTAATAAAAACGCAAAAAAAAAAAAATAACAAAAGTTAGTGAATTTTTGTTGGATCACTGTAACGTTTAAAGGTTCAATGTAGTTCTTTGGCTAAAATAGAGAATTGTATGACAAATGGGTTCCACTGAAATTATTTCTGTTATGGAACTTGATGGGTTTTTTTAGACATTGAATTTTGAATTTTTTTAATTGGGTTAATAATCAATTATTTTATACCAAAAGAACCCAGCCGCCTTTTAAGTTTTAAAAATCCTTAACTTATTCCCTTTTAAGATGAACGGCGGCTATTATACTTGATTTATTACTAAAAGAACCTGGGCTCATCAACCAACCTGATCTTCTACAAGCAGAAATTAGTTATTTTTTAAACAAGTAATGCTCTAAAGTATTGGTAAAAGCCATTTAAAACGGACAGAGAGAAATAAAAACAGCCTTGGTGGTTTCACGTACTAGAAAAAATTTCTAAAGAATGTCATAAATACATGATGATGGAAATGTTATGTTAAATGGACCCCTTAAGTGAAAGTTTTAGCTGCACCCTTCAATTGTAATCAACATGCAAAACTGACCTTAACATACAAGCTTCAGTTGCTGTATTTAACATAGAGAAGATTAGAAAGGTTACGATTATCTTGCGTATCGGTAGCGCTATAGTCTATGTCACTAAGAACGATAACGGTTAGAATATTCCTGTAAACTCCCCTGAAGTCATTGCAATAGAATATGTGACTGTTTATTTTAATATCAGATATATTAAACTAGATTTTATAACATCAATCAGTATCATGAAAGATAATAAGAGCGTTCAGTATCATGGAAGATATAAAAAGCGGTAAAAATAATATGAATTCTTATTTTTTAAGTGAAAGTTTTTTAAATATTTTTTAGACATTTAGAAATTTTGTGTCTTCAAACAAATTTAAATTTCTTCATCACAAAACATTATCTTTTGGGAGTACCCGAAGACACGTGTGCCGGAAAAATTTAAGTCTAAATCCTAAGTCCGTTAAGTACACCATTAAAAGCAGAGCCCCTGAAATAGTAACAAGTCAACACTAAACACATATAAAACGCCAATAAGCAGGATTTTATGTACCTCGTGGGCCACTTTCATACAATCAGCGAAGCCTTACGAAAGTTACTATACAAATTTCCGTGAGGAGATGGTTATAAGACCGATTTCATGGCTAAAAGCCTAAACTTTCTTATGAATACCCAATTCTTCAAAGCACAACAGATGCAATAGGCGATTTTATAAAGGCTTCCTAAACTGGTTCGTAAGGTAGTAGGAAGGCGAAAACTTACATGCGCAGTGACCATCTTCAAGAACAGCCATATAACTTTCGAGGCCCTTGTGACTTTGTATCCGTCCTGGACACACTCCTGAACGCCATATCTCATCATATCGTACCAGTCCCATCGATTTCAGGGAAACTTTCTGATGTCTATCTGCGGCAAACTTATCTAAATTCAATGCATCGAATTATCAAAAATAAGCCCATAGATACTGCTCTCCACTATCTGCTTTCGACTACTGAGGTAACACTCAAAATAGAGATATAGAAGTTTAGAGATATATATAGATATAGAGATATAGAAATAAAGAGATATAGAAATATAGAAATAAAGAGATATAGAGATATAGAGATATAGAGATATAGAGATATAGAGATATAGAGATATAGAGATATAGAGATATAGAGATATAGAGATATAGAGATATAGAGATATAGAGATATAGAGATATAGAGATATAGAGATATAGAGATATAGAGATATAGAGATATAGAGATATAGAGATATAGAGATATAGAGATATAGAGATATAGAGATATAGAGATATAGAGATATAGAGATATAGAGATATAGAGATATAGAGATATAGAGATATAGAGATATAGAGATATAGAGATATAGAGATATAGAGATATAGAGATATAGAGATATAGAGATATAGAGATATAGAGATATAGAGATATAGAGATATAGAGATATAGAGATATAGAGATATAGAGATATAGAGATATAGAGATATAGAGATATAGAGATATAGAGATATAGAGATATAGAGATATAGAGATATAGAGATATAGAGATATAGAGATATAGAGATATAGAGATATAGAGATATAGAGATATAGAGATATAGAGATATAGAGATATAGAGATATAGAGATATAGAGATATAGAGATATAGAGATATAGAGATATAGAGATATAGAGATATAGAGATATAGAGATATAGATATATAGAGATATAGAGATATAGAGATATAGAGATATAGAGATATAGAGATATAGAGATATAGAGATATAGAGATATAGAGATATAGAGATATAGAGATATAGAGATATAGAGATATAGAGATATAGAGATATAGAGATATAGAGATATAGAGATATAGAGATATAGAGATATAGAGATATAGAGATATAGAGATATAGAGATATAGAGATATAGAGATATAGAGATATAGAGATATAGAGATATAGAGATATAGAGATATAGAGATATAGAGATATAGAGATATAGAGATATAGAGATATAGAGATATAGAGATATAGAGATATAGAGATATAGAGATATAGAGATATAGAGATATAGAGATATAGATATAAAGAGATAAAGAGATATAGAGATATAGAGATATAGAGATATAGAGATATAGAGATATAGAGATATAGAGATATAGAGATATAGAGATATAGAGATATACAGATATAGAAATATAGAGATATAGAGATAAAGAGATAAAGAGTTATAGAGTTATAGAGATATAGAGATATAGAGATATAGAGATATAGAGATATAGAGATATAGAGATATAAAGATATAGAGATATAGAGATATAGAGATATAGAGATATAGAGATATAGAGATATAGAGATATAGAGATATAGAGATATAGAGATATAGAGATATAGAGATATAGAGATATAGAGATATAGAGATATAGAGATATAGATATATAGAGATATAGAGATATAGAGATATAGAGATATAGAGATATAGAGATATAGAGATATAGAGATATAGAGATATAGAGATATAGAGATATAGAGATATAGAGATATAGAGATATAGAGATATAGAGATATAGAGATATAGAGATATAGAGATATAGAGATATAGAGATATAGAGATATAGAGATATAGAGATATAGAGATATAGAGATATAGAGATATAGAGATATAGAGATATAGAGATATAGAGATATAGAGATATAGAGATATAGAGATATAGAGATATAGAGATATAGAGATATAGAGATATAGAGATATAGAGATATAGAGATATAGAGATATAGAGATATAGAGATATAGAGATATAGAGATATAGAGATATAGAGATATAGAGATATAGAGATATAGAGATATAGAGATATAGAGATATAGAGATATAGAGATATAGAGATATAGAGATATAGAGATATAGAGTTATAGAGATATAGAGATATATAGATAAAGAGATATATAGATATAGAGATATAGAGATATAGAGATATAGAGAAATATAGAGATGCAGAAAGGTAGGCTATGCACCTAGTAAGTAAAAGGCACCACAACAGGTATACTGGTCAACCACTCAAATTGCCGATGCACGCAGACAATTCTCTAAAGAGAGAAGAAAGAAGGTATTATCGTGCTAGAGGTTAAAGAAGCTTGGGTTCCAAAAGTTTTATTCAATCCAAGGAAAAAGCTGGATGAGGAGGCCTCAAACAAACGCACAGGACAAAGCTTCTTAACGTAGTGGGGTCCATTATAACGAACGGCTCGATAGCACCGACAGTCATCGTTGACGTTGAAGATGAAGTCTTACCGACGAGGCGTTGAGTCGGTGTTTTACAAGCTTGTCACACTCAGATTCCGCCAGGCGCGAATAAATGGTTACCCCCCAGAGGGTAATTACCCCCTTTCAATTTCAATTTCGTTGAAAATATGCAAGAAACTAAAATGTTTATTAAAATTCCAAAGATTTCCTATCAAGTAAAAAAAAAGTTTTGTAAATTCGTTGAAAAATATCAAAGATTCAAAAGAGCAGCCTACGTAAAGTTGTGAAATTTTTTCGACTTTGAACGTCGATATCTTTGAAGCTGCCAAAGATATTGTTATTGAATGTGCAAAAATTGAAAGGTCTAGTATTTTTTCATTGAAATCAGTCATAGTTATATAAATCGGTAGATCAATAAAATAGATTTAGTAAAATTTACAGAAAAAGAGCTGATTTTCATGTTTTTGCCTATAACTCAAAAACTTGAGCTGATGTAGAAAAATGGATATAAACTCCTGATATGAAGTCCTGAGACTTGAAATCAGGAAACCCAATTTTCTATAATCAGCTGAACGTCCCTCGCGCAGTGTAATCTGTATTCATTTTGTATTGTTCATTTTTTTTTTCAAAGTGCAGTCGTAAAGTCAGAACAATAAGTTTCAAATTCCTTAAATTTTTTTTTATTGAAAAGAACGAAGAAAGAAGAAAATGGAATAAATGTGAAAATTTTAATAAATCAATCTTAATTCTAAAATAAGCTAAATTTAGAGTTTTTATTTACTTTTCGCTAAGATACTATTACAGAAAAAGGGAGAAATATATAAATACAGAAATGTGCGTGTATGTGTCTGGGAAAAATGCTTCTTAAATAATTCAATAATTTCAATGCAAAAAAGTACAATTTGTCTGTCTGTAAAAAAAGACTAAATTTTCTCAAATCGAAAATGTGTGTCTTTGATAATTTACCCCCCCCCCCTCCCTCCAAGATTTTTTTTCAGATCCACCGCTGGATTCCGCTGCGGTTTAAGAGCAGTTTCTGCAGACGCAGCAGTAGTTCTGGCTAGCAGGATTCCCATTGACCCTCTCGTCGAGGAAACTTTATTTTTTATTAGTAATGAAAGCTTAACAGGTCGTAAGAAACTCACGAGAGACAGAAGCTTGTGTTAGAGGCAGGAGAACTGCCCGAGGAGTCATTAGGAGAACTAATGACTAATTCTTTATTTTTCGTTTTGTTTTATGGAGTTAACAATATTTTTTTTAAAAACAAAATTCAAAAATAAAATAAAAATTGGTTACAGGTAGAAGTTAGTCAAAGCAATTACCTGAGTAGCAACAACAACAACAGAAACAAGCTGACAAGGAAATAACAAGCATAGCAATATTTTTCTGAAAAAATCACTCAAACAATTTCTTTTCCAAGCCTTTTAAGAGCAATCTCAAGCATCAATGCTTCAACTAGCCAACTGCCAACTAACAACAGATACTCCAACAAGCACACACACACACACACAATTACACTAAATTTTTCTAACTCAGCCGCATCTATGCAACCTTTTAAGCATACCGCCCGGGCAATGTCTGTGCTGGGTTTGAGTTGACTGTCTGTCTGATGGAAGACTAAAAAAAATTACGCTTGTTGCAGTGTCGACAAGAACGAATGCCAATGACTGATGATGTTGCCAGATGGAACATTTTGTCTGCTCGTTCAAAGAAGCACTTTAGCAAAAGGCAACACTTTCATCATGTTCTATGCTGATATGGAGTCAGACGGAAAATATTCTAGCACTCAATACACGATATGATGTAATAGTTTGGCAGACATCGTTGTGTAGGAATTTAAATGTAAAGAAATTTATTTTTGCAAATACCACTCTACAGTTAAGCTCAATTGATTGGCTCTAAAATGATTTTCATTGGAATTGATGTTGGTCTTTTAAGCTATTTAGTTGAATGTCTGTGTATAAAATTCGACATGCTTAGAAAGAAGATAATTTTCAAAGTGCTGAAAACAAGTGGAAAAAAATGTAAACATGAAATATTTTAAAATCTACAGCTGCTGATTTTTAATCCTATTAACATATTAATTTATATCAACCTGAGCTTAACTACAAAAATTTCCCCCAAGTTTTTCTTTCTTTCTCTGCATAACTTCGTCGTTTAGTCGCCCACCTGATGAAAAAATAAACATTTATCTTATGATATACAATTAATGTTTCCTAAGAAATTTTATTGTATCTATTATTTTTAATCGCATCAATTATTTTTAAAAGCTTTTCTTATGTGTTTGTGCTGCAAATAAGTGAATTTTTCCCTCAGAATATCGTTATAATAATAATAACAATAATAATGGTTGTCATTAAATTTAATCGATATAACAATTTGACCTTTCGAAAGCAATACGTTCAAAAATTTCCAAAAACTACCGCCAACTGCAAAAACAATTAAACTTAAAGGTTTATCCTTGTTAGCCAGAGCAGAACACAGCCAGAGTTCACAGAAGAAGAAAAAAAGATAAGCAAAATAAATATGAAGCCCAGAAAACCAATTTCATGTTTCTCGAGTATAGCTCGTATTGCTTGACTTGTTCAGAGCAGCAAAGTTTCAACAATAAACACGAGAAACACCTGCGAGAAACAAACCAGGCTGCTCTGGCTACATGAGCAGATAAACAAAAGGACACTCTTGTACATTTGCCCAAACAGGACACAGGTTAACCGGTTGCCAAGTGACTTGCACACACGCACACACACACACACATACACATACTAAACAATCACTACTACTACTATAAAAAGGTTGAAATTATTTGCACACTTTGAAAGTTTTTGGCTGCTTGCATTCGAACGCTTGTTATTGGCCTCTAATCCAAATAAATAGGATTTAAATCCCAACATAAACATTTTTCCTAAGAATGTGTGAATTTGTGCGGCTATGTTGTTATTGTTTTTGTAGCCTCATACATTTTTACTTTTTTTTCTTTGTTTTTTTTTTTTTGTCTACCCGTTAACAAGCAGTTTTTGTACTTTTTATTTGTATTTTTTAAGTTTACCTTGTTTGCTTTTATTTTTTTAGTTTTACTTTACTTGTTGCTTGTTTGAAGCTTAACAAAAACAAAAAAATTTACAGCACTTTATATGTATAGAAAGTTTTAAAAAGCACTTTTTTTTAAGCTACATTTTATGCTTGCGCACATAAACAGCTTTTAACATTTTAACTGCTCACATAAAATAAGCTTTTTTAGTGTCAATTAAATGTTGTTAATGGCGTTAATGGGGCGCTTTTTAACTCTTACTAAGGAGCTGAGTGAGGTTAACATTAATTTATTTTCTCATTTTTTTTTTTTTTTATTCCACACTACTGCTTTTGATGTAAACTGATGTTTGACGTTAATGGGTTCAACAGTTTTGATATGCTTTTATTTTTCTATTAACTGAAAAAAAAAATCTTTTTTTAAATAACAATTTCTAAACACAGTCGATAATACGATAATATGATCTTCATATGATGGAATGAATGACTGGAAGAATAACAAAAAATGGCAAGGACTAACAAATTAACGCTTACAGGACAGAATTTTCTCACTTAAGTTTGAAGTGTAGACATTTAAACAGACGAAAACAAATTCAATACAACAAATTTACTGTTCTTATGTTTTTTTTTTATAGTGCTCATTCTTATTTAAGAGTTTAGCAAATAATATTGAACCATGAATGTTATTGAACCATGAACCGTTATGTTTTGTTACCTAAAAGTGTCTTTGTATTCCTGAAACATATCTAGATCATTACCACCATGTCTAAATTTAAAAAAAAATGCCGTTGGTAGAGTCGAACAAGTTTTTGATAAAACAAAATGGCGACCAAAGTAGAAAGTTATCTTTTAACACTTACAAAATTTCTTCATCAAAAACTCACTTAAAAGAACATTAAAGTTTAACGAATTTAAACTAAATCATTTATTTTTTTTAAAAATTTACGAATATAATAAAAATGTTATAAGAATAAAAAGGTCTTAGATGTGATATACTCTCATATTTTTCAGATTTTTTGATACTTTTTTAAAATTTTGTTATTATGACTTTTCCTAAACTATAACTGGAATAAAAAAAAAACCCTAAAAAAGTTAAAAGTATTCTTTTTTTTCTCTTTGGAAATAAGGAAGAAGAAAGAAAAATCTAAAGTCGGTCTAGCCCAACTATGGAATGCCCTTAACCTGCTTGATATTTAAATATACTACATGGGACGTTCTTTATCAAACGGAACATGACTGTAGCCAAAATTCATTAGGGATCTTGCGCTTTATATGTTGGTTATTGAACCCTCGGAAAAAGCTCACGATGACGGAGTAAAAAATTAACAAAAAAAAATCTTAACGGCCGGAATCATTTGGTTAATGGATAAAATTGTTAGTAGTTGAGAGACCTAATAGTTTTAATAAGTAGATGTTCGACATCAAACATGACTGATCCAATATGACGGCTGAAATATTAAAAATCGTTGAAAAACTAACAAAACTAAGACTTGGACAAGATTTTTTGACACTTAACCTGATCACTCATTGCATTTATAAGCTATTAAGAATCACAAATACAAAATGGCGGCTACTGTTAAACTCAAAATTTAATAAAAATTCACTCTGTAGAAAAATAGAAATTCACTCTGTGCCTCAATAGAAAAATCGTCTTAATGATGACAAAAAAAAACACATTTGATATCGACTTTTAAAGTGTTGCACTGTTTCAAAAATTTTCAATAGTTCAGTTACTTTGTATTTGTCTTCAAAAACAATCAAGAGTTTCAATGAAGAGTTATAAGAAAAAATTTGTGACTTAAAGGTGAAATTTGACCTTGAATTTCTCTCTTATTTGACCTAATCTGATAAAACTGAGTATGAAGGCATAATATATAGACCATGCACTACTATAATCCATTGCGATATTTGAGGTTATTCCAATTGACCCTTAAATTGTCGCACAGTGTTATTTTTGAAGTGAAACTTTTTTGGCGGCGAATGAAATTTCAATGTCTCTTATTCGTGACGCTAGGCTAACGTTTTCAATTCATCATTCATATTATTCCACTAGGTACATGATAGTCAGGCAAAAAAAAATGTAATTAATATTGAGCGGGGTTTTGATCCGTGTTTAGTATATCACATGCACAAACCATGTCTCAAGAACACGTTTTTGTTCGTATCATTTGATTTTCATCCTAAGAGTATGCACGGAAAATTTATTTCTTTAAGCTTGGAATGCTGTACATTACATTACATAATATAACAACTGTATGGAGAAAAAGCAATAGACTGACAGATACATACTTTTATTGCTGCAATATAACAAATGCTTTGTAATTTTATTACAACACTTACTGCATATTTTTTTTTTTTTTGTTGAATATTAAATCCTAACGGAAAAAATTCGACTGACTGTTCGCTGCATACTGAGCTTAACTGTCTGACCAGCATCATGTCGTTGTCTTATCGGTGAGAGAGAATCGCTTAGAGTTGGCCCAGAATTGAAGCGTTGGCTTTGTTGTTTTGCTTTTTCTCAATGTGTCATTCGATTTTTTTGTCAGTTCGTTTTTTCATTTAACAAAAAATTTAAAAATGTCACATTTAAGACAAATAATATAAACAACTTTCTTCAGTGTTCTCATCGTACTCCGATTGAAGTGATAATTACTCCGCTTCTATTTAGTCCACTACTTTTGGCAATACTTTTCATATAAATTTACTGCTTTTTCAACTTCAGACCACTCTTTTCATTATTAGAGCAAGTAGGAACACTGTTTACTCGCAACATTTGTTGACAGATTCTCCAAGTTTTGTTATAATATGGCAATATTTTAAGAGTGAAGCTGAGAGAGCTGTTAGATAACCGACATAGAAAAATTGAAAAAAAGAAATAATTCTATCTTGGTGTTTTCGTTGTCGTTTTCTGCCACAATTTCTCCCATAAGGTTTTCATTGTCTCTGCTAGCGCTCTGCCTGCCTACACGACAACGACATGATTCTGGTCAGACAGTAAAGCTTAATTTGAAAGAGCATATCTAACTTTGGTTGTTGACCGATGATTGACAACATGCAAAACAGTTAAAACAATATAAAATTAAAAGCAAAAAGTGTTGAAAGTGAAATCATTAAGACTGCTGAATTGTTTTTGCCATGCCAAAAAATGTCCCGAAGCTAAGAAAAGTAGCTTAAATCGGAACAGAGAGCGCGTTCGTGAACATGAACAGCGAATTAGAGCTCTTAAGTATGCACCTGGGTCTTCAATTAATGATGAAGATATGGTGATTGCAACATCTGCTGAGTTCCAAAATTTATATATTCTTTGGCTTGGTGCATAAAAAAATCACTAAAACAGTTTTGGTGAATTTGCAAAGAACCAATCCCTAGAAAAACATAATGATGCTTTATAAAAATGCATTTTGGAACACAGTCATCATCATCTCTACAAAATTTTAAAGCAAACCAAGTTGATATTCACAACAATCAATGTTCGCTGCTTTACAAGCAGCCCTCACTCTACATGATCAACATACAACTATTATTATCAGGAAGCAAAAGGCAATAATCAACAAGATTTGCCTCTACTTTTGGAGGCTCCGTCAACGTGTACAATGCAAATGCAATCTAGCATTCAAAAAGTGACAAAGTTGTGAAGACATTCGAAAGTAACTAAAACACCAACTGAAGGCGATGTAAACATGGACCGAAAATAACTGTTATTTTACAATTTTCAAATTTCAAACAAGACATAATGAAAAAATTTTCAAAGTACATTTTCAAATAAACAACTCAGTTACAAATGATAACCTTCATAAATTCCTCAAAAATTTATGTATTTACTTGATATCTCACACATAAGTTTTGATATTTCAAATGTACTCTGAGTTTGATTCTTGGAAAAATTTCCTGAAAATACTGTCTTTCCCACATAAAATGGTGTTATTTTAACTTCGGCCAATAGCTTTGTTCGGTAGATCATATATTTTCTAAAGAACAGATCAATACGTGTCATGGTCACAACGGCAATTTGTCAAGAGAACACTCACTCCATCGCTGAAAGAGTATCGCAGGGTTCAGTCCTTTCGTCTGCTAGGTTTTTTAAAACGGTACAAAAACTACTTTAATGCACATGATTTACTTACGATCTACACCTGATCTATACCGGCCGAAAATAGAGTTCAATTCGCACATTTTGGCACAGGCGTCAAGGGCATATTTTGAAATTCTGGATTCAACGTTCTCTCTTCTCTCAACTTTCTTGGGCCTCGCCGCATTGTTGATTGCCAAAGACTTTTGTACACCTACACGTACAATCATGGGAAGTATTGAAGAAAAAGCATGGTCTGACGCTCGTATGTTTTCTGGGTCTACTGGGCAGCTCTGCAAGCTCATGATCACCCTTCTGCCAAACTAACACAATTCTTTTGCATATAATAAGAGGCATCTTCTGAGCGTTGGTTCAGTCATGGGTTAATGGGTTGAATTCATTTCATTCTTACATTTATACTTTTCATTATTCTATTAACTAGTAAACCTGTTGCCCGAATTCGAGCAATTCAATAAAAAGTAAATGTAAAAAACATTATAAACATTTAATATATGATATTCTATTCAAGAAGCTTTTTTCCTCAAAAACGATATATTCAGTATCAATAATGATATAAGAGATCATCATCATCTGAATTATGATCTGACACTAATATTTTAAATGTAACTGTCAAAATACGAAGACGGACTTACACTTAAATAACTACCGAGATAAACATTATTACTATTCAACAACACCGCTGCTTAACTTTTGAAGCTATAAAACATAACTAATTTAAATAAAAACGACTTAAAAAATAGATTTTAGAAAAAAAATTACTACTAAGATATAATTAAAAAATTAATTTAAAATACTTAAAGAACACATACAACATCAATTTATAGCATATTCCGATGAAAAAACGCCAAAAAACCCAAAAAAACCTTTTTTTTAAAACCGTTAAAATTTGAATGAGTTGTTTGCTCGGAAAGTGGAACTTTTGGTTTTGAGAAATGCATAAAAGATAATTTTGGTTAAAAATTTTTAGTTTTGAAAAAAATTAAAATTCGATCAATTCATAAGCTCTTCTCAAACTAAATTTCAAATCGATTAAATAACGGATTTTTTTACAAAAATTTTATTTCTGTTTTAAAAGGTTGGGAACCCCCTGAAGTGAAATCACAATTTTTAAAAGTGGTTTGCACATATACAGCCTAAACCTGATTTAATGACATCTAAATCGATAGAATCGGTCCATTGGTCTGGGAGGAGTTGAAGTCACAAAAAAAACCTTAGCCTATTAATTATATAGATTGGAAAAAGTCTGAAATAAAAACTTTCAAAATAAAAGCAACTTATACTGTTACGACTTAACCTAGATTAGTAAATAATTTTTGAACTCAAAAAATAAAAAAAAAACAAATTGGCCATTTCAGCCCTTGAAAGGACTTTGACCGAACTTCTTATGATCAATTGTGTTATGTGTGTTATTAAATGTTTGCACACAATTGATCGAGAACTGGACCTACATGTTTTATGCCGACTCCGAACGGCTAAAGTTGATGTTCTCAAGAAGCTTTACATGGCATTAATTACTCTCTGAGGTTTGCCATTGTCTGCAGAGAGGTGGTGACCGATCAGAAAAATTTTTTATAGAAAAAAACTTTTCGCCGCGGCTGGGGATCGAACCCGGGCTCCTAGCATGCTAAGCCACACACTTAACCTGCATGCCACGGTCGCCACAATTTTTGAACTCAGCTGTTTAATTTCTCGTTCTTTTCAGATAAAGTTCTCACAGCTTTATCACGAAAATCAAGTAATTACAGAATTATGTTAAATATTTGTTGCTTTTGAAATGTAGGCCAGTGTAAAATCATGCACAATGGACACTCCCATAACAACAACAACAACAACAACAACAACAACAACAACAACAACAACAACAACAACAACAACAACAACAACAATACAAGAATACAAAACGAAAATTGTCTCCCATAACGAGACTGAAATGATGACAATCACGTCGTTTCGCATTAACATCAAATTCTGCTGCAATCATTTCTCATTTCTTTGCATGCTTTTCTTGCTTCTTTGTTTCTCCGTTGAACATGCAGAATTTTATACCGACTATTTCCGGTGTCATGGCGTGCATTCAAGAATGATTTCTTCATTTCAGCGTATATCGCAATTCTTGTCTTGGTTTGGCTGCGTTGTTGCTGTGTTTTGCTTATTGTTGGTTTTTTACTGTTCTTGCTTGTTGTCTTGTGTCTTGTTGTGTCATCATCATCATCATTATCATCATCGTCATTATTATCGTCAACTATGCATGTACATATTTCTGCAATTATGCTTCGTCGTCGTGCTGTCTTTCATTGTCTGTCTGTATGTATGTCTATTTTTATTTCATGTTGTTGTTAATAACGAAATATTTTGAATAACAACGCGCGACATCTACCAGTTAAACTGGCACATAAACTGCTCCTTAGTCCTTGCAGTGCAAATTCATTATGCTGCTGTACGAAGGCAGGACAATTTGGAAATCTTTTGTTTGCTGCTGTGATGCTGTTTTATTTGTTGTTGTCTGTCAGTAGAGTAGTCAGTGAAAGTGAAGAATTGTTGTAACACTGACAATATTGAGCTTATAAAAAGACAATACAAAAACAAAAACAACAAAAAAAATAACATAACTATTCTGTTTTATATTGTACATGCTTTTTATGATGTATTATAATTATTGCTCGCAAATAAAATTTTAACATGAAATACTAAGTAAGCAATAACTACGACGTGATGTTATTATGCAAAAGAGAAAGTTAGTTTTGTTCGAAGCACAAAATAGTTAAGTATGTGTACTGGCAGTAAAATGGTTGTAAAATTAATTTTAGCATGTAGTTAGTAGTGTCATGATATGAGTTTGTATGTTAGTTATAAACCTAGTGTAAGCAGCTAAGTAAGTTATTAGCTAAAATTGCTGAAAAGGGAACAATTTTTGCATTCAACTAGCTAGAAATTCACTCATTTGCTAAAAAAATGTGAACACATCGTCAATTTTGCAATTTTCACATGGCCTATCTTAAACCAATTTACCACTTTAACCCAGTACCAATTATTTTTTATTCGTTTGCAAAAAAGAAAACGTAAACTTTTTAAATTGCTGCTTCACTTGATTTCGTTGAGGTTTCAGTTGACTGCTTTATAAAAAAACAAAAAAACAAAACCAGAAAAATGTTACCCTCTTGTCAAAGTTGTTAAAAGTTTAAACGACAATTAAGGGCACGTTGTTCGAGCTGCAATAAAACTGTAGAGGGAAATGAGAGAAAATGTCAGAAGTATCACTAGTTATTCGTCATATTGTAGGCGAAAACTTTTCTCATGCCAGACATTTATTTGTTAATTCAAGCGCAGCGGAAAAACTTACTAAATGTATGAACAAGTTTTCAATTTTCAAAGTTTATCGAACGATTTCAACAAAGGTTTGATCGGAATGATATTCTGCATGTTCTCTACCATTTAATTTAATATTGAGTTACTTAGTTATGAGATAAGCAGACGGTGACTTAAAGTGCAGTCGAATTGACATGCAATTTTTCATGAGTTAGAAAGTAAAATTCCGAACCAAAAATATGTTATTTAGAAACAAACTAGATGCATTCATGAAATTGTTAGTCATACTTAACCTTACATGAGAAACCAACTGATAAATTGAATTAAAACTCACCAACGTTCTTGGGCTATTTGCTGCTGATTTATATTTCTTGTTTTTATTTTGACTCTTCTCGATTGGTTGAATCGCTATTTTCACTAACACAAAAAAAAACACCAAACAATGATCGCATTCATCGAACACAACATTGACAGTGAATGGCCGCTCTTAATTTAATTTGAAATGTTATAGTATTGCCAAAAAAATTTAAAAAATTAGGCAAGTTTTAATCAACCACAATCATAAAGAATATGAAATAATGCTTTGTAACGAGTGTTTTTGTTTCGAAGGCTGAGGTATGCTCAGCCGCTCCAGGGTCCGTCCAAGGGATCTCGCCACCCTTGGGCAAAAGTAAATTTTTCTTAATCAGAAATTAAATAGAATTAACACAATCACTAAATCTCAAAGGTTTTAGCTCAGCACGATTAATAATCTATTGTGTTCTTTTTTTTTATTTTATTTAATTAATTTTTTTTTTTTATATAAAATATTTATTACAAACTTAGTGAATACCTAAAATTAGTTCATGTGCGATATAAACATTAGTGGCAAAGTGCTCACGGTGGCAGAGGGCCAAACTGATTCAGGCGGTAGACGGCAGAAGGCCGACTGCAAAACAGGCCCTTACAATGCAGACCTACTTAAAATACGGTGCGTTACTGAACCCGAAAAGCCAAAACTTAAGTTTGACCGGAGTCGAAAAGCCGGAGCTTGAATTTGATCGGAGTCGAAAAGCCGAAGCTTGAATTTGACCGGAGTCGAAAAGCCGGAGCTGAGTTTGACTTGAGTCGACAAGTAACTGAGGGTAGATGGCTTGATTACAGAAATCTGTAATCAATTTTAATTCCCTGGCTTTATCACCACCTGAAAATTGATTTACAATTAAAAACATTGATCGCATCAATGGAGATGTCAAGCGAACTCAACATGCCTAAACCAACATTTTGCGCACTACTTATTCAATGTTCACTGCTAACTGCATGTGAATCATATCATTGTTATCATGTCAGCAATAGACATGGGTAACGCAGTAAAAATTCCAGCGCTGACACACTAACTCAAGCGCAGTTAACTGTATCAGCGAAATGCGTTAACGCAATTGCGTCATGCCGCTGTTCAAAATGTTATGGTATCTGTATCATCAAGACGCGTATCAGCACAGAAAGTCTCACAGTAAAACATTGCATAGTGCGTTGAGTCATGTGATAAAGAGCTCATACATAGAAAGTAAAAAAACATCAAAATTCTTTAACAATGTTTAATGTTATGGCTTTATTCATTAATAAGAATATAATAAATAATAGCTAGTATAAAATTTAACTAAATAAAGTGCAGATTTCAGCATCCACTAAAAATGAAAAAGCCCGAAATTCAAGCAAGTGAGCTGTTGGTTGTGTTTTTTTTTCAGCTTTCAAACAGATACATAGACATTTCTAATTGGCAAAACAAGTTTGAAGTTGGATTTAAGTTTGCTCATACTTTTTAAATCGAACATGTTCAATTTTAAATAAACTCACAGGATGCTCAAGCATCATCCAATCAGACATGCTCCAAGAATTCATGCTTAACAGCTTCTTCCCCGCAACATCTTTTCTATATAATACAAGCATATTTTATTTTTTTTGATTCAACTTTCTGTCTTTTCCAACTGTGCTCGATGAACCGTACAACTTGTAGATTTGCTTTCAATGTTTTTCTTGGTGTTTGCTTTGGTTTGAGTGTTCCATTTGTATTTTGCGCTATTGCGTTACTTTTTTTAAAAGAAGTGTATCAACGCAGTAACGCATTTAAATGCTTCAACTCAATAACGCAACGCAACGCTGCGTTACTCATGTCTAGTCAGCAAGTGCTACAATGCAACGTTGGTATAAATAGCTAAACGAGTTCTGTGTGTATGTGTGCTGCACTGTAATTGGTACATTAAGCAGCCTTCACTGCGGTTAGTACTTAGATGGGGGACCACATTGGATCCTCCATCCGCATTACTTTATTTTTTTTTATTTTTTTTTTTTTTATTCTACTCTACTTTATATATTTATTCTTCTTTTTCTTTTTTCTTTTTTTTTCATTTTTATTTATTCATTGGTATCTTATTAATTTAAATTAAATGTTGCCGTCGGCTTTTAAAATTATTATTTTTTTTTTTTCTTACATTATAGGAATCTATATATTTTTATTTTAATATTTATTTGTAACGACTTCAGTCGTTACAGCTTTAACCCATTTTGTACTACTGTTGCGTTTTCATAACAGCAACTTTGATAAATATTATAAACACCAAACGATTAGTTGGTATTTTTGCCTTAAGCCTGTTTTATTTTTTATCGAAATTAAGGTTACCTGGGTTGCAAAGTTTCTTATATATAAAAAACGTCAAAAAAAGGTATATGCAAAAAAATCAGTAACACTTCTTAATTAAAAGGCAATATTGGCTAATTTCCATACAAATCATAATTTTTGAAAAAATGTATTTTTTATTTCATTTTATTTTTTTTTTTTTTTTGTGTTCAGGGAGTGCTTTAATTCTACCACACAAAAATTTAGAACCATATCTAAACGCAATCGGTACAAAATTGGTTAAATAAGCCACCTTACAAGTTCTTCAATACATATTTTGATCTTAATCTAATGAAGGATTTCTTTTATGACAGTTTTTTGCGATTTGGACACACTGTGTAGCAGTCTTAATGCTCTTATGACCACTGGTACACCAACGACCCTTTTGCCTTAGAATTTTTTTCTGGGAAAACTATGAAATCGATAGTTTTTTGGGGTTAGAAGAAACAACTGGTACAAGTTTCAAAAACAAAAAAAAATCAAAAAAGAGAGTCACTTCCATCACTCAAGTGACCACTAAATCGGATGGCATCACGATGTCCCGATGGTTGTTAACGATAAAAATCAAATACATTGTAATTTAATTTTTTATGATAAATTGCGGCACAATTTCAATAAAAAAATTCTGTTTTGCAAATACCACAAATAACATTGTTTCGATGGTATTTGACTTAAGCACATCTTTGACGACCCATACCACTTTTGCTGTCGGAAAATAATGACCCAAAAGAATAACGACCACCGTATATATTGAATAGCTAAGATCACTCTCTTTACAGATTCGTAGGTGATCTATTGCGCTTTTGTAAATGAATCGATGATTTGAGTGATCAGTTAAGCATGGAAGTCTCATGCCAATATAGAAAATGCACCACAACTGAAGTGGAGAACGTAACATAAACAGCGTACTTATTATGCAAACTCAAATCAAAAATATCGTAGAAAATTCACAAGAAGAATTTAGTTCTTAATTTGCGACCATCTTTGTGTAAAGCCTAGTACTCTGTTCAATTGCGTGAAATTTCGCTCGCAACATTCATTTTGACGTAGAATTACGTCTTCCTGCGCAGTTTGTAAGGGGCCGTTTTAACAGATTTTTTCAAGGTCATGCAACTTTTTTAACGAATACTTTAGGGTATACCTACAGCCTTTAATACTCATCGTTCAAAAATAACACTCGCTAGTGGGATGTGGGATCAAAAACAAAAATTAAAATTTTACGCCATCTACACTCAGAAAAATATCAACTGTAATATTAACAGTCGGCCACTGTTATTTCAAAACACTGTTCGATTAAATGATTTGCGTTTAAGTAAACAATTTTCTTTGTTGAATTAACGTTTCAAAGTATTTTTGTGCTGTTTAAATCATCTGTTGAAATATTTTTGTGTTTTTGTTGAATTGTCTATTTTTCCTTAGCAATAGTTTTTAGATGTGTTTTGCTATATTTATATTATCGTTGCCAATAGCTCAGTGGAAGTGCACTAGACTGCCATGCGGGGGACGTGGGTTCGAACTCTAGCTGTGTAAGTATCAACATTTGTAATTTAATAATTGAAATAATAATAATTCTGTTCAAAAATATCCTTCAAAATAAAATGCTTGCAATCTTGCAAAAAAAATTACAAATTTCATTTTTTATTTAAAAAAAAATAGTTTAAATAAAAAAAAAATTTTTTGTTAGCCTTGCCGGATTTGAACGGTGGACACTCGAGTACTAGACGCACACGTTAGCACACTCGGCCATACATGAACTTTCAAAACAGTGATAAAATTTCAATAAATAAGTTTTTATACGGGTTTCGTGTTCCATAGACCAACAGTCAACCGACTGTTGATTTGAAAGTTTCATTTGTTGGATGGTATTTAACAGTGAAATCTGTTATTTCAACCCATGATTTGTTTGATAAAACAGCATTTTTACCCTGAGTGTATTCGGTAAAAGCATAAAACTAAATATGTTCCAATTCTTTTTTTTTCATAAGAGTTAAATCTAACCGAATCACAGACCCATTTCGTTCAGCTTGACAGTTCGAGCTCATTGACAGAGTTGAAAAGAGGTTGTGAATGTAGGACATACAAGAACCTTCAGGACAAAAACAAGAACACTCAGTTCAAAGTAGTACATACAATAACCCAATAAAAAAGTAGTACATACAAGAATCCAGTGAAAAAGCCTGCGAATCAGTGCGTATAAAACAAAAACAATACAAGCACAAACAACAAAACAAAAACAAAGAAAGCATAAGAAGCTGATGATTGATTTTCTTATATAAGCACAAGCGTTTTTCTGCTTGTTTTGTAACTTTAATATAATAGTAATAAAATCCAAAGTTAGAAATTCATTCAGCGCAGAATATATCTGATAGTTTAGTATATATATTATCTTTGAACGATTAATATTAAAGGCTGTAGGTATACCCTAAAGTATTCGTCAAAAAAGTTGCATGGCCTTGAAATAAATCTGTTAAAATGACCCCATACAAACCACGCTGTAAGACGTAATTCTACGTCAAAATCTCAGAACTCAGCAGTGGGCTTGAGAGGTTCTTGAATGAACTTGTTCAATTGAACGATTCACACTCATGAAGTATGTGTTCATTCATTAAAGTTGATTTTCTTTAATCTACTTCATTGATTGTCGTTCTTGTGATTCAAT
This sequence comes from Tetanocera ferruginea, assembly GCA_958299015.1. Taxonomy (NCBI): domain Eukaryota; kingdom Metazoa; phylum Arthropoda; class Insecta; order Diptera; family Sciomyzidae; genus Tetanocera; species Tetanocera ferruginea. The sequence continues at coordinate 140,566,627 of OY282641.1, forward strand.
TCAATTCAATTGATTCACACTGAGTCAAACAAATATGGAAGAAAAAAAAACTAAACAAATTATCCAACAATGGTTTGAGTGCTTGCAAGCAAAATTAACAAAATTAACTTAAAGAGCAATGTTAATTAACGAACTAACTGTAGATTCGAACAGATTTTTTAGTGAATCGTGCATGCGTATTGTTCGAGCTAAACGTATCTTAGACGATTTTACATCTCCTGTTTGAATCAAAAAAAAAAAAAAAAACTTATGAACTAAAACACCGAACGAATTAATTAATCAACAATGGGTTGAGTCCGTAATTTTTCGTATTTTCCTTTTTAATTGAAATGGTGTAGAACAAAATAAACAAAAGACCTAATGGACTAACAACATGAATGGGTTCAGGCAGTACTACTAAGCTTTTTGACTTCCGAACTGCTTTAAAAAGCATTCACTTAATGCCCAAAAAGTTATTTTTTTGAACTTGAAAGCAACAAATGTTTGTATAAAACAATAATAAACAACTTCTTATTTAAGAAATTTCATTCAGAAAGTTTCATACTACAATTTGAAGCTGTTATATTTCCATTGTTTAAAGACAAAATAAAGCATTTTTTCGAGTGCAGAGTAGGTAAATCGAGGTACGAATTTTTTTTTTTTTTTTGACCAACTCTAATGAACAATAATAGAAAAGTTTTATTTTAGGTACTCTACACTCAGAAAAAAGTGTCTCGGAATATGATAAAAAAGGCATCATATTTAGAGAAAAATGGTATAGACTTTGCTCCAGAGAATGCTATTCTCTAATTGCGATACTTAAAATTCTCTAAAAATGTGGTTTTTTGTACGTTGTTCAGGCTTTAGGTCCGTTTTGTTTTTATATAAAAATATCAGTTTTTAATATAAACTAATTTTGATTTTTATATTTCAACCAATATTTCGACTTCCATCGGAAGTCATCTTCAGGGTTACTGAAATACATACAATAATATTAACAAAAATATTCACAACACTTTAACAATTTTAGACTTACATTTAAAAAATATTATTTTAGTTTACATTAAGATACAAAATTTTAAACACTTTTACAAACAATTAGAACATAGAATATAAACATGACTAATCCAAACATTTAAACACTGTAGACTAAAACAGATTATCTCCTCTCGTCGTCGGTTTTCCTTTGGTTTTCCACACATCGTCTGTATATGTGAGCGCATTTGTCCGTGTCTGTTTTGAAGTTAAGTCTTATCTCTGGAGGTACATTTTATAATATGTAGCATTTCCAGTGTGTACCTTCTATAATAATTGGCCTCTTGTTGCAGGATCTTCACATTGTCAAAGTCGGGTGTATGTTTTTGTTTTTCGCAGTGTGCCGCTAATGCTGTTTTTTGCTCAACTGGTCTTGAGTGTGCTTTTTGGTCCGATTTGTGAGCAGACCCTACGGACAAAGCAGGGTCAATTGCCCTAAAGTAACCGGTCTTGTGACAGTTCTTATTTAACCTATCACAGGACAGGTTCGATATTACTCAGAACGGGACCAATAGTTTTTAAATGTGTTTTGCTCTATTAATCTTATCGTTACCAATAGCACAGTGGAAGTGCGCTAGACTGTCACGCGGTGGACGTGGGTTCGAATCCTGGCTGTGTTTAATAATAAAATTTAATAATTTAAATTCTAATTCTTTTTCATTAACTGCTTAATCAAAAATAACCTCCAAAATAAATTTGCTTAACATCTTGAAAATTTAATTTTTTATTTAAAAACCAAAAAAAAATAAAAAAAAAATTTTGTGATTTTGCCGGGGATTGAACCCAGGTCAGTCGAGTACTAAGCAGGAACGCTAACAAGCTCGACTAAACATGAATTTCCACAACGTTGATTCAATTTCATTAACAACTTGCGTATAAGTGTACCGTGTTCTATAAATAGACCGGCTACTGATTAGGTCCGAAGGTATCTATGAGGTGTCAATTGACACCTGCCGATATATTTTTGAACCGGTTCTAGGATTGGTCCAAAGGTATCTAGCCGGTGTCAATTTACCCCTGTCAATGACAACGCCATGTAAAAGGGATCGGTTGGTTTCATATGTTGGTGGTAGAATTAGGACCGGTCACTATCACTTTGGAACCTATCACGTGATAGGTTCTGAACCGGTTCTTTTGTCCGTAGGGGATATCCTTGTCCGAAGTTTGTTTTTTTTTTCTTTCGAAATTCTCTAAAAATGATAAAAAGGTTCCATGAAATAGAAAAATATATCGGTTTTAGAGAAAAATACTTTTTTTTGAGAAAATATTTGTTTTTATTGAAGAAAATACTTCTCATAGTGAATTTTTTATCAAAATATAAGAAAAGTTTTTCATTTTCAATAAAATTTCTCTATAAATGAGAAATTTTTTGTTCGAGAAAAATACTTATCATTATTAGAGACATTGAAATATTTCCATTTCCTAGAAGTAAAGAAATATTTCTTCGAAAATGTGAAAATTTATTCTAATTGAAGAAAATTTTATTTGAAAAAGACAAAATTGCTATTATCAAAAATAGAGAAATTTTTTAACGGAGCAAGGTATGTGTTTTTTTCTCAGTGTAGTAATATTTGCTTTACGTAAGAAATGTTTCCAAAAATTTGTGGATAAGCTGAATAATCTTCTTTAACCAATATTGAATTAAACACCGACCTTTCAATTATTTCAGACCTGTCCTGTAATACTTTCGGTTACCTCTGTCGGGTTCGATAAAGAAGTGCGGTCCGTGCCAAATTGGCCATCAGGCTCACTCTCTTTTTGCATTTGTATTGAGATCGTAACATTTTCTGGATTGGCTTTCAAATCAGTTTCGGTCCTTCTTCTAAGTATCTCGAATATCTTTAAGATATATTTATTATATATGGATGGCTTTCAAGTCACAGTAGGTCTTCCACTATCCTAGGTCGTATAGGTTAGGATACGATTCTTATCTATAACTAAAGCGAATGTGCTCAATAAGCTTAACATGGCATAATTTACTCTCTCAGGGAGGTAGCCGCTTATCAGAAAAATGTATTTCTATTAATAAACCTTTCTGTGTCAGATGCTGATTCAAACTCGGGTCTGCTGAGATTCGTTGACTGGCACGCAAAACACTTATGGCCATTCTTAAAATGAAGTCAGATAATTTCTATCTTAAAAGAAGATGCAATTAAGGTCATCTTAGGACCTTTATCTAACAAAAGTTTGTACTCTTGGGAATCGAGCATGTATTAGAATAATCTATATTTTAACTTTTAAATTTTTGTTTTTATGGTGAAATAATTATTTTAATTAATTTAATGCTTACCTACAAGAAATATACAAGCATTAAAATAAAAACATACCTTCTCTAGATAACGCAATTTTTTCATAGCAGAGCACAAACATAAAGGAATTAAATTCAATTTATTACACCTACAGCAGTCAAAAACAAATAGCAAATCCTTCGAAAACAATTTAAAATTTATGGCTAAAATAAATATTATATTTAGAACACCCCTAAAAATAACACTATCCTCCCACCCCATTTAAAAACAATGCTGTGCCAAGATGAAAATGTAACAAAATTCATCTTTTAGCGGATTTTGAGACGTCAAGCAAAAATTGCTGAAAAATAGCAGAGAATAAAATTGAAGACAAGATAAAACCGCTGAAATTGATTTCTGAATGTGGCACATTAATACACAAAGTGAAAGCAAGGCTCTGTGCCAACTATGAAACGCAATATCTGCGAAGAACGATTGCATGCAAAGACAAACAGTAGTAAACGCAGTCGAAGCCATACCGCAAGAAAAGTAAAAAAAAAATTCCCAGCGCGGAACAATTGCTAAAAATAACAGAACTAGCATGAAGAGTGTATAAAAATAATAAGAATAAAAAAAAAAATTAATAAATAAAAGAAAAATCAATTGTAACTCAGCCAAGAAATGAAGCCTCAAATGAGTTGTTTGGGTTGCGCCCACTCGCTGGTTGGGCGTGCGTTGCTTCTTCAATTCATAAACTAATGAAGCGGAATCGCGTTGCTTGAAAAGATGCCACAAGCAGGTCGAAGCGTTGCGGCATGGTGCGGCATAACATCCATAACATCCATTATTGTTTGCACCATTAGTTGTGCCAATGAGGCATTTACAATGCTCAGCATCCGGCTAACAGTGGGAGTTTTTATTTTTTTTTTTTTTTTTTGTAAATGTAAAATTTTTTAATTTGAAAACATTTTAGGTACTAAAGAAATTTTTTGCTTACTTTCAATATAAAGCAATATATAATACCTTTATGAAAATTTATTAAAACACAGGGTGTTGTCATTGTGTTAATTTTTTAATTGAATTACCGTTTTTGTTAACAACAACAACAACATCGCAAAAAAAACAATTCATTAATTAAACATTTAATGATGATTTAATATTGCCTGTAAGTATACTGTTCTGATGCACTGTTTGCATGTTTTCATATTTAACAAGCAATACCATTAATACGTGCTCTAATTAATATTTCATAAAATTTTGTTAATATATAATTATTAAATCATGCGTGTGGAAAAAGAATAACCCATAACAACCATTCATTCAATATTAATTTATTTGCATTGCATGATTAATGAGCTAATTGAACTGAGAAATACACACACCTACCAACATATTAATTAAATAAATTAAATATTAGCAAAGTTGACATGCATAAAATAATACAGAAGCATACTTTTAGGCTTAAAACAAATTGCCTCGTTTTTTTTCTATAACTTAATAAATGATTGATTTTTTTTTTTTTTTTTTTTTTTGTACAGTACTTTTGTGCTTTTGTGTAATGAACAAGTGTTTAATCAGCAGGATTTGACTTTCAATCAAATTCGATGTTACAAAAAATTAAACGTCAAAACGTGACTTTCATTCTCATCAGAAGATTTAAGTTTATGTGCTGAAATATATAACTTTAATATGTCAAGTTGTCTGCTTTCTAGTACAATGAACCAAAATATGATTTATAAATTAGTTGAAAATTTTTAAGTTCATTAACCTGGTCTGACTTCTTTGGCTTCTGTAATATTCTACAAACAACACAGAAATAAAACAATAGAACAAAAATTTATTAAAACAATTCTTTTTCATCGTTCTTTACACAGAAGTTCTTTGACTTTTCTTCTTTAATTTTTAATTCAAAATTTTACTAAAAGGTAAATGACCTGAAGCCATTAACTTGAGATTTTTTACACTTACCCATGTTAGAATTTTTAACTTAATAGTAATTTATCTGACCTTAAAGAGCGTAAAAACGAATTTTCTGAATATTCTTTAAGAATTATGAACATCCTGCATATCTTGAATATCCATTTTTAAATATCCTGAATATCCATTAAAAGCAAGTTTTGAAACAAGTATAAAATCTTTTTCATAAACACAAAAAATTGCTCCTTTAACTCTGTTCTGATTGCTTGTTGCCTTTTTAAAACCTTCAATATCGCCAAGATATGCAACTGTGTGTGTGTGTGTTTATATTCGAGTATCCAGCATTTGTTATTAAATAAACATAACCGCGCGGCATCTCATTAATCAACGGATATACGTTAATTTAAACTGACTATCCAGAAATGTGAATAAGTTATTTTAATTAAGAATTAATTTCTACGCACGGACAAACAATCATACGTTTGAATGGTTGTGAATGTAATTATGCGGCAATAAAGCATTTAATTGTGCATTCTATATGGTTCAATAAGGCGCTGCCATGCCAGGCACACACACAAACACACACCTATGCAGTTAGACAGATATACCGTCAAGCATGCATAAATGCATGCATGCAATAATGCATTAGTACTGGAGCAGCAACAGCAACAACACTTGAGACGCACTCAATCAGCAATTTATTGACAAATTATTATGCACATTAATATGCAACAACAACAACAATAACAACAACAATTACAAGAACAACTCAAATACTGATGCACTGACTAACTGCTAAAGTGCTGAGCATAAGCTTTCAGTTATGCAAACCAAGCTTATTACTATAAAGTCAGCAACAGAAACAACAACAACAACAACAACAACCAATGCTACCAAAATTATAACAAAATTATTTACAGCAACAACAATGCAGCACAGTGCCGGGATTCGCTCCCAAGGTTATCAAAATTCTAAAGGGTGATTTTTTAAGAGCCTTCGGATTTGATTAAAAGAAAAAATACATAAAATCTAGAGAAATGTATGAAATCTTTATTTGAGTCAATATTACGATCTATATAATTCAATGTTTAAAGTTTATTTCATGTTAATGTTGACCGCGGCTACGCCTTAATTGGTTCATACGCTGGGTCCAATTTTGCATTCTCTCTCCAACATATCGGCCGGTATCTTTCGAATAAATTCTTCAATTGATGCTTCCAGTGCATCAATCGTTGCGGTCTTGTCCCTATAGACATGACCCTTCATATGGCCTCACAAAAAATAATCTAAAGGCGTTAAATCGCATGATCTAGTCGGCCAATTGAGCGGTCACGAACGTAAAATAAACTGTTCATCGAAGTCGCCTCTCAATTGGGCCATTGTTTCGTGTGCTGTGTGACATGTGGCACCGTCTTGTTGAAACCACGTGTCAGGCAAGCCCAGTTCTTCCATTTTTTGAAGTAACATTCCTGCCTTCGTCGTCTTTGAAAAAGTATGGTGCAATGATGCTACCGACCCATAATCCACACCAAACAGAGTATTTTTTGGGATGCATTGGCAGTTCTGTCAATGCTTCTGGCTGCTCTTCACACCACATACGACAATTCTGCTTGTTCACGTATCCATTCAATCAGAAATGCGCTTCGTCGCTGAACACAATTTTCCGATAAAAAAGTGGATCTTCATCCAACTTTGCCAGCGCCCATTCACCAAAAGTTAACCGTTGTGGGTGGTCGTGTGGCTTCAATTCTTGCACCAGCTTTTTTTAAAAGGTTTCACACTTAAATCTTTCATCAAAATTTTCCACGTAGTAGAGTAACAGAGGCTCAATTGCTGCGAACGGCGCCGAATCAATAACTTACGGTCAGCAACAACACTGGCGGATACAGCTCCGATATTTTCCTCTGTTCGCACTCTTCGTATACGTACTGGTGGTTTAATATCCAATAATGTAAATTTTGAGCGAAATTTTGTCACAACATTTCGAATAGCCGCCTCAGAAGGTCGCCCAAACTGACCATAAAATGGAAGAAGTGCACGATGCACTTTTTTAAACCGAGCATCCATTTTGAAAGTAAAATTCAATAATCTGCAAATGTTGTTCGTTTGTAAGTCGATTCATGGTGAAACTATGGACCAAACTGATCATGTTTAACAGTAACATATTACGCGAAAACAGCTGTGCTGCCGAAAACAGTGTTGCTAAAAATAAAGTTTCTAAAAAATCACCCTTTATAAATTTTAAACGAAACTTATCGCAACCTTGTTATAAATCAACCCATTGTAGGTCAAATGAAAACTGGCTAAAATTTTTAAAATTCATTTTGATTTCTTGATTAACATAAGTAAAGTATAAAAATGCATTGAATGTGGGAAAAAAAACATTTGTTTTTATTTTTTAAAATCGGTATGTTAACCGTGTAAACGGATAATTTTTCACGCAAAATAAAAACCATACACAAATTTTTGACGAAGAATTACGTCTTACAGCGCGGTTTGTATGGGGTCGTTTTAACAGATTTTTTGAAGGTCATGCAACGTTTTTGGCGAATACTTGAGGGTATACCTACAGCCTTTAATACTCTTCGTTCAAAGATAATATATATACTAAAATATCAGATATATCCTGCGCTGAATGAATATCTAACTTTGGATTTTATTACTATTATATTAAAGTCACAAAATAGTAAAATATAAGAAGAAAAATTCATGTTTTTATATAAGAAAATCAATCATCAGCTGCTTATGTGCCTGCTGCTTTCTTTGTTTTTCTTTCGTTGTTTATGCTTGTATGCTTTGGTTTTGCACGAACTGATTGGTTCGCTTTGGCAGCATTGTAAGCATAAGGTCGCATTGGGATTATGTATGCACTACTGTTCTAGTATACTATTTTGAAACCAGAGGTCATGAACTTCTTTTCAACTTAGTCAATGAACTCAATCTGTCAAATTTAACGAAATGGGTCTGTGATCCGGTTAGATTTAACTCTTATCTAACGAGTTGGATCATATTTCTTTTTATGATTTTACCCAATTGATGGCGTAAAATTTTAATTTTTGTTTTTAAATTATGTGGGATGTGGAATCAACTTAATTTGGAGCACTAGCGAGTGTAGTTTGCAAACTATACATCGAACAGTAAGTGTAGCTAGCAAATTAAATATCAGACAGAGACGAGAGGAAAGGACATGTGCTCAGCGTGAAATATAGTTTCCATACGATTTTTTAAAAATCGGGGTCTTAATTTTAAACCGACTGTAGCTCGCAAACTATATATCGGGCAGAAACGAAAGTGGCACCAATGGAAAGTGCATTTGTTTCGCCTTCTTTTCAACTAAGTCAATGAACTCAACCTGTCAAAAAAAAATAAGCATACTGCCTTCATTGCTTAAAGTACACGCAAGGTAATTTTTCGTTTACAGCAACTGAAAAATTCACCAACTATACTTCATTTGCGAACTGTGTTTGCCGCAAACGAACATTCAGTTGTCATCTACTTAAAAATATATCTTACTTGAAACGAAAAAACATACACCTTAATGAAATTTTATCATTGTTTTGTAAGTTCAAGTTAAGCCGAGTGTGCTGACGTTCGAGTGTAGAACTCGATTGACCTGGGCACATCTTCCGCATAACAGTCTAGCTCGCGCTATTGTGAGATATTGTGTAGAATACATTTTTTTTTAGATTACAAATTTGTATGTCATAAGAAATGGATCTTTCTTCTTCAAATTAAGTTTTCAGTTGAACAAAACGAATTTTTCGATACCTTTGTACTGATCGTTTGCTTTAATCATAAAAGGTAATGATTCCTTCGGGATTTCTTCTCATTACACTACTCCGTTTTTAACGTGTAACCCTCGTAGGTTCTAACTTGTCTTCAGTGACTCTTAAGGAAATATTCTGGACACTATTTTTGTGGAAGGTTTTAACACTTTACTTTCCACCATGTTATTTATTTAGATTTTTGGGATATTAAGGGAGTTTTTCATATAAAGACCGAAAATTACCCATATTGGTGAGAGCTAGAATGTTAAAATATTCAAGGAAAATATTCCTCAGAAAATTTCACTATAGGTGCTTGAAGACAAAAAACCACCCTATATTAAGTTTTGCTAATGATTTTTTTATATTTTTTAATTCGATTTTTAAGTAAAAAATTCAAATTTATATTCACTGTAAGAAAAAAAATTGCGACATAGCGGATATAAAAGGCAATGCGGTTTTTTTACTGACCTCAAATGTTATTGCTTGATATTGATTTGGTTTACCACCAAATAAATTAACAATGATCTTAAATTAATGTCAAAGTAAAATTTTAAAAAAGGGATGGCAAAAATGAATTTTTTCATTCTTAAGATATGAAATATAAATAAAGCACCTGATTATAATCAGTGTTTTAGACAAAACGCAAGAACATTTGAAAATTTTGAATTCAAATTCGTTCATTAAACGTCAATAATTATTGCGTTATCTTGCGTTTTGTCTAAAATAGTGATGTTCAGCTTATCGGCTCGCGCTGCCAGCTTCGTGCTAGCAGCAGCTCATCACATAAAACAATAACAAAGAAGCGTGTACGTAAATTTGTATTCGACGACATTGCACAGTGGACAAAAGCGAAAATATGCGGCTTATAGTTTTGCATATTCATAAAATAAGTGCAAAACTTATGTTATAGCAGGTAACATGCTTGGTAAAAAATGTATTAAGTGCTCTTAACACTTTAATTTTAACAATATACTCACTTCAATTTTATTTAAAACTTATTTCAATTAGCAAAATTTTATCTTACGCACTTATGTCAACACACTTCAAACTGACTTTACATATAAAAATAATAATATTAAATCGAACTTTTTTCAACGAAATCTATTGCGCAGCTGCATGGTCTGAACTTCTGAGAAATAACAAAATTTCCTCTGTACTTGCTTGGTATCGAATTCAACAACCAAATCTTAAAACTGCTCCACTGTAAGGAAAGCAAACACACATAAACATCCCAGCAAGAAATATTAACTGTAACCGAGTACATGAATTTGATAACTTATGCTTATATAGGCGTTTACATGAAGCATAATGCTTTATTTAATTTATTGTGCAGCTGAATTGCGTGCACATTTCAAAAATAATGCTTTTTCTTGTTTGCATGCTTAAACTGCCTTAAACTTAACAGAATCAAACTTCAAAATCAAAATCAAAATCAAAATTATATGTTAACTTTTTGCATTGACTTATATATTTACATATATAAGTTGCAATTAATTATATTTTAGGAAAAAGGTTATTGTTAAACTAAAAAGTTTCAATATGAACGCTTTTTGTATAACAGCTGACTACATTGAAATAAATTTCTGACTGGGTTTTTTGTTCAAATAAAACATACACACAAACACACAGCGAGCTCGCCGTGCACGCGGTCAGCTCGTAAGTGCAGAAAGCTCGCAGGAGCTGAGTTGAACATCACTAGTCTAAAACACTGAAAATTCCTCTTCCAATTCCCAACAAAAAATATTATTCAAAATAGTGCTGAATGTCAAAATTGTATTTCATTAACTCAAGTAATTGTAAAAGTTTCACAATTGAAGAAAGTTGTATGCGAAGTGGGCGCGTCATTAGACGCTTACAGCGTGGTTTGTATGGGGTTGTTTTAACAAATTTTTCAAGGCCATGAAACTTTTTTGACGAATACTTTAGGATATACCTACAGCATTTAATACTTATCGTTCAAAGATAAAATATATACTAAAATATCAGATATATCCTGTGCTGAATGAATATCTAATTTTGGAATTTGTCACTTTCATATTAAAGTCACAAAATAGCAAAATATAAGTAGAAAAATGCATGTGTTTATAAGAAAATCAATAATCAGTTGCTAATGCTGTGCCTGCTGCTTTCTTTGTTTTTGTTTCGTTGTTTTTGATTGAATTGTTTTTGTTTTATAAGAACTGTTTCGCAGGCTTCTTCATTGGGTTCTAGTATGTACTACTTCTTTATTGGGTTCTTGTATGTACTAAAGGCTGTCCCAGAAATAACTGTCACTTGTTTTTTTTTATTGAAACCGATGATGTTTTTAAAAAAACTTCTTCAGTTTATTATTAAGTGAACATTACAAAATAAATAAAAATTTTATTTACACTGAAAAAAATACACTTAAAAAATATGCACTTTTTGATTAAGGTCCTCCATTAGATTTTTTACCGACCTTTCGTTGACCTTATTGTATGCCCGACGCCATTTACGTCGAAATATTTCCACCGCTTGGTTCGCTGGACCACTTTTTCTCCCTGAGCCTGGCAGTTTTGATAAAGGGGTAAGCCGTTTGTATCTTTTAATGGTCCTTCCGACAGTTTTTACGAACACGCCAACTTCCTTAGCGATCTTTTTGTACGTGGTGTTTGAAGAGGTAACACTTTTTTATAAATAACCTAAAAACAAAAGGGACAGTTATTTCTGGGACAGCCTTTACTTAGAAATGAGTGCTCTATTTTAACACAAGATGTCAATCACAACCTCTTTTCAACTCAGGCAATGAACTCAAACTGTCAAATTTTACGAAATGGGTTTGTGATCCGATTAGATTTAACTTTTATGAAAAAACCGGTTGTATCATATTTCGTTTTATGCTTTTACCCAATAGATGGCTTAAAATTTTGTGGATCCCAAATTAATTTGGATCCTACATCCCACTAGCACTAGCGAGTGTAGCTCGTAAACTATACATTGGACAGGCACTAATGGAAAGGGCATTTGCTCAGCGTTTCTTTTTGCTTGCTCATTTATTACGCTTTCTTTTAACGTTTTCTTTGTTTAGGTCTCGATATGAAGTTCATTGAGTGTCCATTGAGTGTTATAAATTTATTTGTTAATTTTCGGAATATCAATAAAAAATTCGTGCAAAATGGACAAAACAATCGGACCAAAGAGACAAAGTAGAAGAGGTTACAACTTAAACGGAATTCGACGTCAACACTTACGATACTATCGAAACTGTTTCTCTTTTTGTTTGTTTTTTTGGCTTCGAAGCAAGAATTTCAGGTGCCAAACCTATTCAGTCAAATCTGCCTTGGTTCGGAAATGAGAGATAGAACAGTAGGAGAGAACAAGTGTAGAATGTTTTTGGTGTGGCAGATCGCTATGCCAACACGCTAATTGAATCTGAGGCCAGAGTTATTCACTCCCTGCCTTTACCTCAATCACTTCCGTAGGATCATGAGCTGACCGGTATTCGAACCTAGAACCTCTGAGTTGGCAGTCAAGCACATTTATCACTCGACTACCGAAGCCTCTCGGAGGAACCACTCCGAGGGAAAGTAAATGCTACGATGGGAGTTCCGTCACGTAACACCAAAGAGTTCAAAGATAGATCCCTTAACAGTGAGAACCATTTTCTTCTCAATTTTCGGTTCGGTCTTAGAATATGGATGTCTTGTATGAGACTCTCAATTTCATGTGCTCATCAATAGAAAATATTCAAAGGCTATTCAATATACATTCACTTGACTAGCAATTGGCAAGCTTCTCAGCAAGATTTTATGCCTTACAATGAAACCACATGTACCCTTTTTGAACTTTATCACTGGAGTTCCGTGGATAGTATTTTCTCACTTTATCTACCGGAGCTGTAGTAATGAATCACTAAGATTGTGCACCACTTTTAGCTCTTTTTAAATTGTATACATCTGAAAGCAACTTTAGGCAAAGGCAATTATTTTATATAACCTACCGAAGGACTAATCCCGGCATTTATGAGGCGGTTTACAATATGACTAAAACGTTCAACACTACTTTCGTTCAACGCTACTTTCATTTCGAGCACTCAAATGGGAAAAAAATGTCGGAAAAAAATTTCGGTTTTTGAGATTGCACTCAAGCAAATCACAGAACAATAAGTAAAAAGCTTCAAAAATAATATTCATAAAACGTACCAAAATACGAATTCCAACATCATACTTTTGGTTGACTGGGTACCCTGAATAGTGGCCGCAACTTCAAGTGAATACACTCAAAAATTAACGATTTGAAGAATTTAGCTTAATTTGTAATACCTAAATACTTAAAATTTCCCACATAAGATGGAAAAATTATGCTTATTTTTTATTTTTAATTCAAATATTTTGCTTATGTTAGTCCCTCCGTATGAAGATTTTTTTTAAGTGTTCTTCATCTACTCGTACTGGAACATTGCCAACAGGACGAAATTCAAAATTACCCATGACAAATTTTGACAAAACAGTAACAACAACTTTTTTAATTACCAACCGAATAACAACAAACGTATGTACTATAAAGACATGTGATAACCGATGTAACATAAATTCTGGCATGCTCCGATAACATCATTGTGTGCAGTTCATTGCACGATTGCTTCTGCTGTTTCTTCAGCCAAAACTGCCAACAGACGCTACATTGCCAACAATACAATAATAACTACAGCAGCAACAGCAGAAATGGAATCAAAATTAATCAATGATTAATTATCATAAGTATCTACATATACATATTGGCATTGTGTTAGTTTATGCAGAGTTGTATGCGTGTGTTTGTGTGCATTTAATTATGAACTTATGTATTGTGAGCTGTATTTGTCAGATTTGTAGCGCTTTGTTGTGGTTGCATGCATGCAGAACCTTTAAATTGGTGTTGTGGCTTGCGCCTAATGAAGAGCTGAATTGCTTGCCATAAAGAGAACTTTTGATTGAAATCATAATTTTTAATATTGGGGAAAAGACTTGTGTATTGAAAATTAAACTAGCGAGTATTGCGAGTTATGCCAACGTTTCTGAGTTAATATTTTTGTTGTTTATGGATAATTTTGTTTCCACTTGGTGTGCTCTTGTATTTCGTCAAGGTAACAGATTTGCAATTTAAATTATAAATCACATAAACGAAATGCAGAGTGATATGTAAGACTTTTAAATAAATCTGCCCATCTTTAATTTATCATTCATCTCCAGTCGATTTTATATATTAAATGGCGTTTTATAACAATGAGCGCATTCAAACATTCTTATATTAATTTCGTCTCTATTCTTTGCTCATTCCAGACAATCATACGCGAAATGAACCGGCTTGGCATGATGGTCGATTTGTCGCACGTGTCAACGGGAACAATGCGCGATGCGCTCGAAGTAAGCGAGGCGCCTGTGATATTTTCACACTCCTCCGCCTATGAGGTATGCAATTCCAGTCGCAATGTACAGGACGATATGCTGCATTCGTTGGCCAAAAATGGTGGACTAGTTATGGTGAATTTCTATTCAAAATTTCTGTCATGCAGCGAAAACTCAACGGTACACGATGCTGTGGGTAAGTTTGCAATTAATTTTTATTTTTTTAGTCTTTTTAGTGTCTCCATCTCAAATTAAGAGTGGCTGTGTCGACATAAATAATGCTTCTATTTTTGATGGAACAACCTAGTTTGCAGTTTTCACATTATTTAAATAAACACTTCATACTTTTGTGCTGTCATTTCATTATTTTTCTTTCTCTCTCTCTCTCTCTCTCTCATCTTTTTTGCCTAATTCATTTTGCCTGCCTGCAAATCTGCCTGATGGACAAAAATGATTTGCATGAAATCTCCAAATTGAATTGTGAATTGCAACCGTTTCCGTTCTGGCACACCATAACAATGGCGTTGATGGCATTTTGCGCCAACATCCACACACAACCACCACCAACGCAACCTGGATTTGTGTCACGTCTTATGTTCTGCTTCTTCTGTTGCTCTACTGCTGCTTCAATTTCATTTATGTCTTTCTATGCCAGCTCATATAAATCACATTAAGCGCATCGCTGGCATCGATCACGTTGGTCTCGGCGCTGGATTTGATGGAATCAATTTGTGAGTAAAATTTTTTTCTATAATTTATTTTTTTCATATCTTGCTTTTATCCATGAAATAGCTATTTGGCAGTAGTAGTCTTCATTTTCATCATCAGCATCCTTCTTTTCATCCTAGATTATTATTAAATTGATTTTAGGGTTCATAGAAGAAAACCGCCCAAGCAGCGCGCTAGGTAGTGAAGCGTCGCACATTGGGCAAGAACTGTTATTTAATTAAAAAAAAAAATACCCTTTGAGAAAAGACAGCAAAAAAATTATATTTTGTAAAATTTACTAAAATTCTCAAATTTTGTACTCAGTTGGTGAAAATATTTCGTTAGCAAAAATTGTAGTAAATGCATTCAGTATCAAAAATAAAATATTCCAGAATATGTAGTCAAATTTAGTCACGCAAGTCACTGCATGGATCAAGCAGGATCTTAACTAAAACACTTTGAAATGAAGACCAAATCCAACCCAAGATTGAACCAAAAATTGGTTCACATGTTCTGTTACGATGAATCAAAGGTGAAAGTTTATATACACTGAGAGAAATATGTGTTAAAATTAAATGAAATTGTATTCTAATCAAACGAATTTGTTTTCAAAATAGAGCTTGAAACAATTTCATTTAAGTTAAACACACATTTTTTTAAAGTTTAATTGAAAACAAAAGTTCTTGTTATTTTAAACAATATTTTTAAATATAAAAACAAATTTAAAACAAAAATATTTATATTTAAAACAAATTTTTTAAAGCACGATTTTTTCGGTGCCATTTTTTAAGTTTCTGTGAGTTTTTGATGGCAGATTCTAATACCAAATCTTGACTCCATTCAATGAAGTTTGCATTTTAAATATTTTCAATATTGAAAAAATTAATTACTTTTTATTTTATTTTATGTTCGATATTTTTCAAACCAATTCGAAATATTCAAAAAGTGTCAAAGAAAGTTTCAAAGAAATAATGAGAGAAAAACAAAAAGAAAGGAGTGTATAGTTGAAATTTGAACACTTTTGTTTTAAATTTTGTTTTGTAGAAACGTAAATGCATTCAATTTCTAGTTTAAAATTTTTTGTTTAATTTTAAAGTATGTTTTTTTTCTCAGTGCAGGTGTTTTTAATGCAAGAATATCGATAAAACGTTTATTGATATTGAATTCAAAATTTCTGTAAATTTTTAAGATGTATTTAATTAAAAAAAAAAAAGTTTTGAATTTCATTTCTTTAACATAATAATAAAACAAATGTATTTAAATTAAAAAACAAAAAACTTTGAATGTCATTTTTTTTGTACTAAAAAAATTTTGTACTAAGAAAAACAATTGGCGGTCAACATTATTCAAAAGCTTTTTTCCGTTACACTTGAAATTTGTTGTGGGCCAAGCCTTAAGCATCTTTTTTCAGGTATTGACATCGAGTTTTTATTCAAGGTTTTCAAAATTTTATGGACCTACCTTAAATCTCAAATTATTAATAGCACATTTTTACATATTGACTTCTGTGTTTTGTTTAAAACTAAACAAGAAAACCAGAAATGTAACCATGATAAAACAAAAATCTGGAAAGAACTCCAGTCAATCGGCAGTCTTACGGTGTATTATAAAAAAAAAAAAAAACAAATTGGCCATTTCAACCCTTGAAAGGACTTTGACCGAGCTACTTGTGATCAATTGTGTTCTGCACACAATTAACCGAGAACTGGACCTACATGTTTTATGCCGACTCCGAACGGCTAAAGTTCATGTTCTCAAGAAGCTTTACATGGCATTATTTACTCTCTGAGTTTTGCCATTGTCTGCAGAGAGGTGGTGATCGATCAGAAAAAAAAATTTTCGCCGCGGCTGGGGATCGAACCCGGTCGATGCACCGAGCATGCTAAGCCACACACTTAACCTTCATGCCACGTTCACCACGGTGTATTATAACGGGTTTTTTTCTTCAGATTATTCGATTCCTGGATATTCTCTCTATCAAAATATACCTTTTTTTCTTGGTGCTTCAAGGATTTTTTTATGACGAAATATGACGTCATAAAAAAAATCTTAATTTTTGTATTTATAAATTTAAAATGTTCTTCCATGCAAACATAGACAATTATGTAAGTTGATATATTAAATCGATATTTCAAAATTCTCTAATAAAAATCACTTGAATTTTTTACTAAACTTGATTTAAGTTCCCTTAAATCGTCTAAAATAGTAATTATTTTACGAATGAATCACTGAAAAAAAGTATTCAACCGAGAATGTGACTTAAGTGCTTCTTGTTCGAAAGAAATGAACTCTTCCAATCGGAAGTAAAGAAATATTCCTCTAATTTTATAAAAATTATCCATTATTTTCTGCTTAAAATTTGTGTTGGGAATGGAAATATTGGATATATTGAAATTTTTTTATATTTTCATCTATGGCGGCCTCGGGTGTCAAGTGGTAAGCCTGTTTGACTGCCATTACAGTGATCCCGGGTTCGAGTCCTGGCCAGCCATGGTCCCACGCTTTAACCTTTCTTTAATTTTTTCCTTATGTCTTATCAACTGAAATTTTCGAACCATTTCGAAACCCATTTTCGAACCAAGACAGACTTAACTGCATAGGATTGACACCTGAAATCCTTGGCTCATGGCCAAAAATAAAAAAAGATTAATAAAATTGCAATTGTTTCCACGATAATCCTTATCCTTCTCCAATTTCTAACCTCAAGCCTTGTAAAAACACTTGTCTTAATTGTTGATCTAATCGTTCTCAAGTCTATGTTGTAAAAATATATGTCCTTATTTATGTTTCAATTCTTGAATAAATCGTTGTTATAATCCTTGTTTTAATCCTTTACCTAATGCTTGTCCTTATCATTATCCTAGTCTTTGCCAAATCCTTGTCCGCATTCATGTTCAAAGTGATTTGATATACCTTGTATGAATTCTTTTCGTAATGCCTTTGCAAATCCTTATCCTGTTCCTTGTCATGTCCTTTGTTCAAATTCTTTATCAAATTATTATCCTTGTTGAAATTTGTTTTTTATCTTTGTCTCAAAATATTCTTTTCAAAATATTTGTCTTTAAGTCTACAAAAATTTGCAGAAGGATTTGGACAAGAATTAGGACCAAAATTTCAACAAGTATTAATAAAAGGATATTTTCGATATACTATATATTAATACTTGTTGAAGGTTTGGTCCTGATACTTGTCCTAATACTTGTCCAAATCCTTCTGTGAATTCTTGTTCTAAGCCTTATCCTCAACCGTTCTCTAATTTTTGTCTCAATCATAGTCCCAATTATTGTTCTTATCATTCCCCTAGCGCTTATTAAAACCCTAGTCCAAATTCATGTATAAATTATTTAAAATACTTTTAACAAACTCTTTTTGTTTTTTTTTTTACACATGCTTATCCTTAACTTTGTCCAAATTTAAGCCAAATTTTAGTCCAAAATCCTTTAACAATCATTGACTTATGCTATGTTCTACTGCTTATCTTTATCCTTTTCAAAATATTTGTCTGTATCGTTATCGAAATCCTTATATTAATTCTCTGTTGAAACTAAAACCCTTAACTTTGTTTGAATCCTTGTGCAAACCCCTGTCCTGATTCTTATCCAAATCCCCGGGTCATATTAATGTTTCAATCATTGTCTTTACTCTTGTCCAAATACTCATCTTAATTATTTTTCTAATCCTTGTCATAATCTCTGTCTTTATCCTTGTTCAAATCCTTATCTTGTCTGTGTTTGTATTTGTACTTGACAATCAATCTTTCCTGTGGAACATTTAAAGACATGAATGGGAAGCATTTAGTCATGCACCTAATATCACTCAAACTGTTATTATTTCTTGCTATAACAGTGCTTTTCAGACATTTTTAACTTAAATTATTCGAATAAATTTTCAGCCTGAAAGTATGCACAAAAAATATATTTTTTTATAAAAACTTATGTATATAACGTCATATGAAATCGAAAAAACCCTAAGTTACATTTGAAAAATTTTACAGGAGCGGCAAAAACTTATTTGAAAAAAATTGAAAAAAATTAAAAAAAAAAAACTAATTTTTTCAACATTTTTGCTGGTTAATTTTGCAAATAAATCGTTAGTTGTTAGTAGTAGGAGAGTAAAATTTTGCATGATAATGTATTTTGATATGGTGCATCAAATTCAATCACAGAATCGATTTTGAATTTTTGAGTACTTGGGATTTTTTATGACGATAAATTGACGGGATTTTTTTCATATTTTTTGCTCTAAAAGGTTCCAACCCGTTGTTGGACGGGCTTTTATACTAGTTAACATATAATTGAGCAACATGCAATAAATCTATGTTAGGATAATGCATTATCGTTACATTAAGAGTGCTCTCCAAAGGACCTTCATCATTAAAAATTAATTTTTATCGTCAAACAAAAGAGGTCACTTAAACAGTTTTTCTATAAAATTAACCAAAGAACGATATTCATTGAGTAAAAATTCCATGCAACACAGTTTCATATTTGTTGCATTTTCGAAGTCTCTGTTACTTCGAGACATTATTTTTTGAAATTTAACTTCTTAAACCGAGTACATAACATACGGAATAAAGCGTGGAGTAAAACCGATTAAACACTTTCATTAAACGAAGCAAATTCGTAAGTTATTGGGAGGTGTTCGAAAGATTTAGCCTTCTGAAATTGTTTCATTTATTGATTTTCGTTCTTCTAGTTCAACTGCATTAGCAAAGGTCACACCAAAATAAACGAGAGATAAGCTTACCACACACTGGTTTGAATTCAAACCTAACAGACCTAACGAAGAAAAATATACAACGAACTTATCATCAAGGTTTGAGTCCATAATTTTTTTAGCAATAGATACGGCGAATTGAAACGGCGAGTAAAGTTCGGTTTAATAGGTTATAAACAATACTTCATGCAATACTTTTGCAGTGTCGTTGCTTAGGCCTTATCCCTATCTCTGACGTTGTCATCTCTATTTCAAATTTTATTTTTATATTAGAACTACTCTAAAATCTTATACGATAACTTAGGGACTCTTCTGAGCGATTTCAAAATCAATAAAAAGTCGGGAATTTTTCTTCAAATTTTTTTTTTTTAATCTTACGATAAGATGTAACGTTTTCACGTTAAAAAATATTTCACATATGCTTATATATTTTTATAAAAATGCATTATTCGTATGAACTTTCATTAAAATATGCATTTCAAATTTTTTCACAACATTTTAGTGGTTCAAAATTTACGAATTTCCAAAATTGCTTAGAAACTTTTATTAATATAAGTTCAACTCAAAGTGAGTATTTTTCTTTAAAATTCCATCAACATCTGTTTTGAACTTTCTATTGCATCGATCACGAATTTTTAATTTCCAATTTTTACAAAATTTATTTAAGTTGAAATTTAATTTTTTTCAAAATAGGAACCCGAACCACCATTTCTTAGTAATCAAGTTTTGACCTCAAACTTAAAACCAAAATGGTCATTAAAACAAATTTAACTTGAAGTAAATCGTACTTAAATTATCGAATGTACCCCCAGGATTTTTAATTTTCAAATCTAGACGTCGGATCTAAAATCATTACTATTACAGATCATTTTTAATTGAATTTTATTTAAAGCTAATAATTTTCAAGTAAATCAAGAATTAATTAAATCTGACAGATTGTGATTCGAAGTTGGGTCTATCGAGATTCATTGATTCGCACTCCAAAAACTTACCATGCATGGCCATGGCCGCCTCTGGCTTTCACAGAGAATTTGATGAAAAAAATATGTGTGTGGGAGGCACGCACGGTATAAGTGAAACTTTAACCCAAAATAGTAGGTGTAACTAAAATAGTTGAAGTAAAAAAGTAGATTAAATCAGTTTTAATAAAATTTCGAAAAGTTCAAAGGTTTTCGACCATCAATTAATCATGCAGTATCCATCATACCATACCACTAATATTAATTTATTGAAAAAATCTTTGTCCAAAAATTTGATGTAGAAAAAGGGCTATTGGTGGTGATAAAAAGGAAAAAAAGTTTCCTGTTTAAGTGGTGTTCGGCAAGTTTTGCTTCCGTTATGAAACGATGTTAAAGTGATTTCATTTAGATGAGACAATTTTGGGCCTGATTTAAAACAGATTCAATGCAGTTAGCTGTGCTACAATGCAATCACCATTCTAAAAGTGATTTATACTCCGAGGTTTTGAACCTTTTAGTTTGGTTGTTCAATTCGCCATATTGCTCTGTAAGCTGCTAATGTAGTTTCGCTTCAAAAAATTACGGACTCAAACTTTGATGATTAGGTATTTTTCTTCGTTAAATCTGTTTGGTTGTTTCATTAGTTTGGACTCAAACCATTTCACCATGGCTTAAGTTGAGTTATTTTATTTGTTTAGTTTCATTAGTTTGAACTAACCATTTCACCATGGCTTTTGGTGAGTTACTTAATTGCTGCGTTTCATAAGTGTTTCATCGGTCTTACTCCCCGTTTAGTTCGCCATATGTTTTATACGCGGCTAAAGAAGTTTCACTCCAAAAATCTCTAGGAAATATACATATACTTTGGGTATCTAATATTTTTTTCCATTTAGACTAAATTATACTAATATTTGCCCTAAGCTATCCCAATGTGCATCATTTGTGTGTATAAATCAGTTGATTGGATGTCTTCAAATTACAATTACATGCTGATTGGCATGCGAACTGTTCGTTTTTTTTAATTTTTTTTTTATTTCTCAAAATGTTTACACTTCACTGAAAGCTGTGAAAGGAAGTTAGAAACGTTATGCCTATATTTATAAATAATTTCAAAATGCTCGCATTCGTGAAGATTGATTATAGAGTGCAAATTAAATTTTGATTTGAGTTCATTTTATTGGAACAGTTGTTAATATAACAGCGTCTAAAGCAAAGACAAGATTTTTGCCGGTATGACGTCTAACATTGTGGATTTTATTTATTTTCAACACCTAAAAGCTCACACCTAAACAAAGATTTTTTATTTTGTACTGCATGTGCGGAATATGATTATCTCACTTCACTTCATAACTACAAACATCACATAATTAACTTGACTCAAAATGTCAAACTCTCCCGCACGCACACAAATGCAATCATTTAAGTTATGCCTCAAAGTATGCTTAAATTATATTTTATGCCGTATTTATTTTTCTCATTAATTTATTGACAATTCTGCACGCATTTAAAGCAATAAACTTTCAATTCAGCTTGTGGATAAATAGCGGTGGGTAGCGCCCAATATATTGACCACTCAAAGTCCAACAGCGGTTTTTAATGTACTCATTGTATATTTATATATATGTATATGTAGTATAAACATCACAAGCAACAACAACAACAACAACAACAACAACAACAACAACAAAAACATCAATGTTCGACTTTGATGCATTTCACTAACAAATTTTAATTTCATGTTTGCCAAAAACCGCACTCATTCCGATCTACCACTACAGCCCGGTGCCATACCGCACCACACAACATATGCGGTACGCAGCTTAAATAAATAGCTAACAAATTTTATTTAACATGACAAAAATTTCATAAATTCAAATAATTTGCAAATATTTGCACACAACTGACCGACCGTCTCTATCTGTCTGCCTGTGTGTGTGTGGAATGTGTTTTAGTCTATATGTGTGTGTTAGTGTTTGTGTGCGTATTAAGCTGCTTTATGACCAACAATGCAATAAAATTCATATAAAAATTTTAACCTTCCGCAACCGAAACAAACAATTCTAATATTATTACTGTTATTGGTTGCTGTTGTTGCTGTTGCTGTTGCTGTTGGTTGCTCGCATTTTCATGCGGTCACTGAAATTTCCATACCCATCTCTTGCATTCTTACGCTGTCCTTTTGACATTTGTTGACATTTGTTCCTGTCTCCTCAAAAAAAAAAAAAAAACAACAACGAATTCTCCTTCACTCTAGCTCTAATAAAAATCCTTAAATGTTGGAAAATAATAAATTTTGCCGCATGTAGCTGCATGTTTAACCAGGATGCTTGTTGGGCTTAGATGGCTGTAGCAGCTCGTGGCATCACGCTGATATGCTGAGCACGTGACTCTGTGGTTGCTGCATTATTGCAACAATAGCCATAATGATGCGTGCGTGGAAAACCATGGCTTGAAGTATGGCTTGTGTGACCTTACGTTGTTTACACTATCTAGGAGCATGTTCGCGTACTATTCACAATGCAAATCATTCAATTGAACACAATTTGGCCATAATTTTGTTGTTGCTGGCGCTGTTTTTAGTATTGTTGTTTTTGAGTATTGTTGTAGATATTTGCTTATGTTGGTTGCAGCTGTGGTTAGCGAGCGTGACGTGCTTTAGTGTAACTACGCCATATTTAATACACTTTAATAAAATTTAAATGAGTTATTTTGAACAATAGAAATTTTTAAATATTTTACCTGTTCATTCATTTTTTTCAGACATTACTGGTCATTGATTTCTATAGAAATTAACTAAACTACTCAAAAATCTGACAAAAACAATTGTTTATTCTAAGCAAATTGATAATGTTGACATAGCTGGTTTAAAAAACTTGACATTTATAGTCACTTTTAAAGTTTTTCCATAAAAAATAATAAATTTATCCTGAAGCATGGAGAGAAATTATCTAAAATCAAGGGTTCGTTACTGAAATTAGCTCAATAGAGCACAAAACCATCACAAAGCATGCTTTTTACGTTTGCAGTTTATTCCAAAAATTGGTCTTGAAAATTTTTCTAATAACTACGTCAATTTGTGCTAAATAAGAGTAATCTTGGGCTTGTTTGTAAGAAAAATAATTTTGTTGTTGTTGTTTTTGCACATCAAAACACTAAACAACCGAACGATGTAATTCTCAGTTGGTTTTTGTTCTTTAAAAGTGTATAAAAGTGCAAAAAATAAATTAAGAAATTATGTTTACCTGTCCGAGTTGGATCGAATATATCTAATTTGGACAGTTAAAATATTATGTTTAATTTACTTCTTTTAACCATTTTTGTTTTGGTTTTGTTGCTTGAGCCGAGCCACCTGTGGAGTTTGTCTTCGGTTTCTTTGTACGAAAAATTCAAAAATTTCTTGGATTTCGTTTTCTTTGTACGAAACCTCCAAAATTTCTTAGATTGGGCATATTAATTTTGTTACTAACAATCCTTAAATGGCATACATTATACACAAATAAGCATATTTTTTTTTTCTAAACAACATCAAAATGACATAAATTGGGAACAAGTAGCATATTAATTTTTTGACAATCAATCCAAAAGTTTCTTATATTGTACGCTTGTAGGCATATTATTTTTTTTTATAAATGATCTAAAATTCCAATACATTATGAATGAACATGTTATTTTTTTAACATTAGGGCTTGGTATCAGGAATATTATGGCTTAGCTCAGAATCACTCACAAAATTAATTGGTTTGGGATTGTTTTTAGCTCAAATTTCTCTCCGTTTTCTGATTGAAAACATTGAGAACGGTTTATCCGATTGTGAGGGGAGAGGAAAGGCTGAATAATGCAAGGTTTGCAAGGAATTGAACTTCAAAAAAGGGACGTTATATGACTCTTTTGAACGGTTATGCAACGACAAGTCACCCAAGTTGTAACTGTAGATAAGTTTTTATTCAGTTAAGATTTGCTTATTTCTATTCTCAAATTTCTATATTCTCAATTCAAATATTTTTTTATTAATGAAAATAATTTTCCACAAAAATTGAAAATAAAAATATATAAAATTTTATCAGTTCAAAAAAAAATTATAAACTATTTCAATACAAAGAGTTCCTACAGCAACAATTCGAGCTTATTTAAGAGTTCTTTTACCAAAACCAGTTGAGAATCACATGCTAATCAATCGAAGGTTGTATACATTTTTTAATTTAGCTCTCAATAGCCGAGAGAGAAATCAAAGTCAAATGGTCGTAAGTGACTGGTTCAGAAACAGCTCATATTTAACCTACACAGGACAGGTTCGATATAACTCGTCACGGAGTGCTCCTGTGCTCCTCACGGTATAGATTTCATCGAACTCAGACTGTACGTAAAGTTTTTAAATATGTTTTACTACAAATTTATTATCGTTTCGAGTATCTCAGAAAAAGTGTGCTGGTCTGTCATGATAGACTGTACAACTATCAAAACTTTAAAAACTTCTACCAGATTTGAGGATTGATCTCAGGTAACCAAAGTTCGTTGGCTCACAAGCCACACACTAATAACTCGTGGTCACAGTCACTTCTTCCTGTTGACGTATTTTTAATATATAAAAGACAAGCATTCTACTCCGTGCCCCAAATCGTTCAAACTGTTAATAATTGTTATTGCTATGCTTTTTCAAACTTGTTCAGGCTGCATCAGAACATGTTCTAAAATGATGCACTGGAAATCGTAGAACATGAAAACTAGCGTCATTTTCCTCAACTATCAACTACTAAGCATCAACTGCTTCTTAAGTCCTATCCAACAACTGAACCAGAACCTGTTTAGCCTGGCTCCACACCTATTAACGCTCAAACTGTTCATTCTTGCTATTAAAGGGCTATCAAATACGAGAAAATTGTCAGCCTGAAAGTATGCGCACAAAATTTATTAGATAGTATTCAGTAACGACACATTGACTGCGACTGCAACATAACAACATTTGAGGTGAATGTAAAAATATTGTCATATCGTCTGCAACTTTATTATTTTGAATGGGACCCGTCGTAGAACGGACTTTTATACTTGTATTTTTATATTCTTCAAGACCAAAACAAATAACTTTCTGTCATACCATATCTTTTATTGACATTTCTTTTTGTTTTTTCTTCAACTAAGAAATATATCCAATTTTATCCGATTTGAAAGAATTACCTTGTATTAGACTCGCGAGGAGAAGCTCAGATGAAATACCTCTCCAAACTTTTAAGAGTAAGTTTTATTTTTCGTCCATGAAACATTCCTCTAAAATAAGTGTGTACACAAATGTAACATTTCGGCTAGTTAGCTTATATTACTTACCGAAGCTTTTCCGAAGCTTCTTAATTTCCATAACCACATTAAGGATTACGCCATTTATTGTTCATACCATTATACACGTTGGTTGTTGGTCATGCCATTGGTTTTCATTTATAAGGAAATTTAACACTAAAGTAGGTATATTTCAATAAAAAAATCCCGACCGCCTGTAGGTAAACGAAGCTATATTCAAAAAGAAATGATACGCACCCAATAGCGGAATGAGAATATAATAGATTGGCCTAGCAGATCTCATATTTGACCAGAATGCGA
This sequence comes from Tetanocera ferruginea, assembly GCA_958299015.1. Taxonomy (NCBI): domain Eukaryota; kingdom Metazoa; phylum Arthropoda; class Insecta; order Diptera; family Sciomyzidae; genus Tetanocera; species Tetanocera ferruginea. The sequence goes on from OY282641.1 coordinate 140,592,870, forward strand.
TATAACCTTTGTTCGAATCTTAATATGCTCTTTTAGATATCTGTTTTGCATAATTCTTCTATTATTCTTTGTTCTGATCAGTATTCTATAAACGCAAAATAAATAAAAAAAAAATAAACAAGACTTTATGAATGAAAAATGTGTGTTTGTAAGAAAGTGAAAAACTTTTTGATGTAGCATTACGTCGTACAGCGTGGTTTGCATGGGATTGTTTTTAAAAATTTGTTCAACAACATGCAACGTTTTTTGGTAACACTTTAGGGTATACCTACAGCCTTTAATACTCATCGTTTTAAGGTGAAAAATATGCTTAAATATCAGAGATATTGTGAGCTTAATGAATATTTTGAATTTTTTCACTATTTTATTTAGGTAACATAATAATAATATCTAAGAAGAAATATTTATAATTTCATATGAGCAAATCAATCATTAGCTGATTACGTTGTACCTGATTCTTTCGACTTTTTTGCTTGTGTTGTTGTTGTTTAGTACTAACTGACTTTTTTACAGTGTTGGTTCTCTACTCAACGCAAGAGGGCATGGGCCACATTGGGGTTTTTGAATGTACTACTTTAAAGTGTACTGAGTACTGCATTTTAACGCAAGAGGTCGATGACATCTTTCCAACTCAGTGTATGAACTCAAACTGCGAAGATAAATGAAATTATCGAAAGAATTTGAAATTTTGGTTGTTTCCTTTAGCTTGCTTTTAAAAAATTGCTACTCTATTAATACTTAAACGGAATTCTACGCCTATACTCACGATACTATCGAAATTGTTTATTTTTTTTTTTTTGTATTCATACATTATTTCCATCGTTCATTTCATTGTAAAGGAAAAAGTGAGAATCTTTTCCGAAGCTCAGTTGACTTCTTTTCAACTCAGCAACTTCTGTATGAGCGGGAGACTGCTCATATGAGAGCGACTCCTCGAGCTTTGAATCTTTTCAAAAATCTATAAGCTTCCTATCAAATTCAACATTGTCTGTAAAGGCAATGATGTTCATGTTAGAGCGAATCATCGCTAGAGTCTTAAAAAGCAATATCGAAGCTGAATGGACTTCGAAGAAGTTTCGTACTTTACAAGTACCCAGCAAAAACTTCGCTTACATGTAATCGAGAAAATAATCCAAAAAGCTTGAACCATCAATTACCTTCTAGATTACAGAACGCATTACATTAACATGGGCATGTCATTGGCGGTAATCGAATACGATTTCTGGATATTGAATGCATTATTAAATTGCTTCCAATAATGGGTTTTATAAGAACTTATTATTATGAACTTTATAATAACTTTCCATAATATACTTTATAATGGCTTCTAGTAATGTGGATTATAATTACTTCTGAGTAGTGCATTCTTCAATGGACAGTGAGAGTTCATATAAAAAGCAATAGCTCGTAATTGCAGACATATACCCTTATAATTTCAATTATATAATTGATTCCTAATAATCTCTTCTAAAATAAGTGAATAAAACGTAATGCGTATTATTTTCGAGGTTCAATTTATTATTGGATAAAATAATTTAAAAACTTATTTTATTACAAAAGAAAAATGCATCATTCAAAAAGCAAAACAAATAATTAAAGGATTAATTTATATAAGACAAAATAACATAAAAAAAGAAAAATATAGGAAGATAGGTATAATGAAAAAATCAACAATTTTCAGCATTTTGTTTTTTGTTTATACATATATTATTAAAATGACGGTTTTTGACATTTTTTATGCCTTTACGTAAGCCATCTAGGAAAATTTTTTCACTTGAACCTTCCTTCAGTGTTGCTTCTGAAAATGTACACAAATGACAGAAAGTTAAAAATAAAATTTTTATTATCTTTATATTACCACATAAGACAGCCATTAATTTTCGATAATTTTGTAACCTCTTCTTATTTTTTTCCGTCTACATTATATTGAAGAATTAGATCAGTTGAAAAAATGCTGTTAACATTTTTTACTAGACCACCGCTTTTAGTAAGCCCTTCAATTGTTGCAATCTAAATGAAAATTAAAATAAAATGTGATTTGTTCACAAAGTTTAATATTGGTTAAAATGTAGTTTTTAAACAAAGAGCATGATTTGGAAAACAATTCAGAAAACAAAATATTCAGTACATTTTCAGTACTTGAAACTATATTGCATGCATTCTCAAATGTACGCTCATCACTAGCTATCAATATTTCCTCATTCACTTGTACACTTTTAATTGATTTATTTAATGTGTCTTGAATCCGTTTCTTTTTATACCCTAAACCTGAAAGGTCAGGGTATATTAACTTTGTGCAAACGTTTGTAACGCATAGAACGAAGCGAGTCCGGTATAGAAAAGTATATATATTCTTGATCAGCGTCACCACGTGAGTCGAGCTATCCATGTCCGTCCGTCCGTCCGTCCGTCCGTCCGTCTGTCCGTCTGTGTGTTGTCCGTATACACAGGATAAGAAGAAGGAGTCGAGATAATTGGATGAAACTTGGTACACATGGTCACAAGCACCCAAGGATCTGCACTATTGAATATTTTTGGAATCCGCCCACGGACACGCCTACCTCCCATACAACGCAAAAATTGAAAACTGCATAACTCAGCTCATAATTAACCTACAACAATAAAATTTAGTATATATGTGTTTTGTATCAACACAAAGATGTCATCGATTCGTTCGCTCAAGGACACGCCCACCTCCCATACAATCCAAAAATTGAAAACGCAATAAATAAGCCTGTGTTTAACCTAAAGAGCTAAAATTTGACACATATGTTTTTTTATGAGAAGACAAAGATGGTTTTGGAAAACGGACGTCATCCGCCTATGGACACGCCTACCTCCCATACAACCCAAAAATTGAAAACGCAATAAATAAGCCTCTGTTTAACCTACAGAGCTACAATTTGGCACATATATTTTTTATGACAAGACAAAGATGATTTTGAAAAATAAATCATCAGTCATCCACCTACGGACACGCCTACCTCCCATACAACCCAAAAAGTTTAAAACTCAATAAATAAGGTTTTGTTTGTCATAGAGAAATTAAATTTGGTATGTATGTATTTTATACCAAAACTAAGGTGTGTTCAAAAATTGGGAGTAGTCCGTCCATGAACACGCCCACCTCCCATAGTGAAAGCATAATAAAGGCATTAACTGTGAGCTACAGGAACAAAACTTGGTATGTGTACATTTTTCTTCAACATTTAAATGCATATAAAATATAGGCTTCATGCGCCCACGGACACGCCCATTTACAATAAAAATTTTTTTGTTTTTGAAAAGTGGGTTTAGGGTATTTCATAGTCGGCCTAGACCGACTTTAGACTTTCTTTACTTGTTTTTTATTAACAAGACGTTTGCACTGCCGTTTGCTTAACATATTATAAAATACTAGTGTAAAAGCCCGTCCTACGACGGGAAGCAACTATTTAGAGTACAAAATGCGACAAAAAATTTATTGGATTTATATACAAAGGTTTTTATTTTAAAACATGTTTATTAAATTATTTTTATAAAACTTCCTTATATACAACATTTCTAGTAAAAAAATTCTTGAAATATTAACCTTGTCCCTTGCCATCGATAATGCTTAGTTTTATATCACCAGCCCGCTAAAACTGCCATGACTAAATACCAGTTCTTTTAAAAAAACTCCTACTTTTTGCAATATTTAACCTTGCAATTTATTTATGGTCATTGAAAATGTCAGTTTAACTGGAAATTGTCGCCTCCGGAGAGTGAAAGGCAAATCTGTGTTTGTTGGGGCCAAATCAATTGTAGGTATGAAAACTATTTAATGTTCGCCAGTACGCCTGTCAATACCTGTGCGATGATAAATTAAGTTTTTAGGTTTTTCAAAACTAACCACCTTCCATTACAGATATCTCTTTTGGTATGGAAATTTCGAAGAAGTATTAAAATACTTCCAATTTTGAGGTTTAACTTATGCAGTGGCATTCCTGAAGGATAAAATTTATTCAAAAACTCGGCAGGGCAATTTTGTTTATCGCTATCAACTGTCTTCAATTTAATCCGTGCTCAAATCTCTCACTGTGTCACCAACTAAAATATTTAGAACTTGCTCGTTGACTTCACTTCGGAATTTTTTGGGTACAGGATAGCAATTTTGGAATAATGGTTGATGATATTCGGACTCAAAGTATCGCCAAAAATCTATTTAACCCTTTCAATGGACTTGTCCATTATATTGGACACTTCGGAAAATTTTTTTTTTTTATTTTCCAAAGTTTTTTTCTAAAATCAAATAGGTTGGTGCTATGAAGTGAAGTTGTACCAACATGACAAAAATAATTTTAGGGAGATATATAACGTTTAACTTAGTTAGATTTTTCGATTTTATGCCCAACAGTAGCCTTCAATTTTTTTATATCGCGTGTTAATAAATTTTGCAAATAAAGTGAGTATTGTGATTGGTGTGCAAAGTATAATTTTTTTTTTATAATAAAAAAAAAAAAACAAATTGGCCATTGCAGCCCTTGAAAGGACTTTGACCGAGCTTCTTATCATCAATTGTGTTATGTGTGTTATTAAATGTTTGCACACAATTAACCGAGAACTGGACCTACACGTTTTATGCCGAATCCGAACGGCTAAAGTTCATGTTCTCAAGAAGCTTTACATGGCATTATTTATTCTCTGAGGCTTGCCATTGTCTGCAGAGAGGTGGTGACCGATCTGAAAAATTTTTTAATGAAAAAACTTTTCGCCGCGACTGGGGATCGAACTCGGGCTCCGAGCGTACTAAGCCAGACACTTAACCTGCACGCCACGATCACCATAATTTTTTTTTTTATAATAACATTTGCATAAATAACGCATTTGCATTTGTCTCCGGTTGTTTTAGTTGAACTAAAATATTATAATACAACGTTATCGTGGTTTTTTCCATTATATTAGACACCCTGCCAAAAGCAAAACAGCTCATGTAAAAATCAGAGGGAAGTTTTTTAATCTTTTTATTGCTTAAATGATGGGAATATAAGCTCAAAAAAATTGTCCACGATTATTCTAGACAAGCCATTGAAAGGGTTAATAAGCGAACCTTTACAAACAAAATAATCTGGAATTTCTATGATATCTTCATCTCCATTTCCTAACTTGAGTAGCCAATCGCTAAAACTTGGATCAGAAGACCGAACATTGTGATTTAATTCCAGCAATTCCAATTGACACCAACGTCACTGAATGTAATAATTGCTGTTCAGTTTATGCAGACCGAATAGGTTGCGGTTCTGTTAATTAAGAAGCACTGTAATAGCAAGACATGATTTTTTGATGTATAGTAGTTGAGGAAAATGACGATAGTCTTAAAGTACAAAGATTTCCAATACATAATTTAATAACAGGTTCTGGTCCATTGTGAACAGGTCTTAAAAGGTTTAGTAAGTACAAACATTTCAAATGGATAATTTTACAACAGGTTCTGGTCCAGCCTAAACATGTTTTACGATATAGAGCAAAAGGTTTAGTCAGTACAAACATTTCATATGGATAATTTTCTAACAGGTTCTGGTACAGGCTGAACAGGTTTTACGATATAGGTTCTGGTCCAGGCTAAACATGTTTTACGATATAGGGCACGGAGCAGGACGCTTGCCTTTTATATATTAAGATACTTACTTTTAGCAATAAAAATAACAGGAACAACTAACACAACGAATAGCACTGCACAAGTTTACAAAATGCACTAATTAAAATAAACTGAAAACAGAGTTCAATGACAAATAACGGGACCACCAACAAACGAAACGAAACACAAAACAGGAATGGTACAGCATCTATCGCCTTTTCATAAGAATATGAAAATGAGAGGAAGATGTTATAACTGCATTACCCTCTGCATTACATGTAATCTAAAACATAATCCAAAACGGATCTGTTGGCATTGATCTCTTGGTAATGTGTTATATAATCGAATGGCGCTGGAAGGCATTGTGATTTTCTGTAATATTTTTGCTGGGTAAGTACCCAATAAACCACATAGCGTATTCGGTTTAGTTTCGAATTAGTAATGAAACCGAGAACTCGGATTAGATATCTCGTATTCGATTCGAATTCGAAACGAATCCGCAATCTCGTTAATAAAATAAATTTTTATATATCTGCAATTAATCATAGCAACATTGATTTTTTTTTTTAAATTCCCTTCAGATTTTTTAAAAAATAGAGAAAAAACACCAAAAGCAAAAAAATACTGATAAATTTTTTTGTCTGAGCTGGGAGTCGAACCCACTTCCTCAAATGCTTGTTTTCAAAATAAAGTAAATTACGCAGCATAAAATCAGCAAGTGCGATAGGCTAGTGGATAACGTAGGAGACTGGCATCCGGGGAGCGTGGGTACGAATCCTGAACATGTAATTTTTTTTTTTTTTTTTTATAACAATAATAATCTTATAATCTTTTATCATAATAATCGATGTGCGGAAGACACGAATATATTAAAAAAATTTCATTTAAAAAAAAATTGCCAAAATTATTCGAAAACGATTTGCTAATGTTGAAATTCTCGCTTGGGTAGTGATTCGATTATGATAAAAAATCTCGTTTCGAGAATGAAATGTACATCTCTCCCGCCATTGGGTTCATTAGCAAAACATTTACGAACTTCGTTTTCGAAATAAATATCCGAGATCTCGGATTCACCTCGAATTCGAGGCAAATTCGTTTGGTTTATTGGGTACACTCAGAAAAAACACATATCTTTCTCCTATAAAAAAATTTCTCTATTTTCGATAATAGCAATTTTCTTTTTTTTAAATAAAATTTTCTTCAATTAGAAAAAATTTTCACATTTTCGAAGAAATATTTCTTCATTTGTGGGAAATGAAAATATTTCAATGTCTCTAATAATGATAAGTATTTTTCTCGCACAAAAACATTCTTATATAGAGAAAAAAATTTATTGAAATAGAAAAATTTTTCCTATATTTTGATAAAAAATTCACTATGTGAATAAATTTCTTAAAAAAAAACAAATATTTTCTCAAAAATACAGAGTCTTTTTCTGTCAAAACGATATATTTTAATATATTTCTCTTTTTCATAGAAGCTTTTAATCATTTTTAGAGAATTTTTAGAATCACATTTAGTGAAATGCATTCTCTGGAGCAAAGTCTACACCATTTTTCGCTAAATATGATGCCTTTTTTATCATATTCCGAGGACCCTTTTTCTGAGTTTAATTGAGAGGGATGGAAAATGGCCATCGCAATAGTTTCTTACAAGTTCAATTCCTAGTTTGGTTAGATTTTTAAATTTAATACCAAATCTATGTGCATTTAGTTTTCTATTCTGTCAGACCTATTGAAAATATTATAAAAATTATTATCTTAAAAAATACTTGCAAAGTAAGCAAAAAAAATGTATTTATTACATATCATATAATAAATTTTTTAAATTAATTACTTCAAGAAATTGTTTAAAATTTAAGTAACTGCCATTTGATAGTCTTGTTTTATTTAATCCTAACCATAACTTGCATACTGCTGTGAACAAGCTACTCTTGTTCAAAAACAAATACAATAAAATGAAAACAACTTAATAAAGACTGAACCATGGCAAACATCTCCACCATGCAGCAGGTTGTAGATGTTCCATTCACTAACAAAGAGCATCACCGCCAACAGCAGCAGCACCACCACCACCATCAAATACCATTAGCAGCAGCAGGAAGGATAATGAATGTCAGTTCGACTGTTTAGGGGCTCCACCATTGAAGAGCATGAAAATAATTTGCAGCTTGCTAGTGTGAGTTAGAAAAACATTTTCACGATTTATATACAAACATACCTTTACATAGACAAAATATATTCTGACTATACAGACAAAGAGAAGTGGTGTTGGTGTTGGTGTAGGTGTAAGTGTGAGTGTGTATTTCTGATTTCCTTTACTTGCCCTCTCCCCTTTAGTTGTGACTATAATAAAGCTGTATAATTTATTGTTTCAATAGAACGCCATTAACGCTAGCCGAAAATGGCTAAGTTGGCAACGACAGCAGAACAGACGACGAATGGACATTGACTGCTTTTGATGGTGCGTCTTAAGTGCGGCATGAATTTGTTGTGATTTTAACACATGTACATTTACATTTACATGTACAATATAAAGGAAGATTTTGGTTTATGCTTTTGTATATATTTTTGCATATATTTCTTATATAGAAGCTTTATATGTATGTATTTGTGTCTGACTTTTGTGTCTATAAATATGATTTATAGATTTTGTTCGTTTGGTTGCAAAATAATTTGTGCTTTCTTGACTATCATTCTATTAACATTGGTTGTGGGAATATGTTCAATGAAGCAAATATCCTTAGGCGCGCAGCGCTATAATTTTTTGAGTGCGGGTAAAAACCAATTTCTTTGATGTTAAGGTAATTGATTTTATTTTGCATTTCGTTAACAGGTCGTCATCAGATAATAGTTTTTTTGGTATTGCAATGATTTCTTTCATCACATCAAAACAAAAAATTATGCAATAAGTCTTTCGCAAAATATGACAGTTTTTCGAATTTTATCGGGTTAAAATTTTTTTATTTATAAATTTTTGTTTTCGGTGCATTTAGTCAGATATTAAAATTGCACATAAAAATTCATAAAACTTCATAATTCCAAGTGAAACAACGACTTCTATTTTAAGTTTTTTAGAAACCCGCATCAATTTTGATACTTTTGTCAACTCTTTTATAAACAATAAAATGTGTAAACGGCCATCATACACAGAAGTTCAAAAAAATTGGAACACCCAAAAAAACGAGATCTTTAAGTGGTAAAAAATTTTTTCTTTTATAAAGAGAGCCAAAGCAAACTATTTTATAGTAGAAATATTAACAATCAGATCAATTTCATAATAAACTGGTTTCAAAAAAATAATGCTAGAAAATAGTTATTGCCAGATACTACCCTCATATCTTGCCCATGATATCGTATCAATAACATCATACCCATCATGCAATATTCTCACAACTAACCCATCCATGACTTTATACCAGACCATATCTATCAAAGTAAGACCACAGCACCATATCCATCATACTATAGTTTTAATATGAAGCGGTTAGATTAAAAAAAAAACCTAATTCCTCTTTCAAACTCGGTTTTGACTGTTTTTGATGTTATAAAAATGAACTTTTGAGATATATTTATCATGATGATGAGTTTTGAAATATAAATTTAAAGAAATTTAGTTCATGTTGAAAATAATGTATTTAGACGTTTATTAAACTAACAAATTTTTTAATATAAGCAATAGGCCGGATCATTCTTACATGGATAAAAAAAATGTCAACCGGTCGGGGTCTCAAAAGTAAGAGGAACTCATTAAAATGATTTCTGCATACTTTTTTTTGAAATCGAAGAAAAACCGCCGAAGCAATTTTGATTCTCCTGAAGGTTCTTTTTGGTAAAAAAACATGTTTTTTGCTTGTAACTTTTTATTTTTCACAGAACGCATACCCACATCTTCTTAAATGTTAAATTTCTTACTCATACTAACATTTTGACATAAAAAAATTTTTAAAATTTTGTTTGATTGCAACTCTTATTGACCACCAAACATTGAAAATTTTGCTATATTTAAAAAGGCATTTTTTTTTTAAAACCACTGTAAAAGAGACAAGCAAAAAACATGTTTTTTTTACCAAAAAAGACCTTCAAGAGAATCAAAATTGCTTCGGAGGTTTTTCTCCGATTTAAAAAAAAAAGTATGCTGAAATCATTTTAATGAGTTCCTTTAACTTTTGAGACCCCGACCGGCAGAATCAAAATTTCTATCCGGTCTAATAAGCAATTAAAATGGGTCACTTTTGAAAACAAGCCTGTTGGATTTTATCGAGAGGACACCTTATTGAGCTACAAAATACTTTTGGACATTTTTCTTCATTTTTTTATATATATTTTGGAATGATAAACTCCAGAAATGTGGCAGATACGAGTAGATAAGTTAAGAAAAAATCTTGGAGAATAAAAACTAATAAGATAATGTAATACATTCGACCTATCTAATGATCATCCTTACACAGTAACAGTGATTTTTTGAAAAACGTGAATTTTGTAAGGAGTGAATGTCAGGAAGAAATGATGGCGCTAAAAAAAATAATTGCTGGTCCTACATTTTACCCTTCTAGATGTCATCCCGCGGAAGCAATAAACTATTTCACGACAGTTTTCTTAAGTTTTCGTATTTTTCAACTAGGACCTCCAGAAGAATGGCTGAAAGGGGGTAAGCAATTTTAGGTTAAATAATAGGGAATCAAGATTTATATGAGGTGGTCATACAATCGACTCATCTAATGATAACCGCGACTTCACAGTTACTTTATATTTAAAAAAAATTATTTTTTTTTAGAGGAGACAAAAAGGAAACTGAAAAGGGGCTAGGTATGTGCGAATGAAATATTGGAGATACGAAATAAAATAACTTGACAAGAGATTTCACCCTTCTAGGCGGCACCCCAGTGCAGCTATAAATGTCACAATTTGGTGACCGATAATGATCGGCAAGGGTTATCCCCTCTCCGATTCAACTTTGTTTCAATAAATTTTTTGCGTAACTTTGGCCTTGACAAACTAGACCATGTACCAAAATCAGAAAAAATATCTGTATACGGCATCCCACTAAATTTTCTTATAGATTTGTAGTCTCTTAGTACGAAAATCGCAAAAAAAAACTAGTTTTTCTCGTATTTTTAAATATAGTCGTTTATCTTTAAATATATCTTGTACATGTTAGTTGTTCGATTTTTATAATCAAGCCTATAAAATTTAGTTTAAAGAAGTTATCGACTTTTTATGACTTTTTAAAGATTTGACTTTTGACGTAAAAAAATAATTTTTTCAAAATGAAGAAAGGAGGAAAAAAATACAAAAATAAATTTGTATAAAATTTTATATGGCTTGGTTGACATATCGAATCAGTGGTATAGAAGATATATTGGAATATATGAGAATATTTTTGAAAAAAGATAAAAAACTTAAAAAAAGGTTTTTTAAAAAATACTCCATAAAAAAGTTTTTTCAATTTTCGTGTTTCAATCACATATAAGAAAAAAATAGTGGGATACCGAGTACAAAAACAGTGGCGCACAGTGCTATCAAGATTGCAATATTTAAACCAGGCTAATACCATACCCATCATATCACATCCCAATGTGCAGAAAAATGGACGCGGATCCGTTGCGAACTCGTTATAAAACCGTCAAAACAATTGTCAGAACGTTAACATACATAATTCGATTAAGGGGGGACATGACATTGGCCGTTATTTGAAATCGTTAACTTTTTTATATAATTTTGTATATTAGTAATATTCTTAAGATTCTAAGAAAAAAATTTCATGGAAAAATTCTTACGGGTTCAAAAGTTACAGCCGGATTAGTGAGAGCGCATTTTTATTTTCCTTTACATTTTTCTTTCACAAACTTTGAACGCGTTTTTCTCGAAACCATGTTTTCCGTACTGGTTGCGGCACTAGCGGGTTCTTTTTTTTTGACGAAATTTTTTTTTTTTTTATTTTTTTAAACTTGATTCGCTATCGTATGACACGAGCTTTTTTAATTTTTTTTTCGATTTTTTATGAATTTTTGAAGTCAGTGTTTTTTTCGAAAAACACACTTTCAAATTTGGAACATCACCAAAAATTGATAAAAAATTTTAAAAAAAAAGGTCCTGTCGTACGATAATTAATTTTTTTAAGACTTAAAAAAGTCATTTTTTCCAGATCAAAAATTTTTTGCGACTCCCAGCGCTGCAACCACGAGACCCCGTTTTTTTCTCTGCCGCCAGTTTGGAGCTCTATAAAACCATGTTGGAGTAAAAAATATATTTTTTTGAATATTTCTCTTGTAACTTGTTCAATTCTCTACAGTAAAAAATGGTCTGTTTTCTCTGCCGCGAATGTTATGTCCCACCTTAAAAAAAATAGAGTCCGATTTGAATCGAAAAAGTCCAAATCGAATCGAGTCCAAAACGGATTCATGTCTGGAGTCCGTTTTGAGTTCGAGATGAATCCCAAAAAGCGGAAAAAGCTATTCACGTGAAATTCGAGAGGAATTTCATACGAAAACAGATCACTTTCGGAGTATATCTCATTGGGATCATATTCATAATACTATAAGGATAATTTCTGATCTATTAAAATTAACGATAAGATATTCAACATACCACACTCATAATATCACAACTATAGGCCTGGAAAAAAGGAGACGGAATGAGACGATTCCGATATGACGAACGGCTGTTTTGACATTTAACCCAAAATGAAACTTTGTTGACCTCGCCTAAGCTGATCAGCTGTCTATCGAGTTAAATTCATACAAATCAAGATACATTAACTCAAGTAGACTTATTAGAGTTGAGTTGCTAGAAATCAACCTGCCATTGCTGTCAAGCTTAGCGGCAATATTGCCATATCTTTAATTTTATAATTTTGTGGGAAAAAATATTTTTTTTTGAATTTTTTGTATGGGACAAAAGGGCTAAAAACTTATATAATATAGAAAGTAACTTTGTTTTTCTTCAACTTTTCCGAAGATAAAATACCCTCAAAGCCGTGTTGAAGTATATTCGAAGTTATTTAGGTCTTATGCTCATGTCAGAGTGAATGCTGCAAGCGTTGCTTATAGCATCTGCTAGCATAGCTTCAAGTATCGCTTCGCTTATAGCGCTCACTCTGACATCAGCCTTATCTTATATATTAATTCGTGAACATTAAAGTTTGTCGTACGCTTTTTTGGTATTAATTAAAACTCAAAACAATTGAAACTTATATCATTTGAAAGGTTTTGTTGTCCAGATGTGCAGAATGTATATATAAATGATATATCTGATAGAGGGGTTCCCAACCATCTAAGAGAGAAATTAAATTTTTGAGAAAAATCTGCTCTTTGATTGATATGAAGTTTGGTTGGAGGAGAGTTCTTAAGTCGCTCGAATTTGAATTTTTTTTTAAAGTAACAATTTCTTAAAAAATTGTAGTTTTTTTTAGTAAAAAAATGTGTTTTGAACTCAAAAATTTGGCTTTCCATGTGAATAACTTGGTTGGATTTTAACGGTTTTTCAATTTTTCTAATTTTTTCTAAAAGTTTGTTAAACTTTCTTTCAAATGTGTTAAAAATTACAGCAAAGTTCTAACCAAAAGTATTTTTTATTATTTTTCTTAATATTGTCGTTAGTTATGTAGGGTGTGTTTCAACCAAATGCCAAGAGAGAGAAAAAAACTGTCTCAAATTGAATGTTCTAAATTGGGAAGCCAATATCTCCGCCATCTGTGAATATATTTTATTTATTTCTTTTTTGTATTTAAGTCTGATCAGTTAGCTTAAATAAACTTGTGAAAATAATACCGTTTTTGGTTTGTTTATATTTAAATTATTCCTTTTAAAAAAGACCATAAAATTTGATTTATTCTTAAAATATGGGGTAAAAATGATTTTTGTTGTAAAAAAACAAAAACTCAAAATTGCATTTTTGATTTTCTTTCATGCCTGGCGGTAACTTTTTTAAAATAAAATTTTTTTAAATCAATTGTGATCTTAATCTGGCACATTAAATAAATATTTTTATGCCTGTTCAGAATTATTTGAAAAATAAAATTTCAAAGATTAACAAAAATATATGTTTGTCAATTTTTTCTAAGAGGTGCGATGATTTTTTTTTATATAAAATCTGCCGGAATAAGCCCATTATAGTGCAGTTTTTGCCTTGCTTACAGTGATTTTTGTTCACTTCCGTTTTATTTTCTAAACTTACAATCCCGCCATTAGCTGTTTGTTTCACTTAAAAAAAATCAAACAAATATTCGATGTTAAAAACTTAAGCCCATCAAAACAAGCTGAAGCATGTTCAGCACACTCTGAGAATCAGCTGAAATAACAGCTAACACATCCATTAAAACCCTAACAAAATGACCACCTCTGTCCCAGCCCCAAAAATTATCGAAAAGAAAAAAGTGTATAGACCATTTGAAAGGGCTTAATTTGCACCTTCAGAATATGTAAATTTTATAATTTGCACCCTTATAGTTTTAAAAATAAATTAGATTGAAAATGGAGTAAATGATGCAATTTTTAAACTGTCATATCTCGCTTAAAAATGCATATTTAAAAGTGCACCTTGGCCCAAAAATTTGCAATTTTGTTATTCTAATTTGCACCTTCGTTAAAATAGTAGAAAATCAATCGGTTCTTCGTAAAAAATGTAAAAATACATAAATCAACACTGCGCATGCGCTGTCCAGAAAACATATACATAGTTATACGACTCTCGTGCACGGTGCGCGCTAGGGCAATTTTTTTGTGCCAATGTCTAGCTGATCTAGATATGACTTCATCAAAATCAGTATATATAATGTACATATAAAGTTCATCACTGATGCATTTACTAAAGTTGATATTGGAGGCCAAATGATCACAGTAAGACTTGTTATTGCACTGTATTGATTTGTCACAATATTTTTTTTTTATCATAAGATTAATACTATTATAGTCTATACTTTTTTATCAATACTTAAAAACAGAGATAGTATTATAAACTATAAATAGATAAACCTCATCACAACAAAGTCCCTAGTGGAATGCGCGGCGCACGCGTGTTACTGATATGACGCGTGCGCAGAACGAGGTATCGAATTAAAACGTTTTTTTGCATTTTCAGAAAAATTCGACGTATTTTTCGACTTTGTCCAATGGTGCAAATTAGAGGAGTAAAGTTGCAAATTATTGACGCAAGGTGCACATCGAAATATCAATTAATTACCGAGATATGAGCATTTGAATATTGCAAACTTTGGCATTTTTTTTTTTGCAAAAAGTACGAGGGTGCAAATTCTAAAATGCTTATATTCGGAAGGTGCAAATTGAGCCCTTTCTAATGGTATATAAACTTTTTTTTTTTGGATAATTTTTGGGGCTGGGACAGAGGTGGTAACAAAATGTTAACCGTAACTGGCAAATGATATTTAAAAATTTATTTCATTTTAAAAACACATTAAAACATGCCAAAATAACCAAAAGCTCCAGGTGCTGTATAGCTTATGGAAATGCTAAGCCAGGCAGGCTGCTGCAACTTAGGCTGCCTGTTTCAGACTAAGGCGTACTAAAGAGGAATGTGTTATATGGTCAGTTTAACTAATGATTTTTTTTTTTATTTTATGTGGAATGCATGCATCATGTTTTTGCAAAATGCAACTATTTCGGAAAACAAATAAATAAATAAAAAACAAAAACAACCACTTTAAATGACGCTTGAATAAATCTGTTTAGTGCACTGCGGTTGGTGGTGGTGTTGTTGTTGTTGTTGTTGTTGCTGCTGCTGCTGCATCAATGGATTTGATTTAGAATGCAATCCGAGTGGACTCAGGTGATCAATTTTAAAATGCAGCAGTGGGATTTAACTACATTGCGTGGTAGACGCCAGTCAATCTACATGAAGCACAATTTGTGGCCTACTATGTTGAAGGAGACGCGATTTCCAACACACATCTAGTACTTGTTATTTTGGGTGAATGTAGTGTAAATGCACCAGCACTTAAGTGGGCGACCTAATAAATTGCTTTTATTGACCGATTTAGGCTCACTTTGGAAAAATAGAAATAAATTTAACAGGTTTGTTTATAAAAAACAAATATTTCAAATACATGTCCATCGTTTCAATTAAACAAAACGTAGTTTATTTAAAAATTGTGAATTCAAAGTAAATTGTTTTATATATTTGTTTATTAAACATTGAAAAGTTTAATATTTCTTTAAGTATAATGTACGACAAGGGGAAAAAATTCTTTAGAACCGAAAAATAAATGTCAAGCTTTCTAAAAACAAAAAGCCAAAACATTTTTATATAGTTTGCTGTGAAGGCTCATAAATGCCATAACAAAAAAGGGAACTTGAATCATTTTCAAAATTTTAGTGAATAAAATTCATAAAATTCATGTGCAAATACGAGGAGAGCACGAACAAAATAAGTGAAATACTGCATGAATATCATGAACATTTGCAAGGAAAAAGTGAACTACTTTATAGTTAAGTGATCGAAATTCATAGACCAATACAAGAGTATCAAGAATAGTTCTTAAGATAAGAGTAATATGTGAGTGATAGTCCATAAGAGAATGGAAGCGTTAACAATTTTTAATAATGGGTCTATAACTTAATTCGTGCGGTTTACCAAAAGATGGTATAACTTGATTATTATTCCATCTTTCCAATATTCCGAACATGCGTTGGAAAGCTACTGTCATTGTGCCTCTTTTTCAGTATATGACATTCATTTGAAGCGTAAACAGCAATATTTTTTTCTTTACTCAAATATGTCAAACTTTGGCCTGAAAAAGTGTTTTTGTGGGAAGGGCTTCTTCATTACTTTAATATGAAGAAAACTGCTCCCGAAAATCATCGTATTTTGGAGGAAGTTTATAATAAACATCTCTAGCTGAGCGAAGGTGCCAAAAGTGGTTTCCACGATTTAAAAGTGGTGATTGTGACATAGGCCGCGTGCATAGTAAACGACGATGCAGACAGACAGGCAGACGGACAGGCTAATTTCTATGCGAACCTGATATAATTATTCCAAGGTAGTATTGACAAGTGTTGATTTTCTCATCTACAGGAAATGACTAACTGTCAAAACCAGCTGTTCGTTGTTATTTGCGTTGGCCGCATTCAGCTGTGTCAACTGTTGTGATAGCGACACTTCGGGGAGCGTTGTTATCGGTACATGCAAAGAAATTTTTCGTTTATCGTAACTGAAAAATTCACCAACTATTCTTCGTTTGCGAACTGTATTTGCTGCAAACAAGTATTCAGTTGTCATCAACTTAAAACATATTCTTGCTTGAAACGAAAAAACATTGAACTTAATGAAATTTTATCATTGTTTTGGAAGTTCAAGTTTAGCCGAGCGTGCTGGCGTTCGAGTTTAGGAACTTGAGTGACCTGGGTTCAATTCCCAACAGGAACACCAAATATTTTTTTTTTTATTAATGTTTTTTATTAATATTTTTATTATTCTTATTTTTACGATTCCTTTTGACGAAGCAGTTAATGAAACAGAATTAGAATTTCAATAATTAAATTAAAATTTTTGATACTTACACAGCCAAGAATCGAACCCACGTCTCCCGCGTGCCAGTCTAGCATGCATCCATTGAGCTATTGTGAGATATTGTCTAGAATGAATTTTTTTAGATTACAAATGTGTGTGTCATAAGAAATGGATCTTTTTTCTACAAATGAAGTTTCCAGTTGAACAAAACAAATTTGTCGATTGCCGAAATTTAAAAACAACTTACGTTAATGGCAATCGAAATTAATTTCTTGTAATTAAATAACGCGTTTCCCGCAACTGACTATTATTATTAAAACAACAACTAAAATTTTCGTTATGACAAACTGCAAAGGTACAAGCGAGATGCCATTTGTGTGGCTGCGCTTACTTAAACTGTAACACACTCTTGTTTCTTCGTTTATGGCAAATATTTTACATTTGTCATCAACGAAAGCGAGCTGTATAGCAGTTGTGTGACTGCGCTTGTGATTCACAGTTATGTGTCTGTTTGTTCACACTCTTAAAATACTTCCTTTTCGTTGATGGCAAATATTAAACGCTTTTCATCACCGAAATAAGCAACTTTTTTTGTCAGTTGAGAACTACTCGCTTATAACAAATTAATTTATTTTCCTGCAAACGAAGTTTTCAGTTGGAAAAAATAAATTTTTCGGTTGCTGCAATTTAAAAATCACTGCCGTTTATGACAAACAAAATTAATTTCTTGCAACTAAATAACGTGTTTCCCGCAACTAACCATTATTATGCCAACTGTTCAAACGTTTACAAACAATGATTTGAAGCATGACAAACGAAGTTCGTTTGCAGTAAACTGGCGATAAACGTTTTTTTTTCTCTGCGTGTATTGAAGTATCAGAAAAGTTGTCAAGTTGATGAAATGTCAATCTTTGTATCAAATACAAATGGAAATTTGACGGACAAATAAAAAATTTTCTATTGCGCAACTGCATAGTTATGTGCATCAAGTTTTGACTTAACAGTTGCCGACTGTTAAGTACGCTGAATGTGACCAGTGAAAATTTATTGTATATGTTCGGGTGTGGTAAACGCGGGTGGTTCGAGATGCGGAAAAGAAAGAAGGAAATTAGAGTTTGATTTTTAACAATACAATTTTTTTTTATTTACCTTTGGGTTTAGGCTTTTTTGTTATTGTTGTTTTTGTACAATGTTTTGAACAATGTGTGTTTATTGTATTTTTAATGTTACCAGCAGCTTGTTGAGTGTTGATTGTTGATCATTTCTATTGATGTTGATGTTTATGTCTTCTGTTGGGTGGGTTGTCTTCTGTTTAATGTTTAATTTCGGGTGGATTTTCCTCTATGTTTAAATTTGGGTGGGTTTTTAAATATGTCCGTCTTCTCTTTAGTTCAGAATTATCTCTGCCTCAGGCCCTTTGTACATCACGAAGGTGCCGAGCGAGCCGACCTCCGTGATGACTGCAGCGCCCTGTTTGCCACAACGGCGGGTAGATGGTTGGGTGCGGCTGTGTTCAGTGACCACAGGGTTACGTGGTCACGTAAACAGTATACAATGACGGATTGTGAGCGCTCTCCTTTTTGTTATAATTTTTGACAGCCAGTCTTTTCCCACAGAAACGTCAATACTACCTTGGAGTAATTATACCATGTATGCGAACAGAAGATATGCACATAGCTATCTATCTCGCTCTTTCCCACACTCTATCTGCCTGCCAGTCTGAATCGGCGTTTACTATGCACGCGGCCTTAGAAGACGAAGAAGCATTATTCAATTATTCAATGAAGATTGTTGCCAAACACAAGAAGAACTTACAAAATCGCTGGGAGTCACTCAAGAAGCCTTTTCAAAACGTTTAACAGCAGCCGTATACATTCAAAAGCAAGTAAATTTGGTGCCATATGATTTGAAGCCGAGATATATAGAAAGACGATTTTGCATGTCCGAGATTCTGCTTGAACGCTACAAAAAGAAGTCACTTTCGCATCGGATCGTGACTGGGGTTGAAAAATGGATCCATTAGGACATTTCGCAATGTAAACATTCATATGTGAAGCAGGACTTTCCCAGCCAAAGGTGTCAAGGTAATGCTCTGTATTTGGTGGGATCAGAAAGGTGTGCTCTACTATGAGCTATTAAAATCGGGCCTGACAATCACAGGTGACCTCTACCGAACACAATTGATCGTTTTAAAGAGAGCCATAGCCGAGAAACGACCGGAATATGCTACCAGACACGAAGCCATAATTTTTCAACATGACAACGCTCGGCCACATGTTGGAAGACCGGGTAAAAACAATTTGAAGTTTTGGCTCACCCACCTTATAACCCAGACCTTGCCCCGTCCGACTATCATTTATTTCGGTCTATGAAAAACGCTCTCACCGGGATACGCTTCATTACAGAACAGGGTATCAGAAATTGGCTTGATTTATTTTTGGTCTCAAAACCGGAGCAGTTCTTTTGGCGCGGAATGCATATGGGCATCTCCCAGTGGCACGGACGCGACATTCGCACGCTTTTAATTACTCGAAAAACAAGAAAGAAGCAAAATGAGCCGATATATATATAAGTGCTCTAACGCGACGATAGAGTGCTACATTTTATAAAAATATTGGCGAGATTTAGTACAAATTAGTACAAAGTAATAATCAATCATTCAATGAAACGGACGCGACAAAAAACAGAAGTTTTTTTAAGCTCGTATAGAAATACGCAAAATTTAGTAAATTTTTTTTTAAATATAATATATATGTTAATGGATGTCAAAGGATAACTATTCTTAGTAGACTTATGAAATATAAAAATGATCTCTTATCTTTTTTTAAATAGATATAGCACGAATACGGACGCTACATCATGGACGCGACAAATTTTTCCACAGTAGTAAAATACAGTAAAGATGTTCGTTATAAATTTTAAAAAAAATACATCATAATAAGTTGAATTCAAGTTACATGGCAGTCATACTAATCAAAATAAAAAAAAAATAAAGTTATAAGCTTTTAGAGTGCTTTATTTTAATGTTTTTCTTCATTTTTGGTGGACCTTTTTTGGGAGATGCCCATATGTTACCAGAAAGATGGCAGAAAATAGTGGCTAACGATGAACAATACTTTGAATAATACTACTGTACATTTTTTTCTTAAAAACACGTTCAAATTCAAAAAAAAAACCGCATTAAGTCATGTATCGTTGCTTGTTGATCTGAAAGGGAAGATCTTATAAATTTCTGCCAGTTTAAAAATCGGTTTTCAAAACAAATCCTCTAAAAAACTTCACGGCAAAAGAGAGTTAAAACAGTTACTTGTTGATATCTTTCAAATAATTTTTGTTTAGCTTTGAACCAAGTATTTCAGGTTTCAAACCCATTCAGTCAAGTCTATCTTTAGTTCGGAAATTGGAGCATAGAAAGTAGGAGAGAAAAAAAAATAAGAGACATTTGTTTAGAAAATTGCATGAGTTCCAACTTTGACTTTAAATATGGTTGAAATTGAGTATGTTCAACTATTTCTCATTTCAGCAAATTAGCTTTGCTTGTACAAATATCTTCATCATCAAGCTTCTACTTAGTTCAATGTAAAAATTTAAAATCTTTTAACAACAGTCTCAACTGCTTTGCTTTGGTATAATTCTAAAGTTTCAAACTATTTTTGCAATACTATAATTCTGATCAGAACATATTTTTAAAGTCATAAATCCTAAAGTCCAGCCCCAGCCCGGTATACCTGCTCTTCTCCACAGTTGTCTTCTATAAACTTTTCCATCCTGAACTACTTCTAGTCAGAATAGACAAAACATTGAACACACAAAAAACTGAAAATCAAATATTTTTCAAATTTAAACTTAATACACAAAAAACCTCAACTTCAGATTCGACCACATAAAGAACTGTCTGAATATTTGTGGCAAAACAAAAAGCAATACCAAAAATGGCATAAATTGTTTATTCTAAAACACCACAAAATATTTGAAGTCATAATTTTCATTTTAACTATAAGTTCAGAATATTTCTGGTCCATTTAAGCAAAGCTTAAATTATATATTTACATTGTGTGTTGGTTGTGCCTATCGTATGGCTAGAGGTGTATGTTCAAGTGGGCGAGCGGTGTCAAGGCAGTTTCTAAGGAACTCATGTTATTAGTTTGGTTTGTTTTTTTTTTCTATTTTCTATTTGTTTGTTTGTTTATTTTTAGCTTGACTGAGCAAGGAATTTTTGGCAAAGCAAGGAATTCCATTTCAATTGCCTGCAGAATGCTTAACGTATTTGCGGTAATTAATTTTTAAAGTAGGAAATTTATGACTTTCGGCTAGATCGATATTCGATTTAATTGGTGGGAGGAGAGGCATGAAAATATACGCACCAGTAGAAATGTAAATTATAGAAATTTAAAGCAAACAAAATTTTTATTGAAGCTTAAAATAAGGAGGATATCAGGTTTCAGTTAATGTTTTGAGTGAAACTTGTTATGCCTCGAGGCTAAATTTAAACAGTGAACGACAAAAAATAGATTTAAAACAGCTATAAATAGGCTATAAATAGAGATCTTTCATCATTTTTACCAGATAAATGAAGCATCAAAATCAAAATCAAAATCAAAATCAAAATCAAAATCAAAATCAAAATCAAAATCAAAATCAAAATCAAAATCAAAATCAAAATCAAAATCAAAATCAAAATCAAAATCAAAATCAAAATCAAAATCAAAATCAAAATCAAAATCAAAATCAAAATCAAAATCAAAATCAAAATCAAAATCAAAATCAAAATCAAAATCAAAATCAAAATCAAAATCAAAATCAAAATCAAAATCAAAATCAAAATCAAAATCAAAATCAAAATCAAAATCAAAATCAAAATCAAAATCAAAATCAAAATCAAAATCAAAATCAAAATCAAAATCAAAATCAAAATCAAAATCAAAATCAAAATCAAAATCAAAATCAAAATCAAAATCAAAATCAAAATCAAAATCAAAATCAAAATCAAAATCAAAATCAAAATCAAAATCAAAATCAAAATCAAAATCAAAATGAAAACGAAAACGAACGAAATTTCGCGTGAAAATGAAAATAAAAACGAAAACGAAAAAGCAAACACATAACCACGGATAATGATTAGGACGGGAACTAAATTAAGTATTGGGACAAGTATAAAGATAATTATTATAACAAGGATTAAGACAAGGTTAACAGGAAGCAGTTACCAAAATTCAAAGTTTACCAGAATTCAGATTTTTGATTTAGACAAGGATTGGATAAATTGGACAAAGATATATCTGGTAGTTTCATATCAAGTTTTGGATTTTAAAGAGTAAGAACAACTCGACTAATTTAACAAAATTTATTTGTTACCGAAAATATACCTTTTATATTTATGGTGCGGTGCCAACGTGCTGATTAATGAAAATTTCCATTTTGTAAAAACTCGTTAATAGGTCTTGTTAATAGTTTCCCAGTTCACTGTTGGCGTCAGGTTTGGAGAACAAGGAGGGTGAGCCAAAACTGCGTACTTCAACTTCTGTATTTTTTTCATGATCAAACGGGATGCATACAATCGTACGTTATCATGTATCAGAAATGTTCCATGCGTATTCACCAGAGAGGGCTGTTATAAACTCAATTTCTAGTTCATTTTGTCTAATTGTGCACAAAACAATAGTGTTTCAAAAAAGAATAGTGAATGACGCCTTCAGAAATCCACGATACAGTTCCCATGACTTTCTTGTGCTGCAGTCCCGCTCCCGCCTCTCGGCTGGGAGCTCCTCTGCGATCCAACCATTGTCCTCAACATTTCCTATTATCATAGGATCAATTTTTCATCACAAGGAGAATTCTCTTCAAAAACGGTTCCACCTTATGTTGCATCGACAATGAAGAGGCTCCCGAAGTCTGAGCATTTTCTTTCTTTCGGTTAGCTCTTGTGGAACCCATCGATTCAGTTTTTTTCACTTTTCAAATTGCTTTGACACGGTGAAATGGTTTTTATACATTGAAGACTACCTTATTGACCACGTGGTTCTGTGTCCAAGCCAAAATTTCCTTCTCGGAAATTGCCAAATCATCGTTGCATTGTGCGTTCGTTCCCAAAACCTGATTAACTTCATTCATTACAGGTAAAGGACACGAATATCTCTTGTTGCAAACATATATGTAAGGCCGCGTGCATAGTAAACGCCGATTCAGACAGGCAGGCACCTGTCTGTCTGCCTGCCTGTCTAAATCGGTGTTAACTATGCACGTGGCCTAAGAACGAAAATGACAGATATGGTAAACCGCACAGGGAATACATAAGACACTAAAAGGATTGTATTAAGCCCTTTTTACGAACACGAAACTTTTTTTAAATTTACCAACCACGTCTGTTCACCATGAAACTTTCCAGACTGACAGAAAATCCGACAGTTGGTATGAAACAACCGGAAACGCAAAGGCAAGTATAAGGACAAGGAATAGAAAATGGATTGGAAGTATGATGTGCACACAGAATTGGGTAAGAACTTGAACTAGTTTATGACAAGGATTAAGAAAATAATTTCAACAAGACTCAGGCAAGACAAGTATAATGACTAATATTTGGACAAGAACAAAGAATTTGGAAAAGAATTAGGATAAGGACTAGGATTAGGACAGGGATTATCTGAAGGATTTAAACTAGAATGAAAACTGTAAAAAACAATCAGGAAAGGAATTTAAGCAAAAGTTAAGACAAAATTAGGATAATAAGGACAGATATTTGCTCAAAAATTTGGTCAGGGAATAAGAAAAGTGTTCAAAAACTATTAATACAAGGGTTTTAACAAAGATTAGAGCAAGGATTAGGGCGAAGATTCGAAAACGGCTTAGAATATGGTTTTGAACAAATATTTAGACAAAGACTAGGGCAAAAATAAGGACAAGAATGAGGGCTAGGATCTGAATAAGGATAAGAAGAAGGTTTTCAACAAAAATTAGGACAATCATTAAACAGGAACTACCACATGGTTTGTAAAAGAATTAGAACAAAGATTTAGACATGAATTATAAAAAGGATTAGGATAAATTTGAAAAAAAATACCCTCAAGTCTTCCTTGATTCGGAAATTGGATGATAGATAAGTAGGAAGGAAAAAGAAATAAATTCAAACAAGTGTTGAATGTTTTAAGAGTGCCGGAATGCTTCATCAATATGTAAATTTTAATCTGAGGCAAGTGTTATGGCTCTACCTCAGTCAATTCAAGTTATCAAGCAAACCAATCCACGAACTTTTCTAACATCAACTACGACTTCCAAAGTCGTATACATACTATATTGTTGAATTTTACATTTCAGTTCAATTAGAAATGAGTAAATAATCAAAGAAAGTTAAAAGTGTAGAACCATGGTATGACCGGAATTCGAACCCGGTTTCTCTGAGTTGGCAGTCAACACGCTTAGCACTCTACTACCAGGGCTGCCATCGAAAAATGTTATTTCTATTGAAAACAAACTTTCTGACCAATGAAAAAATTGAACCCGTGTCTACCCACGGGTCGTTGGCTACATACGCCATACACTTTAGCACGTTCGGTAACGGCTGCTACATCATATTTCAAAATCAAAATTTGAGCATTGGAGTTGTATTTGAAAAACACTAAAGATGAAGAATTTTTCTCGAAAATCAGTCTTGAAAATACTCAAAACTAAACGTCTTAAGGCACTATAAGTAATGCTTCCTTTAAGATTGACTCGCAATAACAAAAAAAAATCGCATGTTATTAACGGAACTCATGAATTTTTATAGCTCAATAGATGATTTTAACAACAGAACTTGACGCACTGTTTGTCGTAATGTATTTTTTCATTGCCTATCGATATAATAAGCAACAACCCATCAAATATCGATAATATGCAAATATTATCGAATGCTTATGTCATGTCATCGTTTTATACCAACATATCGAAAGGCATTTCACAACATTTATATGCATCAGAGTGTCTGTTTGGCCATCTAGTTGAGCTTGTCTGTCTGTCTGTTCGTCCTGATGTTTGTTTGTTTTCTTCTATTTTTTTTTTTTTTGCCATGCCAAATACCTATAAATGTAGGGGAAAAAATTGAAAAGTGAAGCAGCACTTTTCTCAATTTTTGCTGTGTTTATATCTATTTGTAACACTTACCTATTATTATTCTTGCTCGCTAGCTATGTGTTGATTTCAGCAACGTCACTCGTACATTTCGCACACCTGACAATCACGAAATCTAACAGATACAAGATTTGTTCTCTGCAAATGTATGGACGTTCATTAATCTTTGCTGTTGTTTTGCTGTTTTCTTTCGTCGATTTCCGCTTATGCTTTACTTACCTTAACTTGGCACAACTTGTTGTTGGTATTGTTTTTTTCACCGACTTCGACTTTTATTGATTCATACAACTTTTCACAAAGAAATGCATGAATAACACTTAACTCCTTTTCTTCTTGTCCTACTCTTGCTATCCTTGGATATATATAGTACAGTATAGTCACGTGACAAAAAGCTTTTAAGTTGAAAGCATACAGAATAGATTTACACGCCAATATCACTTGACCCAGAATAAATAAATATGAATATATTTCATGTAAAAATCAGTCGTTTTGCATTTCTTTCTTATACTTTTATTTTTATTTTTCTTTCATTGATTTTGGAAATAAATGTTATTTGCGCTTAAAATGTCATTCCGGTGCGCAAAATTTATGCTTGCTGATTTGCGAACATGACATTATTTATGCAAGAAGTTAAGGTAGTTAAGAAGCTTGTTGGAAGTTGTAAAGAATATATTATAGCGGAAGGCAAGAAATGAGTTTTGTTTTATGAAAATTCTGCCAAAAAAATTAGTATGGGTCAAACATTATTTAAAGTTTTAAATTTCGAAATGTAAGTATATATAATTTTCCTTATGACGCTTGACTTAAATGTTTCGCTTTGAAATGAAGAAACAAGATCATTGTTGCCACTAAGTGCTGCTGGAAGGTCATTAATTTAAACATAACCTTAGTTGAACTCTACCATAAACTCATAAACAATTTCATCTGCCATAAATTAACATATACGAGTATATATTATATTGTATGCTAAGAAATATGGCATTTTAAATAACGAAACACACACACACTTATTCACACCCACACACAAAGGTACACTTTTAATTCATTAAGAAATGCTAATGTGCCCATATTTCATGCTCTTTGTTCTCTTTTTTTTTATATCGTTTTCGTTTCACATGTGCAGCACACCCAAAGGACTGGAGGATGTTTCATCATATCCGACGCTGTTCGCTGAACTGCTTGGCGTGGGCTGGTCCATTGATGATTTGGCCAAATTGGCGGGTGGTAATTTTTTGCGTGTCATGCAGCAGGTTGAAAAAGTGCGCGATGAAAAGAAGGCTGCCGGTGTTAAGCCATATGAAGATCATCCCAACTTTCGCACAGACGATCCCTACAACTGTACATCGAGCTAATTAATTTAATTTACATTGCCGGAAGTAGCTGTACAGTAAAGTATGTGTGAGTGTATGTTAATTTGTAAGTGATTGTGTGCGTGCGTGTATGTGTTTGATGTATGCATGCAGGTGTTTTGAAGTATGTGTGTGAGTTTAAATGTAATCTCAGCATGTTGCTTAAGCCGGAAACGGAAGTTGAAGCGACTGTATTGCCGTTTTCATTATTCATATTTAAAATTTATGCTTAAGAAATGAGCCAGCAAGCAGATAAGACATTTTAAAATAACAAAAATATGCTAGAAAAATTGTGTAAAAATAACTCTTAAAGAAATAATAACGTATTAGTTATAGTCATAAGCTAAGTATAAGTAATAATATAACTCTCTTCTTTGTTTATGAAATATTTCATAAAAGTCTGACAGTTTTCAAATATTCTTTATTAAATATTTCCGCACATAATTTAGCTAAAATTTATATTGAGTTATATTAATTTTAGTAAACTTCTGCGTTAATTAGAAAAAATTTTAAAATTGAATTTTTCAATTTGAAATATGAATTTTTTTTAAGGGTTTATTTTAAAGTATAAGAGGAGTATGTCAAAAATGGACTTTGATTTATTCATAAACTCAGTTGCTTATTTTACACACAATACTTTTGCAAGTGGTTATGCAGCGTGATAAAATAGTAACGGTGACAAAAAAATGAGACTTTTTTAAAAACGTCACAAAAAAATTTCCTTAATTTTTATAAAGAAAGTTTATTACAACTGAATTTTTAAGCTACGGAAGATAAATATAAATTTAATGTATGGCTGAAAAATGCCCTTGATCCCTTGTTTTGTCCATTTTATGAATACTTACACGGATTCTTCTTTAGAGTTCTTGACAGTTTTTAGCTCTTCAATTGTTTTTGTTTATCAACAAACTAAAATTTCCAAAAAATCTTCGATTTGACGACATTGAAATAAATTTGTGGGATTTCGCTCTTTTGGTACAAAACTCACTTTTTGCTTATTTAAGAAATCCTGCGTATTTACGTCGGTATGTGATGATGCCTTGTCGGGCCAGAAGATATAATTGCCATCAGAGTGATGCCCTTTTAGAAAAGGGATAAAATTTTCTTCTGGTTAAACATTCTTTCTGGTATGCCTTTTGGTTAACTGCAAGTTTACTTGGTTTGAACCAAGGCTTTGAAATTCCTTTTTCTAATATTGCAATGTAAAACATAACCTTTGGTTCAAATTTATACTTCAGCTTTAATTTCATATTTGAATTAAATTAAGAAACGTCTTTGAGTAAAATCGATCATTTCGAGGCACTTGAGAGTTGCTAAGCGGGAAATAACTTTCATCGTCAAAAACGTATGATTTTTTTCCATAATTTTGCAGCTTCCATCGGTATGATTTTTGAAACGATAAAAAAATGTGCGATACCAACCATGACACTACGTTATTGCGTTAGTATTGTTACGCTATCACTATTGTGAACTATCAGTTAACTAAAGTTTAGAGTTGCCATATATGTAATAAAATAAAATAAATAAAACAAAAAGCAAATTTTTAACTTCTGAATTTTTTAGCTGATTATTTATGAATTTATTGGCCAAACAAGGCAACTTGCTTATTCTAACAGATCAATTTGTTTGCTTTGCTTCTAAGATATGCAACTCGTAGTGGGCGTAAACGTCCCATCTGAATGACATGACTTCAAGGGCATATCAAAACCAAAAGGCAAGAACAAATTTAAAAAATGAAAACGCTTAGGGTGGAAAGAGGTGTTTGGATAGGAAACATCTGAATATGAGCATTATGTGGAGCTTTTTTAACCTAGTTATGAGTCTAAACTATGTTTTCTACACTATATTATGATTTCAAAATATTTCAGGTCATATATCCAAAAAAATACTTTTTAAGGCTATTTTTGAAGTAGATTACAGGCCAGTAAATTCTGTTTTTTACCGACTGCATCATAAAATGTTACTTTTCTCTCCCTTAAAAGTGAATGATCGAAAAATCCATATTGAAATTACTTTGTCCTTGTACTGAACTTAAAAGTAGTAGAGCTTGGCATAGAAAAATCGTAGGTATCCTTATGAGCTGGTAGCTCATTTTGAAGGGAATAAATGTAAGTAATAAAATATGGGTGTGCTTAGCGTGTTGACCATGCCAGCCGTTGCATCTCAGTAGACCCGGCTCGAAGCAGCATCTGACAGAAAATTTTTTCAATAGATATAGATTTATATGACCGACCGTCACCTCTCTGCAGACAATGGCGTCTTGAGAACATGAACTTTAAACGTTTGGAGTTGGTAAAAAATGTGTTGGTCCAGTTCTTGGTCAATTTTTTGCACACATTTAATAACACACACACAACACAATTGATCATAAGAAGTTAGGTCAAAGTCCTTTCAAAGGCTGAAATCACCAGTTCGCTTTTCGTTTTTTTAAAATATGGAGTAGGTATAAAATAACTCTCACCAAAGAACCTCCAAGGCATCCCAAAAGACATTATTTGGTTGAATAACCTCAATTATTTTAAATTTCTGACTTAATGTGATCTCAGATTTGGATCCCTTGCAGTACAAATGTACTTGGACAAGACCCCTAGTTGTGCAAAACTAAAATCTTGAGAATCTATATAATTTATGAATCTGGCACATACAAAATTAAATTCATCAAAGATTATTTTTTTTAACTCATTTGCATTTTTTATAAAATTTAAATAAAGTCCGATGTCGGATTTATATTTGCTGAAAACGTTTTATTAATTTTTTAAGAATAAAAGCAATATATCGGTTCATCGAATTCTTGTTTGAAAATCGTCATAAATATGATATATCTGAAAGATATATCTCTGGCTATAGTCCTTTTTTTAAACGATAAAAAATTTAGACTATTATGGTATAGTTTTGACCAATATCATTTTGCAAGTTTTGAGTTTTTAGAAAAAAAGCATTATTTTTGCACTGTTTCTTCATTTCATGACGACACTTAGGTTTCTGCGAGCTGGAAAAGTTTTTGACATCAAAGAACTTTTGAGATTAAAGGAAAATACAACTTGACTTTATATAGCTGGGCGTATCATATGCAGTGAAGATAATGGTGAAGTTAAGAATACCATACCCAGTTGTGATACTACCCTCTTCTTAGTACCGATGTTTTTTTAATCTCAAACTTTAGTTGCTTTAAAGGTGCCAGGCCCTCTTATCCCCAGTTTCTGACTGTCAGAATATGCTAGAAGCATTATGAAGTCTAGAAGTCTAGAATAAATAATATGTGTAATAATAATTAATAAGTAATAATTAATATTAATTAATTAATAATAATAATTAATATTTGTTTATATCCGAGAAACAATTTGTGTCCGTACCAAAGTACTCAGGAATAAAAGTTCCAAGTTTTAGACTCAATTTCACTATTTAAAGCTACGAGTAGTAACGAAAAACTGCGAAGTTTTTGAAAAAAAACTAGTCGCACATTGATATAAGACCGAATGCAAACGAGCTTTAACGAACAAAACCTTAGAAAAAATGCATATATTTTACCAAAAATAGTAAAAACTGGCTTCAATCTTAACTATAATATAACCGAAACATAACCAACGAGTACCTCCATCAAAGTCATCTGAAATAGTACCGTAGTTACGGTGTAGTATGTCAATAATAGCGTGAACACAATGCACACGATAAGCGACGAGTGCCAAACGTTACTTTAAATTTATATTTATTTCTTATAAGACGAAATCTTGGAGACTTTGCGATGACATTTTTGCGCGACTTCGAATGTCATTGCCGTCGACTTCAATATGCGATATGCGAAAAAGAAAAGGAAATTTCTTTCATTTTTTTACAGTTTTCATTGTGTTTTGTTTTGAGCTAGCTACTCAAGAACTTCTATTTTCTTCGTTTGTTTATTCCAATTATGTTTAAAACTTTAATGTATATAATTTAATTTCAAAAATAATCACTGTTGTCGCGTTTATTTTAATCAAATCGCTGAACATTTCTCTACAATGACAAAGTGTAAACACGCCGCTCGTCTCATGTCGTGCGCAATGCGTTCACGCTGTTAAGTATTAAAAACGAGCAACTATATACGGACACAATAAACAAACGAGCACCTGCACAGGTCTTCATTCGTACACTATTCCTGCCCAATGTGTTTCAGAGCTTGCACTTCTTTCGGTGCAGATGTCGAACATTGACTTTTATTTGTTACTTTATTGACACAAAATGCGAAATTGTTTCTCGAGGTTGAAAGTGCAAATTACTTAGATTTTTCAGATATCAAAATTCCTAATAATTTCACTTTCATTGTCTTTCAAATAAAAAATAGACTAAAGTCGCAACAGTTGTCAACGTATCTCTCTGTTTGTCGTGTTGTTTCCAAAAAAATCCATCTGCATAATACAACATGAGTCATATATTTGAACAATTGACGTTAGTCGCATATTGTTTCGACTTTAATGTATTTATTATAATATGTTGATTGTGAATTTTATATAAAACTTATCATTGCTACTTAATTTATTTCTGAAAACAACTCAATATAAATGACTATCAACTTGCTACGCCACCTTTAGCTTAACCCTTTACGAACTAAATGAAAAATAATTGCAATTTTTGCTTAAAACAATTTGTTGCATACATTTTGCGCCATTTATTTAAACGAGAGCATTAAGTGCTTGATACAAAAAAATACACAAATAAAAATTCTACACAATAGTAAATGAAAACATAACTTAAACATAAATACAACAATTTATACACGCACAGTAAATTAATAATAAAAATAAAACAACAAACTATATAATCAGAATATTAAGAAATAAAAGAAAATACTACCTTGGACCAATTGTAACATCCATGAAAAATAATAACCCACTTAAATAAACACATAAAAATACAAAACGAACACCAGCAAGAAACACACTTTGCAGCTTTTTTCTTATTTTTACTCTTTACATTTTTTAATATTTTTATCTAAATATTTTCTAACAAGCTTACTTTTAAAAATTCAAAAACTTATCTTATCTTAACTTATATCTATATTAAAACAAACAACATATCAAATTTTTTTTAAACCTGTACATATTTTTTTTTTGAGCCAAATTTTTAATAATTTATTTAAAAAAAATTTTAACTTAGATATAATTTTAGCCAATGATAAAAGGGAAAGATTACACTTACTCGCTGTCTATAACGAAAAATAGTTAATTTTTAACCTGAACATATATAAATTTAAACCTAAACAAAAATAAAAGTGAAGATCTTATCTCTTAAAAATTCAAGTAGTTAAAAACAAAAACAAAAATTTGTAAATTTCTACACAAAAAAATCTTGCGTAATTTAAACTAAATTATATCTAAGCGATTTTGGCTCGAAGCCAAAGCTGTTGGCACTATTTTAAAAATAAACGCCATTTAAGTTTGTAAATACTAACGAATTAATTCTAAGCTAGACAAAATTTAGTCAAACTTTAGCAAACACGAGTACGCGTATCTCTAAGATAAAGTGTCTGTATCTCTGTACCTCTATATAAATCTTACAATAAGCTATCGTATAAAAATTTTATTAAAACAAGTATTTAAAGAGCAAAAAAAAACAACAATCTAGAACACTATAGCACTCATTATACATATATAGTGAAATTTACTTTATAGTTATCTGTTGATGATGTACTCGTATTTCATATAAAATAAGAATTTCCTAAAATAAGACATAATAAAATAATGACAAGACATAAAACAACATTTTCTATACACTTTTATTTAGACTATCTGAACTATTTTCGTTTCTACAGTAAGAAACTTTTTCATGCAACTAGCAAATTATAAATATAACAACTATAATAAATAAATTATTTAAAAAAAAACAAAACAAAACGGAGAATCAGCAGCTTAGCACGTAATTAGAAAACAAATTTAAGTATTAAACATAAATATTTCATGTAAACATATGATTAATATGTACTGTAGCTGACGAATTAGCAAATATGTATTTAAATATAATGAAGAATTTGTGCTGAACTTCAAGATATGAAATATCGGTTAAGTACTCATAATGCTCAAAATAAAAAATGAAAATGACAAAACTGCAAAATTATAAGAAATGAAAATATAAATTAATGGAAAAACCAAAAAAAAAAAACAAAAAAACAATTTATATGAAAATAAGATACAGCATTCATATGTGTAAATGTTTCAATAACTTGTTTTTTATAATGTAAAATATAGTTAAAACGTGAGATTGAATTGTTAAAGGGAAATTTAAATAAAATCTATAAAAATAAAAAGAACAAAAATTCTGTTTTATTTCATACTTTTTTCAACAGTTTTGACCCCCAAAAAATTTTTTTTGTAAACAATATATTTAAACTTGTAGAAATATAGTGCGGTACTACTTCAGAGAGAAATCGGTCAAAATTACAGCCTGATCGATCAACAAATTTTAAATAACAGCACGAGCACTTTTTGAAAAATTAGTTTCCAGGTAATAACGTTAAAAACTTCAATATAGTATAACTGTATACTTAAGTGACTTACGGGTCAATATGCGATTCAGATTCCATGTGCATATGTATATATAGTAAGTTTTGCCAGAACTACGGAACAGAAGGATTTACAATCTCTTGTGAAAGAAGAACTGCTCTGCCTCAAGCGCTCCGAATTACTGAAAAATTACGGTTGCGGACTCGAAGGTTTTTTGATCATAACTCCGTATATATTCAATATTTTGCTTTTTCCTTTTGACAGTATATATTCAACACATGATACATTCGAAATTTTCTCCGAAATTATAAAGGTATCTCGCACCTTAAATATGCGGTTTAAGAAGTTTTCTCTAATGCTATGTTTTCATCTGCTCGAAGTTTTGCAATTTTACGAGATTTTGTTAAACCTACATTGAAATCTACAAAATTTTCCATACAAGTTGAAGATTGTGATTTTAACCAAATCTAATAGAAAATCTCTTTAAATTCAGTACGGCATTGCTGAAAGTGTTTGCAGCACTATTCAGCTTGTGTTAAAATAGGAATTCTGACAACTGAATGATTGATTGTTAAAAAAAATTATAATAATGAAGTCCTTGCTGTCAAAGTAATCTGAATGCCATAGAATACCAGATTAAAACACTTTTAAATCACTTTCTCAAAAACGCAAGATCGCATTTTCTTAACATAATTCTTATAAATTAGCATATTTTTTAAAGAACCAGTCTTTTGGTTGTATTTAATTAACGTAAATTATATAAATTAGTTTGTTTTTAAGTCCACCACATACATCCATATTTTAGAATTCAATAGAGACCATTTTTAGCTGTAAATTTTAAGAATGGAATGTTCAAAACTTTTTACAGTTTCACAAAATTTTACATTATATTTAGGAATTTATCTTTTTATGCTGAAATACTGCTGAACATATTCAGGACAAGACAAGATAAAAAAATTTTTTTGATTAATTATGTTCAATGCAATCAGAAACAAACTGCACAATGCAGACATAATCCATCACTAAAAGAGAATATAGCCCGGACCGTTCATGAGATTGCCCCAGAAACAGTCATCAAAATCATTGAATATTAGATACTGCAAATTCTGTTGAGTCACCAGCTTGAATATATATTAGGAATATTTCTAATAAAGTCATTATACCCCTCAAGAATTTGAATTTGATTCGTTTTATTTTATTTGTTAATTTCAAATTCTTTATGATCATCATCACCCTGATGATCATATATCATGAATTTAGCCTTCAGTCCAATTTATCAACTTATTTCGTTTCGCACAGTTTATGCGGAAAAACTATTAGTTTCAAATTACTATATAATTCAAATATATATCTTAATTCAGAACACCCTGTATCAATTTCATTTAATTTTTGTTCTTGCTGGCAACCATTTTCAGTTTCTTAAAGCTTTTTTTAACAAAACCTTCGAACGATTATCATTTCTCAACGGGGTTGCAGTAGTTAAAATAGTTTCTATTGTGAATAAGTCTACCGAAATTTATTATTGGGTTTCCCTTTTCTTCTCGTTGGCAACCATTTTTAGTTTCAACGAGGTTGCAGTAGTTATAACACTTCTTATTGTGAACATACCTCGATTAATATCTACTTTCATTCACAATGTATAATTTTTTTAAATTAATTTTTCGTCTTGCACAAAAATTTCTAACTACTGTAAATTCTCAACGAGGATGCAGTTGATATAGCGATTCTATTACGAAAAAGTTTACAGAAATTTCTTCTTGAATATCTTTTTTTCTTCTCGCTGGCAACCGTTTTCAGTTGCTTAAGCATTTTAAAAAAAAATTTCGTGGACTATAAATTCTCAACGGGGTTGCAGTATTTATAATACTTACTATTGTGAACTTTTCTAACCAAACTGATCTTACATTCACAATAGTACTTACGGGATGCAGTCGTTATAACACTTGCTATTGTGGATTAGTCTTAAAAAATTTGTTCTTCCATTCGCAATAGTGTTTACAATGATTCACAATGCTTCGGTACAGCAATCAGCTGTATATGTTTTGTCCAACTCACACGAGATTGTTTGACTGGCAATCAATTAACTTTTCTTACTCTCTTTCAGGATCTGATTGTTGGTTGATTGCTGGCTGCTCACACGACACGCCAATCAATCTCTGCAAAAAAAAATTTTTGTTTCGCCACCCAGCAGCACTGTTCAGATTGCTTGATTGCTGTCATGGGGGAGATTACGATTTCCGGGGCGCCGCAATTTGACGATGGATTCGAAGAGTACTCTTAATAAAAATAAGAATAGCCAAAGGAAATGTTTTGTTATCGATTTGTTTTTGGGTTATCGATTTTTAAAAAAATTGTTTTTGCTATAAGGTCTATGAAGAAAATAGGCTATATTATTCTTAATATATAACCGATAGTAATGATCGGTGACTAATTAAGGTATTATTCCAAAGGTTATTTATAAGGCTTTTAGAAAAATTTTAAATTGAACAGATTTTTTTACAAAGAAAACACTTGGAAAATTTAAATTTTATGTAATAAAGTGTGAAATTAAATAAAAGATGTATATTTTTATATGTCAAACAAAAGGTCTTACTGTAAGCTTTTTAAAAAAAACATATTTTTAGTAACTTAATAACGTAAATTTTTTAGAAAATAACGGTTCTTTTCATTCAAAAATTCAATAAATTCGCTTATAAAACTAAAAATATTGTAGCAATGATATATATAACAAATATATTTGAAAGGTCATTTAATGACCTTTCAATGGACATATCAAACTTTAAGATCCATTGAGTAATGGCAAAGATATAGATGTTTTTTTGAACAGATCTTTTAACAAACAAATTTTTTTTAAAAATTGATAACTCGAAACTAATAGAGTTATCGATTTTTTGTTCGGCGAATCATGTTTGTTTGTTGTTCTCTACCAGAAAACATCTTCAAATCGCGGCGCCCCGGAAATCGTAATCGTGCCCTGTCCTGTACAACAATCACAATATTAACAAATTCTGAAATTTATTCTTCATTTTCAGTTACCTTCTAATTGGCAACCATTTTAATTTTCTTATGTACTAATTTTAACAAAAATTTCGTGCGACTATAAATTTTCAACTGGGTTGCAGTAGTTATTACACTTACAATTGTAAGCAGGCCTGAATAGATTTCTTGTTTCATTCTCAATAGTGCTTGCAATGATTCACAATGTTTGTCGTCAAGCAATCAGCTGTATTTGTTTGCAATTATTTAATTCCATTGTGCATTGCAATTAGTTGCATTTTTTAAACAATTTTTATATAAAAATTGTAACAAAATGCCGCAACGCCGAAAAATGCCCTTCAGTGGCAAAAAGAAGAAGGATCAAATAATGCAGAAGCGACAGGTTAAAGGTAAGTGCAAGAGTTTGTTTTTATAGCTCGATTCTGTAGAAAATTTGTACGTGTTAAAGGTCTACAAAACTTGCATCGTTGTCACCATGATTCCTGTGACGATGGCGAAACAACTGAGGACAATGACATTACTGGGCGCAAATTAATGGAACAGCCACTTAGTCGCCATGGAACGAGTGGCCTTGGTACAGCACGCAATAAAAACGTCAATCGTTATAATCTGCAATTCTATCAAGAGTCAAAAAAGGAATTAGAGCAGATGAAGCTGGAAGGCTACAAGCCCTTCGATGTGCTGACACCGAAGCAACGCGAAGTGGATGCGTGTTATTTTGAAAATTACGATTTTCCAGTGCGTCCCAAGTGGAACTATGACATGGCCAAGGAAGCACTAGATCGTAATGAAAATCGCTACTTTCGTGTAAGACAAGACATTTTTCTTTTATGAATTCTTGCATTTTTATTTGATTATCATATTTTAGGAATATGTTGATGAACTGCAAAAGCTGCACAAAGATGATAAGAAAGAACTGTCGCTCTTCGAATTGAATCTTGAGACTTGGCGGCAATTGTGGCGAGTACTAGAGCTCTCCGAGATACTGCTTATTATTGTAGATGTGCGCTATTCGGTAAGTACGACGAGTGGCAATGGTCAAGATTGACGGATTTTAATAGAAAATAACATAGTTCTTGGGTACACTTCTGCATTTCTCCATTTTTTTCTCAATTTAAATCAATGTTCTTAATCTTCTGTTCTGAATACATATAATATGTATATATTTCTTATTTTATTCCATCAGACGTTAATGTTTCCGCCTTCACTATATGATTACATTATAAAAACGCTGAAGAAACATGCTATTCTAGTGCTGAATAAAGTCGACTTAGTTGCACCCGAAGCTGTTGTTGCTTGGAAACATTATTTTCATTCTAATTATCCCGGACTTCCTATTGTTCTCTTTGCATCCTATCCTGCCAAAGCATTAAAAGGTAACATATGACCATAAAAAATTATACTTCCAAAATACAACATCGCATTTCTCTACTCCACAGGTACTGCTCGTGCACGGGTTGCCCACAAACGCAGCATGGATGGCGTTTATAATATATATCGTGAATGTCAGAAAATAGCTCAAGCCGAAGTTGATCTCTCTGCTTGGGAACAAAAAATACTCGAGGATATGCGTGATGAGAATATTACATTAGATATGGCTAAGCTAAAGGCGGAAGAAAAAATCACCGAACCCTGCGAGTCACATCCACGTGAACAGCCACCGCATGAGTTGTATCGTGATGGTATTCTTACCGTGGGCTGCATTGGTTTTCCCAACGTTGGCAAGTCATCGTTAATTAATGCTTTGAAAGGACGAAAGGTGGTCAGCGTCAGTCGAACTCCTGGTCATACAAAGCATTTTCAAACAATATTCCTTACGAGCAAGTTACGTCTATGTGATTGTCCTGGTCTAGTTTTTCCATCTTCAACCCCGAAATATTTGCAAGTTCTCTTGGGCAGTTTTCCCATATCACAGCTGCAGGTGCCTTATCGTTCGTTGAAGTTTTTGGCGGAACACTTAAATCTGCCGCAGCTGCTGAAGCTGCATTTACCGGACGATTATGATGTATGGTCTGCAGCTGCTGTAGCCGATGCTTGGGCCTACAAACGTGGTTTTCTTACAGCAAAAGCAGCACGTCCCGATCGATATCGTGCAGCAAACAATTTGCTGCGCATGTGTCTAGCCGGTCAGCAGCAGTTGATTTTGCAATTTTATCCGCCAGGATTTGCAGAGGAAATAGGTACACTCTAAATTGTACTTTAAACGTGGTTTCAAATTAATGTCTATTCCTGCTTGTTGACTATTTAAAAAGCCAATTTGATTTTTTTATTCTTGATTAATTTTTTATATGATTATTAATTTTTATTAATATTTTAAAAACATTACCCAAAAGTTGTTGAATTTTTACTTAAATTTATCGTTTATATTAATTCTTGCTTATTTTCAGAAATATGGCAGCAGCATCCAGACATTAACGAGGTGAAACGTTATCAAGATAATCAAAGTGATGAAAAGGATTTAACTGATGACGCATCCTCTGTCAATTCAGAGAGTAAGTTACGACGTTTCTACAGATTTTGTTGAAAATTGTTGTTCCATGGTTTTTTTATTTTTTCAAGGTGTTGACAGCGATGGTGAAACCAGTTCGTACGATGAAACCAATGCAGATGAAGCGGAAGAGGAAGAAAACGATCATGAACTGACTCCACCAAAGCATCGCAATGCATTTGCACTGCTTGAAGATGATTAATATAAATGTCTGCTTAGCATGCATTTATTATTTGTTTTATGTTTAAATAAACTCGTATCACAAATATTTTTCAATGCATGCATTTATTATTTGTTTAGTATTTAAATAAACTATATCACAAATATTTTTTCATAACTTAAACATGCTTTGTTTTATGATATAATTTGATTTGTCTTGAATGATTGGTAAGTTAAGAATATTATTTGTCTACAATTTACCAATGTTTTGCTTACATTTATTTTCAAAAAAAGTCATATCAAAGCTTCGGGAACTTTTCATAAAATAAAATATAACAACAGTTTAGTGTTTTTTACAGAAAATAATTATTTTAAAAGGTTTAACTGCCTATCAAGTTATTTTTCAAGTTTATTCGTCCGATGATAGGTACTGATCATCGATATCGCATGCATCGTCCAGTGATAGCAATATCTGTATAGACCTAGCAAAATTGTTCGATATAATCATTGTAATACAAGGGATAAGACATGGATTAGTCACACAAAAATGCTCTAGTTTGTAGTTTAAGCAACTTACGTTTATCGGAGATTAAGTGCTTGTTGGAAGTTTACATGCTATTTGCACAGACATTTGGATGCAACATTAAATCCAAAATTAAATTATATGAAAGATTAAAGCAACTCGAACCTAATAAATGGTTCGTGGTTAATTGGGATATTTTATTTCGAAGTTTTCACAACATTGTCTTGTTTTATTGAAGAAGTCCAAAAACTGCGACATAATTTCATAAAAGCTAAAACTAGAATAAATGCCAGTCTACCAACTGTTCTAAGAATAATTAAATCGTCGGAGCGCATTCAATGAAAATAAAATTAAGATCACTTAATCACTATCGAAAAAAATGACGATAAGAGTTTGGCAACGACAAAATGGCGTGGACGGAACAGTAGAAGGAGGTTGTCTTTCGAACGAAAAAAGTTTAATTTTGATGGACCTGACGGTTACATTTACTACATTTAGGATTTGAGGAAAGAAGGAATGTCTCTGGTTAGGCACCATAGCCGAGAAGGAGGCGTAGTGGTGTGGGGAGAAATTTCGTATTACGGAACCATTGACTTGGTTTTTTGAGAATACCAGAATGACTGCTTTTGCCTTCGCAATCTATTTGCAAAGTTTCGCAATCTATTTCGACGACTCAAATGAATTCATCAGCACTATTACGCCCCAACCCCTTCTGAGAGGTTATTTAAATGCTGGGTCCAAGCGCAGTCTGTGGAACTATTGGAATGGCCACCGGACTTCAATATCGGGAAAAACGGTTTGGAGTGTTTTTTTTTTCAAAAACGCCTTTTCAAAAGGCCTCACAAAAATTCGCGCGAATATTTATGATTGGGTTGATTTCTTCCAAACCAATAGTAAACTTTTAACTACTTCGTCAAGAATGGATTGTAAAACAACACTTTTTTGTCTTTTTCACAAACTGTCAATTAACTTTTTCAAGTTTTTATTTTTTTCGACGCTATGTTTTGAGTACACTAACTCACTTAGACCAGTTTGGTCCATTGTGATACCGCAACATACTTGGCCTTAAATCTTAATGGAACGATATTGTACTTTTAAGAAAGCTAGGTTATACGCTTTCACACGCATACACGTAATGACCGTGGCATGCAGGTTAAGTGTGTGGCTTAGCATGCTCGGAGCCCGGGTTCGATCCCCAGCCGCGGCGAAAAGTTTTTTTCAATAAAAAATTTTTCTGATCGGTCACCACCTCTCTGCAGACAATGGCAAACCTCAGAGAGTAAATAATGCCATGTAAAGCTTCTTGAGAACATATACTTTAGCCGTTCAGAGTCGGCATAAAACATGTAGGTCCAGTTCTCGGTCAATTGTGTGCAAACATTTAATAACAAACACAACATAATTGATCATAAGAAGCTCGGTCAAAGTCCTTTCAAGGGCTGAAATGGCCAATTTGTTTTTGTTTTTTGGTTATACGCTTGGCGCTTGTCTTAGACAAGTCAAGCTCATTGCAGAAATAGAAGTACAAATTGCTGTGCCATCTTTTGTTAAACGTGTGACAGGAACAAAGAAGATAAGGAATAGTTTTTTAATCATCATCGTCCCTGAAACTTCTACAGAAATCATTTGTATGTACTGATATAAAGAATCTTTTGTAATTTTTCATTGTCACTTTCTCATGAAGCTCATTCTCATTAAATATTCATTTACTTTCATTGCTTACCCTACAACCTAGAACACTTTGTGACGATAGCATGACCTGTTGAAAAGTACTGTACACAGGTTTGACTTACTTTATGAGATACTCCTCACTGCTGTTGGGCGCAATTGTTGAGGGATATAGAGCCATTTTCTGCAGCAACCATTGCATGCGGTTTCTTAGTCCAATGATAATAGCTGCCGTTTCTTCGTCACATTTAAAGCTACAATTTTCAATATTTAGTGAAAAGCTAAACGTACTATTTTTGTTTAGCTACTTACAAATAACATTTTGACACCGAAATATAATTCTGATACTCCGGCGTTATGCCAGTCTCCACATTATCCCCAAAAATAAGCAAAGCCATGGGGAAAACCATGGTAGCATCCATCATGTAGACATCGCAAGATTTTTGTTTTTGAAAGTAAACAAAATAGCTGCAAAAATTAAAAAAAAAAAAAACATTAACAATGATGTTAGCACAACTATATTAAGGACCACTAACTTTGAATCAAAAGATGATACACCGCTATTGACTGAGGACGGATGAAAGTTAATACGTCGCTCCTCGGGCGTTGACATGGAGTGTATGGCATTCACACGATTTCGAATTTGACGCGCTCTCCTTTAGAAGCATACAATTTTTTAAAAAAATGAATTTATATATATTAATTGTTTACTACTTTAAATGCGCCATATTTGGATAGAGTCCAGCTGCAATGATGGCACGTAGTAGTGGCACATTTTTTGAATTAATATTCGATTCCTGATCCTTACAATTGCTGGTTTCTGCAAAACTTTTTAATTTCTTTAAATATAAGCCAGTTTAAGAAGGATTTAATTAAGCAAAAACTAAGGCTCACCTGGCTGCATGAAGTAAACTTGCAAATTGCTGCTTCATATTCTCCAGCTGCTGTAGTATGGAAAAACTGAGAAAATTTTTATAGCAAAAATTACGCCGCGCACTATCAGACAAAGCAGCGCGATAATTTTGAACAACATTATCCAAGAGCAGATGATCACTACGAGTATTTGCCGCCATTTCTTGTTTAACACGATCAACTAACTGCTCTTTTCCGAGCGGTATGTAGAAAGGACTTTTGAAAGAGATGCCCGCAGCAACGGAAGTAATGGGATCCAGACAACGAAACAGAGCAGCCATAAGTATCATTTTGCCCATTTGTGGATCTATGGGCAGACGCGCCAAGTGCATGCCAAGTGGTGTGAGCAAGCCACTCGCATCCAGTGCATTGATTCTGTAAAATTAAACAATGCTAATAAGATCACTGTGTGGAGCAGGACAGAGAGGGGCTAAAACATACCTTTTTAATAAATTTATGCCATTTTGTACAGCAACAGGATTGGGTGAGTCTATAAGCGTCTGTAGAAATGAAGATTCATCCGAGATATGCAGCAGCTTTAGATTTAAAATAATTCCCTCAAGCTTAGAACGCAATATTTCTGGTGTTGGCACGTCATCCATGGTGCGTTCACGTGCTCTATACAAGTATTAAGGAAGTCAAAGAGTAATTTTAATCTGCTTAACCACTTACCTGGTAAAAAGATTATAACAAATGCCCGGCTGCACACGCCCTGCTCGACCTTTCCGCTGCATAGTGTTGGCTTTGGTCACCCAGGTTTCTTCAAGCGATTGAATGTTGGCTTCCGCATTATAGTTGCTTATTTTGGTGC
Organism: Tetanocera ferruginea; assembly: GCA_958299015.1. Taxonomy (NCBI): domain Eukaryota; kingdom Metazoa; phylum Arthropoda; class Insecta; order Diptera; family Sciomyzidae; genus Tetanocera; species Tetanocera ferruginea. The sequence continues at coordinate 140,635,414 of OY282641.1, forward strand.
GTCCCGTATTGATGACATAGACCACATCATCAATGGTCACCGATGTTTCAGCTATTATAGTGGAGAGAATGACTTTACGCAAGCCTGCTGGCGGTGGCCTGAACACGCTTTGCTGATGCTGGGTTGGCATCATGGAATGCAATGGATACACCTGCAACTTGTCACGATTACGCAAGCCTATGGGCAGTGTTGGTTTCTCTAGCGCTGCATTCAGTTTTGCAATTTTATCAAAGCCCGGCAAAAATACCAAAATTGCTCCATCGGGTTTATTTTCACAAATATAGAATATTAAATATTCCAAGAACTGCATATTGGCACATCCCTCCGAATCAGCGCACTGTAGGGCTTGCAGAACCTGCGAGTCGTAACGATCTCTTATTTGGCGCAAATATGGCTCAATGACTGCCTGATAGGCAAAGTTTTTCTCATTTTCATTGCGCCCACGTTTGCTGCGGCCATGTTTAGTGGACTGAGCAGGAGAATCTTGGAATCTATTGAATTTAGTCTCCTGTAGAATATCTTCCAGATATTCAATTTTCACAGGAAAGAGCGTACCTTCGATGCGTAGCGTGCAACAGTTGTCAAAATATTTGCAAAAATCTTCCTCTGAGACTGTGGCGCTCATCAGAATGACTTTTAGCTCTGGACGATGTGGCAGTATCTGTTTGTAATTTGGAAAATATTATTACTTGCACCTTGTTTAGAAAATATCAGCAGCTTACTTGTTTCAACAATGCCATCAACAAGTCTGTATCGACGCTGCGCTCGTGTATTTCATCCAGTATTATAAAAGTTAAATTGTTCATCAGCGGATCAGTTTGCATTTTTTGCAGCAAAATACCGGTGGTGCAGTAGAGTATGGAACCGTGATCGCGTGGCATGGTGCTTAAAAAACAAAACACACACCATTTAAACAAAATATGTCCATCCTCCGTCTAATCTTTCAACTTACCTTTCCAGCCGTATTTGATAACCAACAGAGCTCCCCAGGCGTTCGCAACGCTCACTGGCCACGCGTTCTGCCACCGTAATAGCCGATATGCGTCGCGGCTGCGTACATACAATACGACACAGTGCGCCGCGCTCCTTTTCTATATAATGGTCCAGCAATATTTGCGGCACTTGTGTCGTTTTGCCGCAACCTGTGCTGCCCACAATTAGCGTTACCTGATTGCTCATTATGCCTTCGAGTAGATATTCCCGCTGATTCATGGCTGGCAGTTTTAATCGATCCGCATAGCGCTGTTTGAATACATTTGTGGACATTTGTTCTTGTAATTTCGATTTAAAATGCGCACTTAACTGCTCGCTATTGGGTACCTCGGCAATGTTAGCATCTTTAGACTTTTCAATAAACTCCTCAAAATTTACGCTTAACAGATCATGAAAGCGTTGCTCAAATTCATTGCAAACCTCCTTTCCTTCGTCCTTGGTTTGTTGGTCAAATTTCTGTAGATATTCTTCGACACGCTCCAACAGCGCCGGTGGAACACTCACTGACGGTCCCAAGTTTATACGAGTATCATCTTCCTTTTTGCGATTTTTGTGTAGATTTTTGTAATATAAGCCAATTTCTCTGCCACTAAGACCCGGCGGATGACCTTTGCGATGTGGACCATGTTTGTTTGTACCACGAGAAAATCCACTCATGCTGATAAATCGTAGAAATTTTGGTATATTTTTGGAAATTTTTATTATTGAAAAATGCAATGATTTTTTTGCATATTTTGTTGCGAAAGGCGTACAAGGAAATTGGCAAAATTTTGACGGCGAGGTGAATTTAAAAAGATAAAATACATTCACAATAGTTTGAACGGAATGTGTTCACAGAATTTTAAAAATAACTATTTAGAGGGAATTTATACAATGAAACTAGTTGCATGAGATTTTCTGAAGTTCTCTTTTCAAGTTACATCTTCATATTACATGATGATACTAATGGTATTCCCTTAACGCCTCGGAAACAGCTTAAACCTCGTAGACTGCTTAGTTTTAAGAAAATGGGGAATGCTGGAAATATTTTGTATGGAGATTTTTTTACGATGTTTAAGCTACAATTTCAGTGCTTAAACAATGTAAGAAAGTTTGGTTTAACTTCCAGCTGTCAAACTGTCAAAACTTGTGTGGTGGTTTTTTTATTTATTTTGTCGCTTATTTGATCCTTATTGGCAAGTATAGAATTGGATAGTGGCAATAATTGAAAAAGGAAGAGGAACACTTCGACACATCGTTGGGTGCTCTGTCATACAGTATAACTGCTGCAATTGGTATTGGATGAGGTTAAAGATTGCCCCGAAAAGTTTGAAGTAGATAAATAATGAGCACTTAAGTTTGGTAGCTAACTCAATTATTTCCATTTCAGAAACCTAGAGCAAATAGATTCCACGAACAAATTTTCGGTCGATTTGTTACAGCATGATGAATAATGAAGTTATATTATTTTTAATTTTTTTTAGTGATCAGCAGTTTTTGACATATGCATGACAAATTTATCAGCTTTCTAAAGGTGCGTTCCTTTAACAGAGGTTCGGAATTTTACGAGTTTACGAAATGGGAAATTTTGACTGTTAAGGGAATACCATAACTGAGTTGCAGAGACTTTGCTCTGAAAATTCAATCAACGACGAAAATATGAAAGTATAACTTCAAAAAATGTTCATGAAATCACAGCCCGAGAGACTTTTTCATTTCATTTTCGTTTCATACTGTGCACCCTCACTTTTGACAGTCCTCTTACAATGGATTTATACAGTGAAACTCGTCGAATGAGATTTTCTGAAATTCTCTTTTTAAGTTTCATCTTCGAATTACATGATGAAACTGCGTTGCAGTAACTTTGCTTTAAAATTCATCAGCAACGAAAATATGAAAGTATAATGACAATAAGTTTCATGATATCACAGCCCGCGAGACTTTTTGCATTCACTTTCGCTTCCTACTGCATGCAACTAGTTTCATTGTATAAATCACCTCTAAGACTTTTTTAAAAACGGGGTTTCAGACAATACTCATGTCATGTCTCTCTGACATGTCGTTTGGAAAAATAACTGCATTTCATTGATGAGCTTGCAGTCATTCAACATGTTGCAAAGACATCATTGTGACAAAACAATCTCATGTTAGATATCTAGTTTTTAGGCCACCCCAATCAATACTACATGTCGACGCATATGTAGTGCCGTTTGTGTGCTAAAAATGAAGTTGGATGGACATATCCGATGAAAGACAAACATTTTTGAATTTTTACTCGGTTCATGCGACTACCTCATGTCGTTTGTGTGCATGTCCATCCAACTTTGTGCATTTTATCATTCGATTAAAATTTTTGAGAGAAGCACATCTCGTGCATAAAATGATGAACATATTTAATGGTGAATTTTAAATGAATTTGTCGAAATATGAGGAAGTCTCGTTGAACTTGAAAGAAAATAAGAAAAGAATATAAAAAAATGCAAATAAATTAATTTTAGCGCTACAAAATAATAAGTGGGTTCGATGTTTACTCCATGAAAGCTATAAAATAATGAACTCCATCCAATGATGGAAACTTGCTGATAGATACACCAAACACGCCAATAATTTCAGAGTTGTATGACGTTTGTGCCGTTTATTTTATTTCGCAAGAGTTTTCTGTCAAGGATTGTTTTAACAATAACAGTTTACAAAAACAGTCTGAAATGTTCTTAACAGGAATTAAAGGCATTGAATTGTTCAAAATGATATATTTCAACGTCCAAATGCATTTAAACACGAATTTTTATTAATTATTAATATGAAAAAAGCCAACAAGCACTTTCCGATAAAACAAATAATTTTAATTCCAATGAAATTCAGAAATGAGAAAATAAAATAACTTCAAAGTCATTATTTTAAAACCCCATTTCTGCAGTCAATTTTCTTTCATGCAATTTTATATTTTGCGAGCAATAGAAGCCTTACAGTCTCAAAATTGCATGCAAACGTTAAACAAATTGAGTATCGTATCCTCAAACAAAAAGACATGGTTATATCTATTCGGGTGGTGATGCTGATCAATAATATATATACTTTTGTATGCGTGCCACACCTTTTTATGGGCGTGACAACATATACGTTGTGGGCGTGACGCTGTGACAACATATACCCTGACAATATATACCTCATATGGAGTACGCGTGGGTATAAAAATCATATTTAAATTACGTCATGTCACAGGGAAATTCATTGTGAATTTACCATACTTGAAAACACTGCATTATCGTGAATAATGCGTATTTTTGACACTGACATTTGCAAAGCGCAACAGAACGAAAAAAATTTTCAAACGAACTAGAACAACGAGATTTCAACGCTGTTCGTGTTTTTTTCTAATTTGTTTTTCTTTTTATTACCTAAGGACTTTGTATTTTATAATATTAAACAGGAAAAAGTGCTCAAAAAGGTGCAACAGCCATATTAAAATTGACTGCAAGTAACAAGAAGCTTTTCCAAAGCGATTTTAATGAAATTTTGTGATCAACAAGTGGTTAAAAAGAATTGCTATTTGCGCAACCTACTTGGAACGACGGCTCAGAAACAAGAAAGGTGCTTCGCTGAATGAGACAACTTTGCAGTTTAAAAGCAAAGATCATCATCATCATTATTATACAAAAAGCGCAGCACATTTGAGTGCTTAGAAAACGTGTCTTCAAAGGTCGGTCGGTGGTGGTGGCAACACGTCGAGAAATAATAGAAGTAGCACGTCAATAAGGTAAAGACAAACCGACACGACGACGTTAACGCATTGAAGATTCATTCTAGGCCTTACCTTAAGTAATAGCTTGTTATAAATTTGATTACCTTGCAAGCAAGCGAGCGAGTGAACGGCACAACAGCGTTAAGCAGCGCGCAAAGTTTGCATTGTACCGCCGCGTTTGTACTCCGTTACACCTGGACTACCTACACTTTGCAACGTTATTATTGTCTATGACGTAAACCAGTCAATCGAAGGTAAGCATTCGATACTTTTTGTTTGTTTTGTTTTGTTTTTAATACTTCATACTGGCCATTAGCAGCGTTTCGGCGGAATTGTATTTTGGCAAAAGAATGAAGAAAAAACACTTATTCTGGCAGTTATTTTGAAATTATTTATTTTGTTTAATTTATTATTTAATTTAAGCAATATCTAAAGAGCTAAAAGCTATCCGAATTCGTGTGCGAACTTCTTGTAGTCGCTACGGCCTGCGTTGGGCGTGGAGTTATTTATTGACACAACAGTCGCCGACTGCACTTCCAATGTAAACAATGCAATCAAAATAATTGTTAGCCAAATTGATGTGCAATTGGCTGCCTTTTTAGGCGCTTCGCTTGCAGGAAGCTCATTTTGGAGCATGTTGCAACGTTTCGTTAAGCAAACAAAACCTGTTGTTAGCTGTTGCTACTTATGGAGATATTGGCATTAGTTGCTTTCATGCATTCATTTATTCTCATTATGAATCATAATTAATTTTTAATAGCTTGCTTTAACGCATGCTTCTTTGCATCGGCAACAACTAACTGCAGGCGCAGAGTTATTAAAAAAATGTATAAAAAACTGCAGGTTTGCTTTTTTTAACTAACACTAATTCGTATTTTTATGCGTTTTCTAGTTAGAGGTCGTTTATATATTTTTTTTTTTTTGGTTTTGTTAGCATTGCTTTGATTTAAAATAGTTTCTAATTTTTTTTTTATCTTTGGTAATTTTTTTATTTCTTATCTTTGAGTTTGTTGTTTTGTACATAAGAATATTTTTTTATTTGTTGCTGTGCTGTTTCGCAATTGTGCTCATATATAGCACACGCAATTTAAAATGTGTTTGCAATTTTTTTTATATTTTAGCTGTTTAGAGCACCCTCTTAGTTGAAGAGCTTCTTCTAATATGGGTGCTATATTTGTTTTTATTTTTACTCAACTGTTTTTTTAATTAATGCGAAAAGATAAGCTATAAATGCGATTAATTAGTTGGTGGTCTTTTTATATGAATATTTTGGTTAAATAAGATAAACATATTAGGTAAATTTTGTTGGTTTAACCCTTAAATGGAATACCTCATATAATTATGCACACGGTACACACTTGTGTAAATGAGATTTTTTTATTTTATGTGCATAATTTATAATGCTTTATAGCATGCAAGAACATCTTTCAAATATTCGTAAATTTGCTGTTATATTTAACAAATAATAAAAGAGTTCACTAGTGTAACTTTGCCCCAACCCAGCTTTCTAAAGTTGCTTACTCAACTATCTAATATCAAAAAAGGTAAATCGAATGAAACATATTTACTTGGTCCACCAATATGTAATTATCCTTCAAAATCCTTCAAAATCTGTTCAAGTGATAATAAAAACATCTAAGGGCTCATTTGACTGCTTGGAAATACCCCAAGAATCTGACCAAAGTTCTTATTTTGTTCTAGGAGAAAAACTATCGTAATATGATATGCTGATGTCAATACGGTAAAATATATTATAAATTCCAAACATATAACATAACCACTATTTTGGATTCATAAATAATTTTTTTTAATATAAATCATGGATTCACAGCTAAACCTATCTTTGTTTCGAAGTATTTTTTAATGAAATCACTTATTACTAAAACTATCAGAACTCCGAGAACAGAAGAATTGAGGACAACGAATTAATTGCCATATTTTATAAAAGTCTTTACAAGGATCCATAGAGCGTCTTGTAAAGCCGCTATCAGAGAACTACATGTGACCATTCGTCATTTTTTGCCACTCGAATAACAATTGTCGTTAGCCACAATCGCAAAAAAAAAATGCGTGCATACCACTCGAGTTCGTAAACAACGATTGCTGCTTAGCGCAGTGTGTGACCACTGCGAATCGATACAAAGGCAGCATCCAGACAATGCTGACATTCGAATGATTCGCTGGAAGCTCGAGTGTTTGCTGCTGCTTTTCATAGTGTTTGAGCTGAAGCTCTAGTGGAAAGAGTTAGGCGCTGGTGATCGCTGCTACTTGAGACTGCAGTTAACATTTTTTCCTTGCTGCGAATAAACATAAAAGCATGAATATTCGTTGCTTTGGCGAATGTTGCGAATGTCTGGCTTCGTCGGACATTCATGTTTAGCAGGCATTCGTATTCGTCATCGCTCGTACTCTGCGGCATTCGTACCACAGCGACTGGTACATGTATTTACGCATTAATTTTAATGCAGAAGGCACATTCGTAGCTCGTATTTTGACGAGACATTCAAAACGCCATTTGAATGCACTCAAGTTGTTCTCTGGCCGCTATGGCCTATCTGCTAAGCTGAAATGCATTCCTGAAAGTCAATGAACTGAATGTTGTAGTTAGGAAAGGACATTTTGAGTAAAGATACTTCAATTTAAAAATGCCCCACTCTTATCCAAATAATAAGAGTGGGCTTTTTATAATAATAATCAACGAATATAAAAAATAATGTTACTTAATTCTGGTTGATGCTTGAACCTGTGATGCTCAAATCAAATAAACAAACCTAACTTGAATGTTTAACACTTGTTCCTTTTGTAACAAACACTTGGATTAGGCTTTAAGTAAGGAATTTTATTCCAAGGGTTTGTTTTAATTTAGGCTGCAGTTACCTGAAAGCAGTCTACAGTATTAAATTAAAGCGTTTTCTAAGCTTAAGGCTAACGTTTCTAAGCTTGTTTAAAATCAAATGACTGATTTGACTGATTTTTTTAATTTCAAAAGACAGTTTGTGTCAGCGTTTGAAAAATGAATATCGCAACAGGGATACAGTCAAAACTAATTACGCTATTTTAAAATTCTCGTATGATACAAAGACAGATTGCGAAAGACTGTCTTATTAAAAAAGTACAGTAAACGAGCTTATTAAAGTTTAGATGCTTATTAAGGTTTAAGATGCTATTTTGTTAATAAACAGTAAAATAGACCCTGCAAAGATCTGTGAAGACTTACACAAAGTCCTAGCTCAACAATACGACATCATTTATTAGAAGTCGTTCGAAAGGCTCAAAAACCTGCAAAAAAACAGCTTGTGCTAAGAAGTATCAAGATCGAACTCAATATGATTGAAAGAAAGTTTCCGATTTATTTTTGCTTTCAGATAAAAGTTATTTTTTCGTGCTTCGATGAAATTCATTATGAAGTTGTGTTTAAAAAATGAATTGTGTTCTTTCGATTGAACAAAAATAAATAGCTGCTTAACCCATATTCAGCACATTGCGATCGTTTACACCCCATCATTTTGGTGTTGATATACAAAATATAAATTTTGATGCTTCTACAATATCTTTTTTAACTTTCTTTATACCCATGAAACTTATATTTTATTAAAAAATTCACTTTTAAGAAGTTACAAAAAAACATTAAAATATTCTATATATTTTCATGTATTTTCTTCAAAATCAAAGTAAGTACTGACTCAAAAATATCCTTTACCAGTTCAATTGTTTAACACGTTGACTGCCGACTACGAGATAACTCGTAGATTGCGTTCCCTTCTAGGGTGTCAACAACGTGTTATCTCGTACTCACTAAACCTGTCATTTTTCGTTGTCACTCGTTCTTGGCTTCTGCGTAGTGATTTCTGTTACAGAAGCTAACTACGAGATAATTCGAAGGTGCTTTTTCTCCTAAAAAAAAATAGTCTTTTTACTTTTAGATGACACCTGTGATCTAGAAAGAGTTTTTAGTAGTGACCGACCGAACGTGAATTTTTGCCGAAGCCGAAGCCGATTCTTCGGCATAATGGAAATAATCGGCCGAAGGCCGAAGCCGAAGCCGAATAAGACACAAATGTTTTCAAGTAAAAAAATTATAAAATTGATTCTTTGCTTTTGTTAAGGGCCGATGTTGAATGTGAACCACACCTTAACGTCAAGTTTTTCCTGCATTTCATTCAGACTAACTCAATTTGAACCATAGAAAGATACACAATCGAGCCACGCGTTAAAGTTATTCAAGAAATGGCAACAGTGGATGATCAATTTTCGAAGAAAATCATCTTCAGTGATGAGGCACATTTTCACCTCAGTGGATTCGTCAATAAGCAGAATTGCCGCATTTGGGCGAATGATAATCCAAGAGTGATTGTCGAAAAACCAATGCACCCACAAAGAGTGACTGTTTGGTGCGGTTTATGGGCTGGCGGCATCATCGGGCCGTATTTATTCCAAAATGAGGCCGGTCAGGCAGTTACTGTGAATGTTGTTCGCTATCGTGACATGATAACGAACTTTTTAACGCCCGAATTAGTAGATATAAATGTGGACAATATGTGGTTTTAACAGGACGGTACCACTTGCCACACAGCTAACGAAACAATGACTCTTTTGCGCGACAAATTCAATGGCCGTATTATCTCACGTGGTGGCGATGTCAATTGGCCGTCAAGATCATGTGATTTGACACCGTTGGACTTCTTTCTTTGGGGGTATTTTAAAAAAAAAGGTGTACGTCGATAAGCTAGCAACAATTCAAGAGCTAAAGGATGAGATAATTCGGCACATTAACGGCATAGAACCTCAATTATGCCTCAGCGTCATCGAAAATTTGGACCATCGGATGGAGGTGCGCCGCCGAGGTCGCGGCAGCCGTTTGGCCGATATTTTGTTTCATACATAATTTAACCATACCAATATTATCATAATAAAAAGAAATGACAGTAATTTTCTGAATAGTTTGTGTTTTATTCAAAATCAACATCGGCCCTTAAAAATTAACCACCCTTAAATTCATTTCAATACAAAAAAACTTACTGAAATCATTAAATTCGAGTTAAACGCAAGAGTTTTTCTGCAAAATTCGGATTTTTCTGTTATCAAATTATTGACGTCAGGATAAAATAGAAAAAAATTTAATATATTTTCGATACAGTTGAGAAAAGCGGTTTTTATATTTCAGTCAATAACAAAAGCAAAAACGTCACAGTCGGACTCGCTCCATTTATCATTTGAATAAAATTTTCAAGGAGTGAACACCAACTCATGAAAGAACAGAAAAGAAGAGAAACACAAAACGAACAATGAAAATGTTTCAAATGTTTACTGAATAATTTAAAAAATTCAAAAAACTTATAACAAAAATTGTTTAGCAAGGCAAAAATATTCGGCAAAAATAATCGGCTATTTCGGCCGAAGCAGAAGCCGAAGCCGAAGATCAAAATATTGGCCGATTATGCCGATTACCGAAGCCGAAGCCGAATAATCGGTCGGACACTAGTTTTTAGTAATATAATGTGAAAAAATCAAATTGTTATTTTTCCCAGTGTTAAAAAAAACTGAAACAGGTTTTCAAATTTGTTTGACCGTTTGAACGATTTGAATAGAAAAAAAAAAAAAGAGTTATCATCAACTTATCAGGGAAAAATCTAACCCTGAATTTTTGTCCCAAAATTAAGTATTTAGTATATAAATTCATTTCGACTGGTATACTTTGTTTTTGCCTAAATCAATTTTGGCGTCACACGAAATGCATTTGTGTGCATTATAAAGTGACTTTTTTCCTGGAGACACCCTTATGAATTAAATAACAAGTAGATTCACTTTGAAAAAATCCGTTAAATCTCGTCAAAGTATTTGTCAACTGGAATTAAAATTTGCAGTTCTATGTTTTTATATGCAAGAAATTGATTGATAAGCTTGATTTTCTTTTTATATCAACCATTAGGTAGTCTCCAGCACAAAAGTTGTAAAAAAATTAAACAAAATGCAGTTCGGTAGACCTCAAAATGGATTAATTAAAAAAGTATATTAGACGAAATGGTTTTTTATATACTTTTTAATTTTGGATCCGGCTTTGGTGATCAAATTTTCGATGCATTCTAATCAATAATCTGTAATGCCCAAACGGGTTAACTGAAGTAAGCAAGCATATGTCCTTCTTATTTTACCTTTTCCGCAGGACGGACTATTAACTTTTTACAATTCAATTTGATTCAACAGACTCTCCCAACTACTCGCAAAGTAAAACAAAATTTAATTCTCTCTTCACATCTGGTGCTGGATGCATCTTTTCACAAAATACGCTGGAAGCAAATACTTAATAAACAAAATTTATAGTATACGAGTACTATATATGAATGTGTGCAAGTTTGTATTTTGATAAACTGCAGAGCACACCTCAGTGCCAAGTTGTTGTTATTACGGAATGCGCATGTTGTAAAGCTGAACAACAAAAACAAAAAATATCAAAAAGCAAACAACAACATATAATAACAAAAGGGCACACTACTAGGTATACTACGAATTAAGAGAGTTAAACATGCCATGCGTTCATTCACTACTTTGTGCTTGACTCAATAAACTAGGATTTACTGCTGGTCTCCTACAAATGCAGTTGTTGGTGTTGTTGTTCGAAAAAACTCACCACTTTGTTAGCTAAACCAAATTTATCTAATTCTTACAGCCGACTGTCGTCTGTCTAACTTGTCTGCCGGTGTGCTCTTTATTTATAAAAGTTTTAATTTTTGCTTAAAAAATTTTATAAAATTTAATTTAAACAAATGTTAACTTCTCTTGCTCTTAGAATGTCCAAACACGATAAAACTAAATCAGGTGGCGGCCTGCTTGATAGTCTTTTTGGTCGCCCCAAAACCAAAAGCACTGCCAACAATAGCGGCACCCTATCGGGCCGCCCAGTTTCAACAGATGGCGAAGCATTGGATCAAGAGGATTTGGAACGTAAAATACGCAACCTAACCGAATCAGAGGTGGATGTAAAATTTACGGAAATACTGGAAGATATGAATATTCCAAAAGATAAACGTGAACCGCTGTTGGCCAAATCTACACAAGAGCGGCGTAAAATAATATTAATGCATTTAAAAGGTGAGTGTTTCTATGTGCTGTTTAACGTGATAAGGCTGCAATCAGCAATTATTATTTTATTTTTATTTTTTTTCTATACGTTTTTGACACATTTTTAGCTTTCATACATTCGGTTATTTATTAATTATGGAGATGACAACATTCCGTTAAAGCGCTATAAACAACTTTTGCTTCATTGATTTCAAACATTGCTGCCAATGTGCTGTGATTCATTAAGTGCTATGACACTAACGCGTTGTTGTTTTTGTTGCTGTTGTTGTTAATATTGTTACTGTGCTTAATAGCTTGACACTGATAACAATTGGTTAGACTTTGTTGTATATTTTTTTTTATTTTATTTGTTACTTTCCTTCACTCTTCAACTCTCTTAAATGTGCTTAAAATGTTATTTAGATGATTTGCATACTTTTGTTATTGACTAAAGTCTGAAAAGCTATATTTAAGCCTATATCAAAAGAATAGCTTTTATGACTTTATCAAATATGCTGCTATTATAACATCTACATTCTTTGTTATAAGATTTTATGTTGTAAAATGTTTAAAGCTGCTTTTAACATGAATTTCATAAATCATAATCAAAGCTTGGTCTACAAATTAACGTTAAGTTTGCGTCTGAACCGAACTGGATTTAAATCTTAATGTTGTCAAGCTCATTATTGTTCTGACCTCAAGCGTTGCTTGAAGCAAACACTTGAATTTTGCCTTTTTTTAATTTTTTGTTTCAAAAATTGAATTTTGTTTTTAAAATTTTTGTATGAGACAATAATTTAATACTTTCACCCACACTCAACTTGGTTCGCAACGTGATTTTCTTACAATCACAAACGTATTTGGAATACTTATTATAACAACGTCGTTCACATATTTGACAAATGTGCAAAAAATAAATAAACATACATACATGTCTCATGATATATATTCAAATGCATTAACACTTGTATATCAATCGTTCATTCCATATTCATTTCTATTTATTACTTACTCATATTTTTAGAATGTTTCGCTGTTGTTTGTTTATTTTTGATGCTTCTGTCATAAGCTGTTTTGTAATAAAATTTGTTGTGCTTCAAGTGCGTTGGAATATTTGAACGAAAGTCATTTATACTAAGTAGATAGAGTTTTGCATAACCTTGACCTCAAATGTTGACCATAATAAACATATCACTGTCGGGAGGAAAAAAATTAGAACTAACAAAAATAGAAATACACTCGGTTTCATAATTATAAACACACTTAAAAAGAGTCAGTTCAATTTCGATCTGTGTAATTATGAATTTACTTTCAAAATTGAACGTTGTCATGATGGACCAAAATTTACTGTCACTAGATTTTTGGAAGAGACTTAAAACTTATGGTCATGATGTACCAAAATTTACTGTCACTAGATTTTTGGAAGAGCCTTAAAACTTACACATGTAATAAAAGCCTGTTATTAAAATATAGTTTCAAGAACCATCATGTGCAGGGTTGCAGCAAAAGTTTCAATTGTTTTTATTATTTTTTGATAGCTTTGGACATATACGGCTGAGTTTCAAAATGCCTTTTTCAAAACAGCTGTTTGTTTTTCTTTGAATTTATCTAATAAGGAGTGCCTTTTACGCGCAAAAAACTCTTGAATGAGGAAGTTTTTGTTTTGATTCTTTTTGGGACTTTTCAATAAAAGGAAGGGTGAAAATTGTCATGTTATCCAATGCCTGGTCTGTTCAACTTAGATGCGATCTTCCAAATTAAATTATTTTTTTACTATAGCGTCGTCGTTCATTCTCTGGACATGACCTAGCCAGCGAATCCGCTCAATTTTAATACGCTTGACTACCTCGATGTCGGCATTTAGCTCATACAGTTCGTGATTACATCATATTCTGTACTCGCCACCAACGCAGATTTGATCATAGATCTTACGAAGGATTTTCCTCTCGAACGCTCCCAACTTCCTTTCATCAGTGCTGCTCAACGTACAAATTTGTGGTGCCTATAGTAGAACGAGCATGATTATTGACTTATAGAGCGTAAGTTTTGTTTGTCGAAAGAGGGCTCTGCTTCTTGCCTACTGAGCCTAAAGTAACACCTGTTGGCAAGAGTTATCCTTTGTTTAATCTCAATTTTAGTACTGAAACGAATACTGATACTGATACTGATACTGATACTGATACTGATACTGATACTGATACTGATACTGATACTGATACTGATACTGATACTGATACTGATACTGATACTGATACTGATACTGATACTGATACTGATACTGATACTGATACTGATACTGATACTGATACTGATACTGATACTGATACTGATACTGATACTGATACTGATACTGATACTGATACTGATACTGATACTGATACTGATACTGATACTGATACTGATACTGATACTGATACTGATACTGATACTGATACTGATACTGATACTGATACTGATACTGATACTGATACTGATACTGATACTGATACTGATACTGATACTGATACTGATACTGATACTGATACTGATACTGATACTGATACTGATACTGATACTGATACTGATACTGATACTGATACTGATACTGATACTGATACTTATACTGATACTGATACTGATACTGATACTGATACTGATACTGATACTAATACTGATAGCATTTGAGAAGATCATTGGGGGTACCATAATGAGCCAAAAAATATTTTAGACCGAGTTTATCAAACACTTTTTTTCGTATGATGACCGACCCAACGTACTGTACATAAGTGGAGAAACGATTTAAATAAGAAATAGAAAAAGTATTTAAATTAAACTAAAAAAAAGGATAATTAAAACAAGTTATTATTTTACAGCAAAGACGTCCTGCTTCAAAAGCTCTTCGCAAAGACTCGTCATATAACTCAACAAGCTTTGCCATCGTGCAACTGGAAAAGCAGCTCATGATTCCTTGACTTTAAAATACAAATCATTCAAATTGGTGGTGAGAGATGTCATATAGGATTCACTAGATTGTGGGGCAGGATGAATGAGGCATGCTTCATCGAACCATCCAGTTCGGTTGCGGAATATGAGTACATCGTTGAATCCGTAGTTGAAAGTTGCTGTAGGTTGTCGAAGAATGGTTTTCCCAGTGTACTTAGTCTACATCTTGCTAGTGCTGGGCAAGCACATAGAATGTCTAGCCTAGTTTTCTGTTTCCTTTCATTCGCTACAGCCACAACAGTGGGAGTTGAAGGAAATACCAACTCTCTCAGTGTGAACACCAATGCACCATTGAACCATACCGATTGCCGTTACTCTCGATATATCAGCTCGTGGTCTCTATAATAGTTTGCGGATTCTGCTTACATTGTATGAAGGCTTTTAGATGGCTGTAGCACATGATAAATTCCTCCATCTTCTATTAGCTATGTCAAAGTGCAGGAATTATTTTCCTTAACCGCGTTCAGAGAAACCAGAACTGTTTCTGCAGTTAGCACATCAAATGAAGAGCCTTGCCTGACTAGTTCGTCCGCTTTCTCATTACCATAAATGTTTCTGTGATCAGGAACCCTTACAATTATTATATCAAGTTGATGTTCAGTCTAGTTAGCTACTCTTTACACTGGTTTACTTGCTTGGAGTTAAATTTAACAGCAGCTAACGCTCTGATAGCCGCTTGACTATCTGACTTTATCGCTGCATTTAGATCAGATTGAGTTGGCAGCGCCCAGTTTCTCTGACAATATACCGGCTCAATCTCTGAATTCCATCTTAGACCCATGGGCACAGAAGGTTACAGCAGCTAAGTCCCCATTGCGCCATTCCAAACTGGTTTGGAACATGCTAGGTAATGTCTTTGCAAAGTCATGATTGGGAATGTGGTAGTCTGTTCTGCTTATCACCAGGTCTAGAGTGTAAAAACATTTTATGAATTCAGTGCATGACCATTTCTCGAAGTACATATTTTATTTTAGTCGACTTATAAAATTTCTTCCGGAGCAGGCTCTGCTCCGACTATAGACTATATTTCTATAGACTTTATTTAATTTTTGTTGTGATGAATTGAAAACATGAGTGGATGAAGGTGTTATGTCGGATTTTCGGTGTCCTATGTATGGAAGGTCTTATGTGCATAAAACCAATTTTAAAACTTAAAACAGCATGTTTGTGGCTATTTTAGAAATAAACTACTGGATAATGTATGATTTAATATAGATTCAATATAAATGTGAACCTTTGAACTCAATTTTCTCGAAACTACATTTTTGCGAAATATCACCTTCATCCACTTATCTTCAATTGTCTTAAAGAAAGTTTTCAAATTGATGAATTCAACTATTTTTAAAATAGTTTTCAAAAACGTTTCTCATAACCATTTAATAAACTTAATTGAACAAATTTTTTTATAAAAGTTCCGCTAATTGAAACATCCTTCTCTTCCAGGCAAAAACTCCCTCGAACATCGTGCCAATTCGCGCTTCGAAAAGCCCAACGATTACATCGAATATCTCACCAATGGCGAGCACAGCGAAAATAAAATCTATCAATGCATGGAGAGTCTGCGAGTGGCACTCACCAGTAACACAATATCATGGATTAAAGAGTTCGGTGAGAATGGCATCGATGAAATTGTCAACCTGCTGCGACGCTGTAAAAAGGAACGCAACTTTGATCGCATTGAATTCGAGTGCATACGTTGTCTCAAGGCTATCATGAACAATACGTGGGGCCTGAATCTGGTGCTTACGCCTGATCAACACACAGTCGTACTGTTGCTAGCACAATCGCTTGATCCACGCAAGCCACACACCATGTGTGAGGCCATCAAGCTGCTGGCCTCCTTCTGTCTGGTGTCTGAGCGTAACGGTTATGAAAAAGTGCTGCGTGCCATAACTACAGCTGCCTCGGCGACCTATAAGTCGGAAGAGCGCTTTAGGCCCATAGTCGATGGCCTCTTTGTGCCGCAAAAGTACGATTCCAAACGTGACCTAGCCTGTCACAGTCTCATCTTTATCAATACACTAACAAATACGCCTAGCGATCTGAACTTCCGTCTACATCTACGTTGTGAAATTATGCGCATGGGTCTGTACGAGAAGATGGATCAGTTCAAGGAAATTGTGGAGAAAAGCAACAACGATGCGCTTATGCAACATTTTAAGATCTTCAATGAAATACGCGAGGATGATTTTGAGGAGTTTCTGCAGCGTTTCGATAATGTTACCTTCAATATGGATGATGTTAGCGATTGCTTTGAGGTGCTCAAAAATCTTGTCACTGATACTAACTCTGAGCGATATTTCCTCTCCATAATGCAGCATTTGTTGTATATACGTGATGATTTCTACTTCCGACCTGCCTACTTTCAACTTATCGAAGAATGTGTTACACAGATTGTCTTCCACAAGGGTTCTTGCGATCCAAACTTTGAGAATAGAAATTTTAACATTGATACCTCGCTGCTGCTGGACGAAATGGTGGAGAAAGCTAAGGCTAAAGAATCGAAACGTACGGAGGAGTATGAGAAGAAAATCGAGGTGCTGGAAATTGCCAAACAAGAGGCCGAAGCAAAAGCAGCACATCTGGAAGAAAAAGTCAAGTTCATGGAGGCAAATGGCGTGACAGCGCCATCGCCAAATAAGCTGCCTAAAGTTAATATACCGCTACCGCCACCACTACCGGGTGGAGGAGGAGGCGTAGGACCGCCACCACCGCCACCCATGCCGGGTATGTCTGGTGGACCGAGACCGCCACCACCACCGCCAATGCCAGGCATGGGTGGAGGTCCACCACCACCACCACCTATGCCAGGTATGGGTGGCCCGCCACCTCCGCCCATGCCACCCGGCATGATGCGTCCCGGTGGTCCACCACCGCCACCAATGATGATGATGCCGATGGTGCCACAGCTACCACATGGGCTGAAGCCGAAAAAGAAATGGGAAATTAAAAATCCCATGAAACGCGCCAACTGGAAAGCCATTGTGCCGCAAAAAATGTCCGAAAAGGCTTTCTGGATAAAATGCGAAGAAGACAAACTGGCCTCGGATGACTTTTTGTCAGAGCTCTCGGTAAAGTTTTCCTCCAAACCGGTAAAGAAAGAGAACAAGGACGCCGTAGATAAACCTACAACACTGACCAAAAAGAACATCGATCTGCGCGTGCTCGACGCAAAGGCAGCACAAAATCTTTCTATACTGCTCGGTGGCTCATTGAAACATTTGTCGTATGAGCAGATAAAGATCTGTCTGCTACGCTGTGATACAGATATCTTGTCTTCCAACATATTGCAACAATTGATACAGTATTTACCGCCGCCAGAGCAACTGAAACGACTGCAAGAGATTAAGACAAAGGGCGAACCGCTACCGGCTATCGAGCAGTTTGCAGCAACCATCGGTAGGTTTGATTCATTGACTACAGCAGTTTTGATTTATAATGAAAAAAAAAGCATATGAACGATGTGTCAGCAGAGCAGAAGTGTGTCATTAATTTGGAAATTGTGCTGTGCTGGTGGCCTCAAGTTGTGCTTCAATGTGCTGTAAAGAGGTTAACAAATTTGCTTCCTTTTAGTTTTAATTAATTTTTATGGAACATCACAGCACAACGCAAGCACGTAACAGCACAATTTCGTGTTTTTGTTTTTAGTTATAAATCGAAAATGATGGGGCTAATTTTATGTCCATATGTTTATGTCCTTTTTGTTTTTGACTATATTATTTTTTTTAATTGCAGGCGAAATAAAACGCTTATCACCGCGTTTGCACAATCTTAACTTTAAGCTCAGCTATGCTGACATGGTGCAGGACATTAAGCCGGATATTGTAGCGGGCACTGCTGCCTGCGAAGAGGTACGCAACAGCAAAAAATTCTCGAAAATTCTAGAGCTTATTCTGCTGCTTGGTAACTACATGAATTCCGGCTCAAAGAACGAACAAGCCTACGGCTTCGAATTTTCCTATTTAACCAAATTATCGAATACAAAGGATGCTGAAAACAAGCACACGCTGCTACACTATTTAGCCGATTTGGTAGAGAAGAAATTTCCAGATGCTCTCAACTTTTATAGCGACATGTCGCATGTAGACAAAGCCTCACGAGTCAATCTGGATGCCATACAAAAAGCCATGCGGCAAATGAACTCAGCCGTAAAGAACTTGGAAACCGATCTGCAGAACAACAAGTTGCCGCAGTGCGAGGACGATAAGTTTAGCGAGGTGATGGGCAAGTTTTCGGAAGAGTGTCGACAGCAGGTCGATATTTTGGGTAGCTATTGTATGCAATACATTCGACAGCATTTTTATTCCTTGTTTTTGTTTTGTTACAGGCAAAATGCAGGTACAGATGGAGAAACTTTTCAAAGATCTAGGTGAATACTTTTCCTTTGATCCTAACAAGTACACAATGGAGGAATTTTTCGCCGATATAAAAACGTTCAAGGACTCTTTTCTGCAAGCCCACCAAGACATTGTGCGCATGCGCGAAGAGGAGGAGAAAAAGAAGCGTCTGCAAGAAGCGCGTGAACAGTCACAACGTGATCTGCTGGAACGACAGCAACGCAAACTGGCGCTGGTCGATATGGATGCAGCGCAAACACAAGAAGGTGTTATGGACAGTCTGTTGGAGGCGCTGCACACAGGCTCAGCTTTTGGTAATCGTAATCAACGTCAGCAGCGTAGACAACGACCTGCGGGTGCCGAACGTCGTGCCCAACTTAGTCGAAGTCGTTCGCGAACGCGAGTCAATCCAAGCAGTTTAGTTACTAGAGAAATGCTAGCCAACGAGGCGTTAATGGGCTCGGCATAGAGACTGCCTGCATGCACAACATTGAACATACGAATTAGCAACATACGCACACCCACACACACCCCCATGTATATAATGCAACCTGCAACACTGTTAAAGTACGATATATTAGTTACTAATATATATATATATATAACAATATAAATATAAATAATTAACTAATTATTTTAAGCATAAATACAAATCTATATATTTTTATACCATTAAAAAAAAGTGTTAATTAATTGTTTTATAACTGTTGTAGTAGAGCTTTTTTGTATGGCATTGATTTGCATTTAAGTGAATTTTATATACATATGTATGTTAAACTCTTAAGTTTGTTTTTCACACTTTCTCCTAAATGTTAATATTTATAATTATTGGTGAAAATTGCTGCTTCAATTGTTTTTAAACTTTGTGTGTTTTGTTTAAATTTTGTTGCTCCCCCGCCAACTACCTCTTATAATTTATGTCTTGCAGTCTTGTACTATTTTACTTAAAACGAAAACAAAAAAACCAATAAACGACATAAGTTGTTATTTTTTCGTTAAGCGTGCGCGCATATTAATTATTTTAGAAAATTTTCCAATTTTTCTTTTAGTTTGTTAATGCAAAAGAAATCGAAAAACAAATAAAATAAAAACAAAAGTAATAAATTTTATTTTGTATGTATTAAAAAATTTTAATTAATTTAAGCAATAAATTGAGTTGAAGGAATAAAATTCCCACAAACCAACATGAATAATACGATATGTGCATTTCTTGTGTATGAGTACTGTTGTTGTTTAACTTTAAACATATTTTTGAAATTTTAGAAAAATTTAAGATAAAATATATATAAAAGCATGGTAGAATAAAAGAGGGTAAATTTATTTTGGACTGCTCTTTTTTTTCTCATAATTTTCGAAACTCATAAAACGCGAAAGAATGGAGTAGTTTTTGTTATTTTCACAAACATATCGTTTTTAGATGTTCTATGGGCTGTCAAATTCATTTGACAGTGTAGGCAGTCTGCCTCTCAATAATTCCTCAACCTTTTTTTATTCTATCATTTTTAAAAGATGATCTTTGAGCCTTTTTTAATTATTAAATTGTTGTAGGCTTTGGCCGTATAAAATTTAAAAGTAGGGACCGTAACTGTTATGACTTTTTTCCAAAAAGTCAATAAATAATAGTTATTTTTTGAATAAAAGTTAAAATGTTACTTTTTTTTCCGGTCAAAAAGAAAAGTTAAAATTTGACTTTTATTTTTTCAGGTAAAAATATAAGTAAAAATTTGACTTTTATTTTTTAATTCCATAATAGAAGTTAAAATATGACTTTTTCCGGTCAGAAATATAAGTTAAAATCTTACTTTAATTTTTTCGCAGTTGTTTTGCAGCCTGATTTTATTTGCCGTGCTTCTTTTAAAATTTTAAATAAAAAAATGTTCATAATAATATGGTTGGATTTTCGCGATTTTTTGCTTGTTTGAAAATGACCTTTATTAATATTTAATTATTATACTGTGCAACACAACTTTCGTGCAACACAACAGACACTAAACCACTTGAAAATGAAAACTAGACGGGAAAAAATTATTTTCGGTGTCCTTAGCTACATTCTTATCACTTATTTACTAGTAAAATTAATTCATTTGAGTAAATGATTTAGATAAGATGCCAAATGTAATTAAAAAATTAGCAATACTCTTTTAACAGATAAAAAAAAACAAATTGTCCATTTCAGCCCTTGAAAGGACTTTGACCGAGCTTCTCATGATCAATTGTGTTGTGTGTGTTATTAAATGTTTGCACACAATTAACCGAGCACTGGACCTACATGTTTTATGCCGACTCCGAACGGCTTATGTTCTCAAGAAGCTTTACATGGCATTATTTACTCTCTGAGATTTGACATTGTCTGCAGAGAGGTGGTGACCGATCAGAAAAATTTCTCAAAAAATATAAGTAATATTTTAACTTTTATTTTTGACTGAAAAAAAAAGACAAATTTTAACTTATATATTTGATCGAAAAAAATCGGTCAAAAAATAACTATTATTTTTGACTTTTTTACAAATGTCAATCAATTAAAAAGCTTTTAAGATTATTATTCTTAAGCTCACAAACATTGCACTGCTATATTCAAATATTGAATAAACAAATTCTATCCGGCTGACTTTTTGAATTGAAATTTCAAAAATAACTGTTATTTTCGTTCCCTGATTAGAACGCAAATTTTAATTTATAATTTTTATTTGTGTCAATATTTCGACTAAAAATATTAGTCATCTTCAGGACCTAGAAGAACCTAGAAGACCTAGAAGAACATGAAAACATTTATCACACACTATTTTAACACAATATAAACAAAATTTAAAACAATAAATAAAAAATGCAAGTATTAGGCCGCGCTCATAGTGAACGCGATTCAGACAGGCAGGCTGAAATCTGTGTGAAAAAACGAGATGCAAATAGCTATCTATCTCGCTTGTTCACATTGCCTGCCTGTCTGAATCGGCGTTCACTATAAACGCCGGCTTAGTTAATATAAAAAAATGGTAAAAGTATTATTAACTATATTTTTTTATAAATTTTGTATTTTAGTAAATATTCTTAAGATTCTAAGAAAATGGAATTTCATGGAAAAATTCCTACGGGTTCAAAAGTTACAGCCGGATAAGTGAGAGCGCATTTTTAATTTTCACGCTGTTTTTTCTTTGTTCACAAACTTTGAACGCGTTTATCTCGAAACCATGTTTTTCGTACTGGTTGCGGCACTAGCGGGTTAATTTTTTGACGAAATTTTTTTTTTTGTTTGTATTTTTTTAAACTTGATTCGCTATCGTATGACACGAGCTTTTTTTTAAATCTTTTTCGATTTTTTATAATTTTTAAAGTCAATATTTTTTTCGAAAAACACTCTCAAATTTGGACCATCACCAAAAATTGAAAAAAAATTTTAAAAACAAGCTTCTGGGGCAACCACGATGCCCCGTTTTTTCTCTGCCGCCAGTTTGGGGCTCTATAAAACCATATTCGAGTGAAAAATAAATTTTTTTGAATCAAAACGTGTTCCGATAACAAAGAAATTTTCGAACTTTTTCAATATTTCGCAATTTACTTAAAATAGCTGTTCAGCCCATAGAAAATTAGTAACAGGCAACAATTTTCCAATTTTACGTTGGAGTTTTTCTTGAGATCAGTTGGTATTGAATTGGAACACAAGGATTTGTGTTCCACAATTATCTCTGAAAGAATTTCCTCTAAAAAGTAAATTTTTGGAGTGTTTTTTTCTTCAAAAATGAAAAAAAAAAATAATAATACTTAGAAAAACAAAATTAGAAATACAAAGAAACTTTTCTGTTTATGGAATTTTTTAACCAACGGTTATACATAAATTCCTTGAATTGCTTTGAAAACTTAAACTATTTTAAAAAACAATTAAAACAACTCGATTGCTTATGATGTAACCTGATGAAGTAAAAAAGGTCGCACATATAAGTGAAAATATTAGCATTTTTATTTAAGTATAAATATTCAGGGCTTGTGTGGCATACGTCATGAGCAAGGCTAAGCAAAAAAAAACCCGATTTCTATACATATCTTAATGAATACCTGAGATGAGTTACGAATTAACAGCTAATTACTTCCAAGTAACTCGTCCTCGCGCAGCACACACCCACACACACACACACACACTCACAAAACACACCCATTTTGGTATATTTTTGCCAGGGCTTAAAACAACACCTTGGCAGGCCGGATAGCCAGTTCAGTCGCAAAGAGAAAAAAAATTTCCTTCCTTCTTGATGAATCGTTCATTAGGCAACAATAAATATGGCGGCATGTGTTGGAAATACGTGAATTTAACTTTGACGCTATCACACGTATAGCAAGGAATTCAACAGAAATTCGTCTGAGTGGCCGGCAGGAAGGCAAAGGTTTTTAAGATAATTACAAAAACAAAAGCATAAAAAGATTGTACTAGTTTATCCAATTCTACAAACTTTCATCGCTATTGCAGTGCTCTGGCTTAATTGCAGCACGATCTTTATGATCACGCGAGAGGCCGTTTCTTGATTGTCCTTTTTATAGCATGGGATTCTCTGTTCAGTCTTGTTGTTGTTGCTTGCTCACCTTAACTCACCTTAGTTAAGTCCGGATGATCCCTAATAAATACATAAATTCTTTTTGTTGTCTTTTTTTTTGTTTCGCACTGAAGCGATTCGATTGTTTTACAATCGTTATTTGAGCTCATAAAGGGTTTTGCCTTGGCCGCGAGCCTCTTGGCTCAGCCAGTAAGCTAGTCAGCAAGTAGGACAGTCAGTTATTATTAGTAACTAAGTATGTCTTAAGAACTACCCGTGTACTAAGCACTGGAATGTTTGTTGTTTTTACTTGCTGCTAAGCAGGCAGATCCAACTAATTTTGTTGGTAAACAATAGCAGCATTTGTTGTGTGATTTGTCCATTGTGCAGCCTGAATACGTTTATAATTATTCTCGCCCACTGTTTGGTGATCTTGATGCTTGTTGCATGTATGATGGATGAGTAGTATTTTAGGTGACAACCAACCTACTCAATGAATTTTGAACTGGCAATTTTATGACAGCATTTTTGCATGGTTTTACTGACAAAAGTTGTGCTCAGCTGGATGGCAAGTTAAAGGACATGATTACGTTTTAACATGAAATTTATATTAACACGGTTGTATTTGGAAAGCCTGAATTCTTAAACAAGAATGTAAGCATAGTATCCTTTTTAGTGAAAATATGATTGATATGACGATAAATCGGCCCTTCTTTCGTAATCATATTATTTTATTAAACAGCAATTTGCAATATTTTGTTAAAAAGGTTTTTTTTTATAAATCCACGAATCCAATTGAACTTCCAACAAACTATTTCGAGGAAACCTCTTCTCTTTGCTCTTTGCGTTTGGTGCTCTTTAGAGTTTTGCTCTTGGAATGAAACTGCCTCGATATTGCTTATAAAATTATTCTGGAGATAGTATCCTCATAAAGGTGCTTCAGACGCACTTCTCGCAAAGCAAGTAATACAAGTCTGCTCACAAAAATTTGAAACTTACCTTCATAAGTACCTTCCAAGTACCATAGAGGGCGAACAATACTCTTCATAAGGTGAGACGGCTTCTCGTCTGAATAGCAAGTATGTACTAACGAGGCTAATACGAGGTTATACTGTCAGGACCTCGATAAATAAGCTTGCAAAAGCTTAAATCGAAGCACTCAAAACAAGCTCGCTTACAAATTTTGAAACCTGACTTCACATAATCTTCAAAGTATAATCGAGGAAAAAAATTTCAAACTTGTATTCACAAGTTCTTAGATGAGATAAACGTGGTGTTAACGTATATGAATCTTGAAAATGGAGCCTCTTGGAAGTTCAAGCATTATAACAGTAAATTTCTTAAGAATATATAATCTTTACTTTCTTTTTATCTATATTTATACTAACATATAAATAAGTAATCATTTATTGCTATGTTCGGGTTGAACTCAAATATCAACAGTTATATTTCGATGAAATTTTTACTTTTTATATTTTTTTTTTTTTTGTTCTGAAAAGACAGGCATATATTAGGTCTGTTCCCGTACTTTTTGGGCTTTAAACGGTAAAACTGTCAAAAGTCTGAGAGTAAGAAAAAATCTTTCGAAATTAGAGAAAACCCAAAAAAGTACGGGAACGCTTCTCGGACTAAAATTGTTAAAACTACCAAAAAAGATTGTTTGTCCAGCGATGATTTGATGTGGAGCATCGGCAGTGCAGACGAAATTCTTAAGATTTTTTAATAATATTGAAATTAATTCTCAAGGTTAGCAGTTATATAGTTTTTCACATTTTCCCATGTTTCTGGTTTCCATTTAAATAGTTTCAAAAAAGTTTTGATGTGTCGCAATTTCTTTGCTTACTTATAAACATAAGTTTATAACTATAAACTTTTACCATTTTTACCGGAAGAAATTTCTCGGACTAAAACTTGCAATTTTGACAAGAAGTTTTTAACTTTCTCGATTGCACTCTCTTTTACCATTTTTTCAAGTAGGGGAACCAGTGATGATATTTGATAATCTTGGAGGGGAATTTTTTTACTCTTCTCAAAGTACTTTTTCTGACGCGAGAGTACTTTTCGTTAATCTATATATAAATAGTCGCAGGGAAAACAGTTAAGAACAATTTTCTCCCGTCTTTCTCAGCCGATATTAACTATTTTTTTTTTTTTTTATAAATGAATCAGAGTGCGGAGTAGAAGTGCACCAAATATTTTGTATCTATAATTATAAAAAGGCGAAAAAAATTGGTCGAATTCCGACCCCAGTTTTATTAAATAAGCTTTTGTTTTGTTGCTGAGGCATAAGGGGTGGGACAGTGATACATGGCGATCTTTAGTAACGGGATTTTGATACCCAGAAACCTCAAATTTTGTGAGGTTCGACAAGAAATTTATTTTGAAAAAAAAAACAAATTCGGAGTGGCGTGGGGTTAAGTTGTGCCGCATCGGTGTTAAAGGTTAGTGGGAAGTGGAAAAATTAGACGAAAACCTCCATAAGTATCCAAGTGTTGCCCTTTGAGGGGTGAAATGTTCGAATGACCCCAATAAACTTTTTCCCCGAAATTTTTCAGGAACAAAATTGATATATTTAGGAAATTTGACCCCACTGCTTCCAGGGTGCGCTTAGTTAGGTAGAATGTGTGCCTGATCGCAATTGGTTTTTTCTTTCCAACATTTTATCGCAACATACCTACCCTATATTTCCAACCCTTAAAGGGGCACCTATACATATTTTCTTTTAAAAAAACTTTTTTCTAAAATCGGCTTCCATCGCTCCCAGGGTGCCTTCCAAAAGGCTGAAATGAGAGACCGACCACATTAACTTTTCTTCTCCAAATTTGTATCGAGCATACAGCATACCTGTCGTAAATAAGAAATAAGAAATTTTGTAATTATAATTGTAAAACAATTTGAATCAAATTAATTAATTTTTGTCATGGGAATTATCTTAATATTACGCCCCTTTTGGTGGCGTCATTGACAACATGTAGATTAAGCAATATTTCTTGCGCTTGTTGGTGATCTTGCGCTCAGTCCAGATTTCTGGATCGGTAGCAATCAAATCAGTTAAAAATTCTAAGCGTGCGAAAAATGTTGCTATCTCAGGAATGACGTAATGGCTCAAATCTTTTTGTAATTCCTGATTCACTTTCTCCGATGCCAATCGAATCTTTTTACACCTCTTTTAAGCCAACAATATTTACTGGACGAGCACGTACTTGATTTCCGTTGCTGCCGATATCCTCGCTATCATCTTCCTCGTCTTCTTCGTGGACATCAACAGGATCAACAGGATAAATTTCTCTTTGTGAATGTATTTTAAGAGAATAATTTTTTCGGTCTCAATATTGAGCACAAAATCTTAATCATGACGTGACGTTTACTTGTTTTGATGGTTAGTGTATCCCAAAGTACTTTTTTTGGGCTAAAAGGAGTTGGGGACTTTCGAAAATCGAAAGGAGGTAAAAAAGGTGGATAAACCCCTACAAATATCATCCCTGAATGGAACGCTTCTCGGACTTAAACCTGTAAGACTGGTAAATTGGACTTCACTTTAAAGTACGGGAACAGACGTAATAGGTCCCTTATTTGGGCAAAATTAAGATATTATAGCAAGCATGCAGGATTTTTGTCAACAAAATCATTGTTTTAATGTAAAAAAAAAAAATGTTTGCTATATTTTCGTCTTGAAGGACCCAATTTGCAATGTTTTTTGCTCAATTTGTTCTCAGAACCTACTGAGAATAGCGAAGCAAAATTTTCTGGTAAAAATTAGACATGATATAGGAAGTTATAATGTCTATTGGTAGGAAAACCATGAAAAATTCATTCAAATGCAAATTTTACGGTATTTCGACATAACGGGACCCAAGCACATGCTTTTAGTGTTTGATATGTTTCCCAAAAGTTATAGCCTGAGACAATGTGAACAAATTTTTTCAACGAAATTTAGCCAGTAAACTAATCAAATACAAGTTACAAGCCATAAAATAGATTAAAAAAAAATTTTAAAATTTAAAAAAATTTCTATCAAGAAGTGCACGTTACTTAAAAAACTTATAATGCAGTTCGAGTTACCCATCCAAAATGTGATGAAACCGTCCTGTCCGATCATGTCTTCGAAATTTTTTGAAAAAAACTATTACCGTTTTATCACTTCCATCAAATGCGAT
This sequence comes from Tetanocera ferruginea, assembly GCA_958299015.1. Lineage (NCBI taxonomy): Eukaryota > Metazoa > Arthropoda > Insecta > Diptera > Sciomyzidae > Tetanocera > Tetanocera ferruginea. Next base: position 140,663,183 of record OY282641.1, read on the forward strand.
AGATCAACTAATAAAACTTTTTTCTGTTATCCAAAAAGTAAGAAGGCGCCAAACTCTAAAAGCCTTTGTATAACCTAACTAATTTGCACGCATAAAATTATTTTTTAAAATTTGAATACAAAAAGGTACAAGTCACTTGTTAAATCTGTTAGTATATCGATAATTTATCACTTACATGAAATCCAATAGAATGGATCAAAATTCGATAAGTTTTTTATTAGTTTAGCTAAGTATTAGTTTCGGGGTAACAAGATGGCGTGGTCTATTTTTCTTAAAATTATACATAGTTTAAAAAAATTGACGTCTGAGCCACCACTAGTAATTATGAACTTTTTTTAAAGGTTTTACCTGCACTCAGGAAAAAATGATGCTATATTAAGCAAATCATGGGTTGAAATAATAGATTTCACTGTTAAATATCATCCAACAGATGAATGTTTTCATAGATTTCATCCAACAAATGAAACTTTCAAATCAACAGATGGTTGACTGTTGATCTATAGAACACGAAACCCAAATAAAAAAGTAGTTATTGAAATTTTGTTTTGAAAGTTAAAGTTTAGCCGATTGTGCTGACGTTTGCGTCTAGTACTCGGCTGCAATGGGTTCAATTCCCGACACAACCAACAAAAAATTGTCGTTTTATTTAAAATGTTTTTATTAAATAATAAATTATGCGTCAAATTTTTTAAAGATAGTACGCAAACTTATGTTGAATGTTATTTCTGACCAAACAGTTAATTAAAGAGAATTCGAATTTCAATAATTAAATTAAAATTGTAAAAGTCCTCCGCATGTCAGTCTAGCACACTTCCAATGAGATATTGGTAACGATAAGATAAATATAGAAAAATACATTTAAAAACTATTGCTTGGAGAAGACAGACATTTCAACCAAATACAAAAATATGTCAACAGATGATTTTAACAGCACAAAAATACTTTGAAACGTTCATTCAATAAAAAAAAATGTTATTTAAAACGCAAATCATTCAACCTAACAGTGTTTGGAAATAACAGCGACCGAATATTAATATAATAGTTGATATTTTTCTGAGTGTAAATTTGTGGAGGCCATTACCATGTGTACATGAGTGTGTGGCGTCGAATCATCACAGAAAGTTTTTTCAACACAAATACATTTATCTGATTGGCCATCAGACAATGGCAAACCTCAGAGTTTAAACTGTCATGTTAACCTTGTTGAGAACATGAACTTGGAGTTGGCATAAAACATGTAGGTTCAGTTCTCGATCAATTTTGTACAAACATCTTATAACACACACAACACAATTGATCATAAGAAGCTCGGTCATAGTTGTTTTAAGGACTCAAATGACCAATTAATTTATTTCATATCGAAATTAAAGTGAAAGTTTAAATTTTACAGTCAACTTCCGTCATATTCGATAACCGGGTCTTGTCATTTTAACAATTAAACGAATACAACTTAACTTAACTTTAACCCCGAAAACCCCTAAGTTAATTCCTTTTTTAAGGTAAAGACATCTCTATATGAGGAGTTTACATTCAAAACCAGATAAGTCACACAGATCGAATTGTTGGGAAATCAAAAAAAAGTCTTAATTTTGTCAGACATTTCTTATAAAGAAACCAATTATGCTCCACAGGAATAGATATATTATGCGCAACTAATAAAAAAAATAGTCTCATAGTTAGAGGAACTCATTATAATGATTTCTGCATACTTATTTTTCAAAACGGGGGGAAACCGCCGAAGGAATTTTGATTCTCCTGAAGGTCCTTTTTAGTAAACAAAAAAAAATTTTTTGCTTTTAACTTTTTTTTTTACCGAACGCATACCCAAATCCACTAAAATCTTAAATTTGTTACTCATACCAACGTATTGACATAAAAATGTTTTTAAATTTTGAATGAAAACTAAGCAAATGAAAACTTGCTTGGACTTATCTGGTTTTGATTGAAAATTTTCAGGGGACATGTCTGCTTTTGATTGAAAAGGAGATTTTTTAATGCATTTTTCTCTAGGATTTTTGTCATTTTTATCAAAGAGACTTTTATGGAACGATGTTTTGTAACATAAGCTTTACAATGGCATTTCTAACTAAATTTTTTGTTCCTGTAACTTATCTGGATTTGAATGTAAACTCCTCATATATGTAAAGGAATGTTTTCAACTAGTTCTCTAAAGGCGTCCAAGCTGTATCTCTTCAAATAAGTAGTGTATTCTTAAATACAAATTTTTCAACATTGAGCCCAGATTTTTGTTGGACTACATCATTTCCAATTGTAATTCAGAAAAAACCAATTTAAATTAAAAAATTCCATTTGAAATTCAGAAAAATTGCATTTGTAACTTAGAAAAAATCATAACTAGTTCAAAAAATATGAATTGAAATCCAGAAATTCTAGAATTTTTATTCAGTAAAAATATTTTCTTAATTTCAAATGAGTTTCTGAATTTCAATTGATTTTTTTAATTTCAATTTAATGTTTTCTGAATTTCAATTGATCTACTCTGAATTTCAATTGATTTGTTCTACGTTTTAAATTATGTTTTTTCAATATCAATTGAGCTTTTCTGAATTTCAAATGAAATTCCCGAATTTCAATGAATTTCATATAGAATTTTTTAATTTCAATTGGATTTTTCCGAACTACAATAGGTTGTAATTTAGATGTGCTTGAGAAAATGTGCCTTAAGTTGATGATCAGCGTAACCAAATTATTCTAAAACCTCTTATTTCAAATACAATTTTCAAATGCTGAAAATATTATTACACTGCGTTATTTTAAATAAGGAAGTACTATTTAGAATATTTAAATACATTCTCAAAAATACATAACAATATGGTCGGGACCAAAGTATGCTCGTTTTGTAATGAAATCGGAATTTTTTTATGATTGCCTCAAACACAATAAATAGTTTCTTTGATAAAAAAACTGCAAAATATAATGTGCACGCTCCCATTTACACCCTCTTTTATAAGGGCGTCACAAAAAGGTTTCAATAGCATTTCAAATATAACACAAATTTTGAAATTGAAATTAATATACCAATTAAATAATTAAAATATGATTACTATAAAATCATTTCAGTTTAGTATTCAATTACTCAATTGAATACATAACAAGTTTATATAAGATTTTGGCTACAATTAGCTCATGAACGCGTCTATTTTTTATCGCATACCAGAACTTTTATTTCACAATCAAAATAAACTTTGTTTTTTTTTTTTTTGTTAATTTTGAAAGGTGCAGAAAAATAAAAGTTATCCAAATCATTAGAAACTATTCAAATCGCATGACAAATGAAGTCATTTTGATAACAATTCTATTTTACGACTATTTTTTTATTGTATAAATTTTCACTCATATTTCTTGTTGTTATTTCGATATCAGCTATACCAGTTTTTATTGCATGATGACAAGTGCAATAGTTATATGGCTTTGATCTATGCCGATCGAACGGTAATAAAAAATAAAAATATTTTCATTTCTATTGGAATTGAATTGGTTTAAATTAACTACGTTATTAGGGGCTTGAACTCTCTGCGATTTATCTTTTACATTGTTGAGTTCTTTCCTTTGTTTTTATATGTATGCATTGTAAGTCTTTTCAAGTTTAAAGTTTTTAGTTTTTCTTATATATTTACAATCTATCCAAAATTGATATCCTTTGTCGTTATTTAATTTTAATATTACCAATTAAAAAGTAGTATGTATTCTTGAGTAAAATCACTTCAAACTAGTAAAGTATATCTTCGACTTGGCCGAAGTTAAAATACCCCCACGACCGATTCTTAAGTGTTAAAGAATCTTAAATTGGAGAGCTTTTTGTATGAGATTTTAGAAGATTTTGTTATTTTGATGTGTCTAAAATACAAACATATCAAATTGTTTTCCTGAAGAATAAATATATGCCTTTTTATAAAATTTTAAATTTTGTGGTTATATAGGAGGTGGGCACGTTTGTAGATGGATGACGCTCATTTTTATAACACATCTTAGTTTTGACATAAAACACACAAAAACTGAGTTTCAGTTTTGTTACTTTAATATTAGCCTCTTTATAGAGTTTTCATTATTTGGGTTGTATGGGAGGTAAGCGTGGTTTTCAGCCAATTTAGCCCATTCTCGAACTTTATCTTAGTTTTTTAGAAAAAAGCTTAAATATCGAATTTCAGCACAATAGCTTTAAAATTACGACTGTAATCGTGTCCACAGACAGACAGACAGACGGACAGACAGGCAGACGGACAGACAGACGGACATGGCTAAATCAACTCAGGTGGTGATGCTGATAAAGAATATATATACTTTTCTATACCTACCACGCCTCCTTACGGGCGTTACACACGTCGTGACAAAATTAATATACCCCTTACGCAGTGCGCGAGGGGGTATAAAAATTTTCAATAGATAACAAAAGTTAACAACAGATTCTGGTAGAGAAGACAACTAAAAATACACGTGTACATAAGTTCTAATTTTAAGTCTTTTTGCAAATGCTTATGGTGAATCGTAATAGAAAACCATGGCACCCTTAGAAGAAACTGCGAGGAACATTTTTGAAGAACATTTTAATCCTTTAACTCTTCAGTGAATAGGTATATTTTATCCCAATGTGAAAAAGAGGCAAAAAAGACCCATAATACAAGGCTTTGGATGGTTAAAATGACTCACAAAAATATTTGCTTAAAAGTCTTCTATAGGTCTTTGAATACAGCAAAGCTCAAAATTCAACTTGAAGGCGAGATATAAGTTTAAACTTACAATCTGTTTAAAGGTTAACTTCAAACTTATTCAGAATTGGTGCTAAAATATCCCACAAAAACGCATATGAATATTCCACAAAAACGGGTATGAAGTTTTGTGCATTGTACAATATGAAAAAAATGAGTTAATGTGTTTAGTTTATTTAATAAATATTAAATAAATTATTTAATTTTTAATTTTGGAAGTTATTTCACTGAACCATTTTATAGATAATGTTAAGAGCCTATTTTATACAAGAATTTTAAGACCATCACATAGATAAGAAAAAAATTTAAAAAAGTTGCGCACTTTGCCACTCCCAGGGCTAAGTAATGCAAAAAATACCATTTTGGCTGTTTTACCGGTGGTCCAAAAAAACATTTTTTTTTTCGGAATGCTCTCGAGGTCATCTTAAAAATAGGGAGTGAAATTCATCATGCGTTATTCAATTTATTTTATTTCAAAAGTACATATCTTGTTCATAAGCAGGGTACGGATTTGGTTAACTTTGCCTTTTTTTTAATAATTCGGGGGTAAAAGAATCACACGTTTTGAGTGTTTCTGATTCCAACAACAAAATTTTTTTACATTTCGAAATATACATTGTTGTAACGGTTTTTTAGTAAAATTTTTTTTTTTAATGCAAATAATATCAAAAATTTGGGTAGTAAACTACTGCGATCATTAAATTTCTATGTTGCAAAAAAGACAAAATAGACAGCCTTTTTTTTAAGTGAAACTTCTTTGGCAGCGAGTGAAATTTCACTATCTCTTATTCGTGACGGTTTTAATCATCAAGGTCTCTTTTCAATTCATATGAAAATTTTCAAAAAATGATAGCTGCTAGCGAGAATTAAACCCGTACCATCGTTGCTTAAGAGTAGGAATCTATACCTTTACGCCACGTAGGCACAAAATGTAATTAAAACTGAACGTGTAACATTCTGTCCGCAACATTAATTTTCATCCGAAAAGTATGCACAGAAAATTTATTTCTTTAAGCTTCAAACGAAAATATTTAGGCAAAGAGATACATCCAGCGGCAAAAAATTCTACTGTCTGTTCGCCACATAATGAGCTTAAAGCTTAATTTGGTTCGTTAGTTGTGATCAAAAACTTGACAGATGATTGACAACATGCAAAAAACAGTTAACTCTATATAATAATAAAAGCAAAAAGTGTTGACAGTGCAATATTTAAGACAGCCGAGAATAGTTTTTGCTAGCCAAAAACCGTTTCAAAGCTAAGAAAAATAGCTAAAACAGAGGCAGAACGTGTTCGTGAATATAAACAGCGAATTAGAGCTCTTAAGAATGCAGCCTGGGCAGCTGGGTCTGCAAATAATGATGATTGCAACATCAGCTGAGTTCCAAAATGCATTTTAACGAAGCATCAGTGTATTTTGGTGAACCTGCAAAGAACCAATCCACAGAAAAACACACTGATGCTTTGTAAAAATGTATTTTGGAACTCAGCCATCATCTCAACAAAATTTTATAGCCAACCAAGTTGATACACTCAACAATCAACGTTCGCTGCTTTGCGAGGCCCTCTCACTCAACATAGCAATTATTGTATGCGTTTTTGAAACACAATTTTTCGCAACAGTTGAGTAAAAGTCTTCTGAACGGCAATAATCAGTTTCCGCTACTCACAACATGTTGTGAATTTTTAGAGCGCTTTATTTTTCCGCTACATTTTCTCAACACGTTGTAATTTTCAATTTGACATATTCACATAGTTTGACACATTTAAAAGTGATTATTCTATAATGAAAATATTAATTATCTTGTCAAAATTCACATATCCAATATTAATTAAAATTTTCGCGCTCAAATAAATCAATTTTTGGAAGTGTTTACAGAAAATGAAAAGAACCGTTCAGAAGACACACAACGTGTTGTCAACATGTTGTATGTATCACTTTCCGCTACTTTTGTTTTAGAAACGCACCCATTACGATCAGGAAGCAGGAGGTAATAATCAACAAGATTTGCCTCTGCTTACGGAGGCTCCTTCAACTAGTACTATGCAAATGCAATCTAGCATTCTAAAAGTGACAATGTTGAGAACACATTCGAAAGCAACTAAAACACCAACTGAACTAAAACAAGAACCGAAAATAACTGTTATTTTACAATTTTCAAATGAAAAACTTGTTGAAGGACTTTTTCAAATATACCATTATGTTACAAATGTCCTCAGCCTCACGAATATCAAGTGCCGTTTAAATTTTAGACTGATTCTTTAAAAGTTAAAATTTAAGTGTTATTTTTTGCCTTGTATTTTTTAGAGGAAAAATAGAGTTTACTTTTGACTTTTATTTTATCGGTCATAAAAATAGCAGTTATTTTGTGACTTTAATTTATCGGTCAAAAATATCAAGCAATTTGTGTTTTTTTAAACGCCGCTTGACAGATTGAACTGTTGACACCATGTGTAAAATGTCTCACCGATGAGATGAAAATAATGGTATCAACATTTTTTTAGTCGGTAAAATGACTTGAACAAATATAAATTACCTGATATTTTTGACCGAAAAAATAAACCGCAGAAAATAACTGTTATTTTTCACCGATAAAATAAGTCAAAAGTAACTGTTATTTTTGCCCAAAACAACTATAAGGCACAAAATAACTTTTATTTTGGTCGGAAAAAATAAAAATTAAGAGATAAAAGTTAAAATGTGACACTTTCGACCAAAACCATAGCCGGTACGGTCCCTGGATGCAAATATTGAATCAACAGATTATTATTCCATTTCATATTGATTGAATTTCTTTTCAGATACTTTCTCTCTCTACTTCACACTAAAATCTCTCTTATTTCTTACTGTTAAAGAAGTTTCACTTCTGCCACGTGTACGTTGCTACACGCGAGTTTTTTTTTATTATTATTTTACTAAATTTTTGGAAAAATTTTTTTCCGAGGCTATGCGAATTTGCTCGATTTATGTTTCCACAACACTTTTAAATTGCTGTTTTTTGTAGTTAATCCTTCTAGCAAGAATTTCTCGAATATTCTTTATTGGTTTGAGATCGGGAGAGCAAGGCCTGCTAATAAGTAGTTACAACAAAAGATCTCGTTTGAATTTCAGCAATGGAGGGAATACACGTGATATCTTGCTGAAATAGACACTTTATTTCTCTTCTTCTTTTAAAAAGTTATGAAGCACCTCTGTCCAGTACAGAAATATAATCCAAGAAGATGTAAACTTATCGTTTGCGATCAGCCACAGAATTTTCTAGAATTTAGCCTTTTTCCAATCCCGGTCTTTTCGGTATTTAAAAATGCAATCACGGGACCCCAGAGTTTGTCCCTGGATTTTGCATTTTTTTTATATAAGAATAATTAAAATCGCAAATTTAACATAATATAGTATGAGATGCCTCAAATGTGCTCTAATCGAACAAAGTTCAAGAAATAAAATTTTTATCGAATTTATTTTAAAATAAAAATTGGTAAACATATAAGAAGAAAATAATTATTTCAAAGTTAACACTTTTTGAACACTGCTATTTTTCTCAAGTTATATATTTTCGTAACTTGAGTACATCTTTTATAGTTTGAACTAATGGTTGAGACTATTATTGATCAAAGTGACCTTCAGATAGCTTTGTAACACGTTCAATAAACTTCTCTATCTGGCATTGGAATTCTACTACTTTTTGTACACTTTCCCAAAACTTTGTTTTTCCTTAGTGATATTCTAAACGTTCGGACAATTTACCTCATGAGATCCAAAGCTATATACTTGCGTATATGAAAAGTGCAACAAACTCGTAGTATCAAAAAATTCTAAGGCCATTATTTTAATCTTCGTTCTCCACGTCACTTTATGCCGAAAAAAAATTTGGAATTTTGGTTTTTTTTTTTGACGTGAGATTTTTGATGCTTACGAAAGTCTGGAATCTTGGGGTCCCGGGATTGCTATCTAACGTAGCTAATGCCAATAATAATGGAATTCATAGGGGCCTATCTAAATTATATTTTTCTTGTCCGAAAAACTGATCTGTTTTAACAATATAACGTTAAATAAAATTAAGTAGTAATGATTGCTATCCTTTTACGGATTCCCAATAGGTCTCCATGTGTTTCTTCCTTGAAACCTTATCCTTTTTTTGAAGAAAATAAAAAAAGATATTTCCTGTTCCGGCAGTAAATAATGTGCTTATTCACATCAGAGCTGGAACACAGACCAACTTAACCACTTAAAAAAAAATATATATATATTTAATAAACCGTAATTTTTCAACTGTAGTTTTTCAAAAATTTAAATTGCCGAAGGTAAAACGCAGGATAACGAGAATCTGCTATGATAAGGAATACCGGATATGAGTATATCAGAACTGAACTCTATGCTTTTAACATTAAATCAAGTCTATTATGCAAAGTGTGGAAAAATTCATCGTTTCAATTCATCATTCATCGTGCTTTAAATCAGACCAAAAGCCCAATCTATAAAAATTACAATCCCACAATTAACTTATAATAGTTTTCATAACCAAAAGTCATAATTTTTATAATCTTAATCGCTATAAAATAAATCTTAAGCAAAAAACTATATTATTCGGAAGACTAGCTATAAAATTAAAATGAGGTGCTTAATTATTTATAGGAAGAATCTATAAAAACTAAACTAATAAAACTTTTACTTCGATTGTATAGTTTTACAAGCAAATTGTTGGCACAAACAATTAGTTATTAAAAGGTTGGAGTCATAAATACTGCACTTTTCGAATAATCTTGTCAACACATGCAGTTGCACCAAAACTTCAACTGAATTTATATGTTTTAATTAGAACGGCAATTATTTGGCCTGTTACGATTTAAATTTGCATTCGGCCAATAATATTTTATATTTGCTTTATAAGTTTTTTTTTATTTTATAAAGAACAGTTATTACGTTAATTAGCGTTACCTTTTCTACCTGTGCATGCTCGTTTTTGTTTTTAATTTTTTTATGCTCATCAGTCAACAGCAAATAACTTCAAAACGTCTAGAGCAAACAACAGATAGTTTTGCTTAAGATACATTTAGTGACAGCGATCAAGCCAACGACTGGTTATGCGCATAAATACAAGGCGTGGCTACCTGTGGCATTAGCTCGAAACGTGCAAAGAGCAGCGCATTATATTGAAATGAAATGAAAGATGAAATGAAAGCCATCTTGTTTTAAGCATTTGAAGTGGTTGTAACGACTTTTTAGTGCGCAGCGAGTGTGGGTTAAGAAAAAAATAATACATTCTGGGTTGAGCTATAGTGTACGGGTAGGCTATAGATAAGGGTTTATGGCATGGCTGTATTAGTGGTTGATTGAAAGTCAGAGTGAGCAAGCAAGCATAAAGCTGGCAGTAGTAACTGTCTCTTGCTAATATGGTGTGGGTCGTTTACCGAGTTCGAGCTGAAAAAAAAACGCTAAAGAATACAAGTTTGAAAAATTTTTTATCGGTCTCAGTTTGAGGCTGGCAACTACGCCGAACGGTTATCTTAATATTGCTGCGCCAGTTGAACGACTTCAGTGTTTTATAGACTGTGAACAAGTGAAGTCTAGATCAGAGAGTGAAAGAGAGCTAACGGAAGAGAGAGTGCAAACAAGCAACGAGTTTATATTTTTAATTTATGATATTTGCACATAAAAAGCATGACATTTGAACTGAGTGTTCATTTCAATAAAACGTCTTGGTTAAAAAATAAACAACAAAAGTTAATAAAAAACTCGAAGATAAATAATAAAAATTGGGCTCAGAACTAAAAATAGCTGTAATAGTGAATTTGAAGTGTTGAAGCAAAATTTGCTAAATTATAGCAATAAACTTCGCAGCCTCTCAGAGACAAAAACAAAACTTTGTTGCAGCTGTCAGTGCAAGTACCGTTAATTCGCATTTCCAGCAGTTGAACTTCAATGCGCGAAAATCCGTTGTGCCGCTTGTGGTTTATTAAAAAAAAATTGCAACAAAATTATTTAAATGAAAATTAATTAATAACGCTATGCAACAAATTTAAAACAGCACGTGTTGTAACAGAAAAACTAACAGTTTTAACGTAAAACGGATTATTTATTTCAAGAAAAAAACAAAAACTAGCCAGTGACAAACATATCGTGTTTATTTAACCTCAAAAATTACAATACAAACATGGTTTCCTACTACAATCCGCTGCCTTATAGCCAGAAACATAGCGCCGCCAATTTGGCCTATCCCGCCGGTCAGCCCTGGCAATGGCCGACCAACTACCACACGCCGCCCAATCATCAGTTTCTGGGTGAAATGGATTCACCTCATGCCCATCATCAGATGTACTACAATCCCATGTTTCACTCGGCAGCCGCCAGCGCTGCCTCAGAATGGCATTCACCCACTTCGTCGGCCGAGAACTTTTCATCAACACAGAATATACCAAGTGCTCATCAGATGTTGCAACATCAGCATCAGAGTCATGGCATTGGTGTGGGTGGAGTTGGTGGCGGTGTTGGAGGTGGTGGCGCTGGTGGCGGCGGCAGCACTGGTACCAGCAGCAACGTCAGCTCAGGCAGCAGTTCTGCCTCTGCCGGTCCTGGCTCTGGCCATACACCGCTAAATGACACCGTCAGCAGCATTGGTGAACATCATATTGCAGCCGAAGGTTTGCCATCGCCACCGATAACCGTCTCGGGCAGCGAAATTTCAAGTCCCGGTGCTCCAGCTTCATCAGCGTCACCACATCATGGCGCACATCATTTGCACAATGCCAATGCCAACAATAACAACAACAATAGCCCAACATCAGCTAATAACAATGGCAGCAGTCACAATAATAACAACAACAATAACAATACTATAAATCACAACAACAATAACAATCGGCAATCATCGCCAGTGAAGAGTCCCTACTATGATTGGATGAAGAAACCAACATATCCAGCGCAACCCACACCAGGTTAGTAGCACAATACATTGTTTAAGAGATAGTTTTTAAAATTTCAAAATTTTTTCATAATTTTAAACTTAATACTATTTTTATTTTAAAAAATTTTGTTTAATAGAGTTAGAAATGTAGAATGGTGTGAGAACTTTTGCAAATCTGACGCCTTACAAACTAAAGTTGTCTCTATAGTACACTTATAGCTTGTACCAAAACAAATGGCGGTGAAAAGTCTATATTGAAAAAGGGTTCTCTGAAAAGAGTGGAAATATTGTGTTACTAAAACTTGTATTCAATGAAAACTTTAGCCGGATCTTCTCTGCGTATTTCAATGATTTGCTTCTTTTTATTTTTGCATACGTCTTATTTTTTTAAGTTACTAAAAGACAGAATTATAATTTTTTGTTATATCACGCTTAATATTGTGTTTTTTAATATTGTATTGTTTTGAATACTCTCCGCTTTAGAAGAGAATATTTCTACTCTTTTATATGTCAATTGAAAACTTTCTGCAAAATCGCTTTTATTGAGGCATGACAGTCTGAAAGTCAAGGAGCAATATATTCTTTTTGACATAGCTGTCACAACAACTTCACCAACTGTTTTGGTACAAAACATAATCAATCACTTCCACATTCCATAACTGTCAGTACTAAAAGATAACCGTCTTTGATCTCAATATTTAAACCGTCTTCCACAATATTTATATGAAGAGTATTAAAGTCTAAATTTAAGACTTCATGATTAAAGTGCCTGAGGAACTTCAATAGTTATTAAGATATTTTACCTAACTGTCAAATTAGAAAAAGTGCCTGTTTATTAAAAATGTATATTATTAATGTCAAATGATGTTCAGTACTAAGGAAATAATCCATCGCGAGATGACGAACCATTTCAGACTTTTATAATTCCAGTATTTTTTTCCGGTATCTCGGAACTCAAATGAGTGAGTGACTTGAGAAAAACTTCAGTAAGATTCAAATTGTTTAAGTTCAAGAAGCTTAAAGTACTTTTGTTGTTTAACATCAGAAGTTACATATATTGCTAGAGAAGGCTTTTTGACTACCAAATCCATAAGAATAGATGAAAATGAAGATTTCAGATCAGCAAGATTTAATTTCAATAATAAGTGACAAACTTTTTGGTTATATGTATATAACATTTTTTGACAGATTGAAATTGCACTCTGGGAGGTGGTAACAAAACTTACTGAGCCTAAACAGCACTGTTAGAAGAGTGTTCAGTTTGATACATCTGTTAATGTTAAGAATTTCCGCTTGGAAGATTATGGTATACTCACCGACGCTATAAAAGTGGCTCTCATCAGAGTGTCATACATAGATTTCAGCTTCAGTGCCTTCCTCCATTTTAGAACCGTCCATATACCATACAAGTTCGTTTTTGATGGAGCTAGTTTCACGTGTTCCCAGTTAGATCGAAGCTACGAAGCTTGTCATTTAAAGGCATGCAGAGTTTCCTTTCTAGCTTTAGAGTTATAATTTAGTAGAGGTGTTGCTTTACAACAGTCATGAGCAGGAAAATAAATTTAGTGAGCCAAGGTTTTTGTTTTTAAAAACAAACACAAAATTATCCTCATATTTGCTTTTGCTCATCGTTGCTAGATTTTTTGTATAACACAAGAAATCCTTTTACCTCAAATTGGCTTTTAGGGTTACATTAATTCCGTGGTTAGCACTTCATATGTATGTATTAGGTGTTAATGTTGAAGGTTCTCACAAGCTTTGTAATTTTTTTTTTAAATTTGACTTTTGACCCATAGCATTTGTCCAATAGAAGATTTTTAATATTAAAATCTGCCTGATATAAAATTCAAATGTAAAAAAATCAACTAAAAAATTCTATATTCCACATTTTGTTTTAAAATGTTTTGTTAATTCAAATTCTATATTTATGAAAATACTTCATCTTCTGTAAGTTTGGCCAAGTTATGCATAACCAAGCAAAAGTCAGAGAGCAAAAAAAAACCTTATTTGCACCGCTGCATATAGAGTAGCCGCCCAAGTTTTTCGAAAACAATCGGGGCTGTCATGAAATCCAATAGCTGTCGGAATGGATTTTAAGGACCGTACGTTTATTACATTTCGAACATACAACCAATAATGTCAGAATTCATGACACCTAAGTAAGTTTCTTGTCGTTTTATAAATCAATTTCGACAGCTATTACACAGAAAAAATTTTTATTGGTAGATCTAACCAAAAAGTAGATTAAAATTGCACCAACCTAGGAAAAGTACGGATAAAAATTGTCACTTTCTTTTACTGTAAAAATAGCAAAACTAACCCCGAAAATAGTAACTTGCCAATAAAAAAAGTTGCATTAGTTTTTAACGTATTTATTGAAATTTGATCATTTTTTTTCCATGTCCATGTTTAGCCGAGTGTGCTGACGTGTGTATCTTGTACTCGTCTGTCCTAGGTTCAAATTCCGGCAAGATCATAATTTTTTTTTTTTATTTAAAAATATTTATTTTTAAATAAAAAGTTAAATTCAAATTTTTTTTCAAGATTGTAAGCAAACTTATTTTGAAGGTAATTTTTGACCAAACTGTTAATTAAACATAATTAGAATTTAAATTATTTCAATTATTAAATTAAAATTTTGATACTTACTCAGCTGGGGTTCGAACTCACGTCCTCCGAAACGACAGTCTAGCACACTTTCACTGAGATTTTTACAACGCTAAACTAAATACAGCAAAACACATTTAAAAACTATTGCTTAGAGAAGACAGACATTTTAATGGTATGGTATCTAAAAAAGTAACAATTTTTAATTGTTTAAATTACCTTGCAAAATTGTTAATAAAGACCAACAAATTCTAAGCATATAAAGTAACCATTTATTGTTAGTATCCTTAACTATTTAAATAGTTGGAAAAATAACAAAAAAAAGCAAGCGTAAAAAAAACCTACTTTTTTTTGGTTGAGCTAACTACAATAATAGTTACAAGCCAAAAACAATTAACATTGACAGTAAAACTTACAATTTAATTCTGTAAATTTAACTGTAAAGAGAGGTCAAACTTAAAATTTTACAACAACAATTTGCATTGGTGGTCAATTAACTGCAAAGATTGTTAAAAATACCTATCGTTTTTTCTTTCTGTGTAGATTTCATGACACCCCTGAATTTTTCGTTCAGTTTCGACCAAATTTTGCGTAAGCAACTTTGGGTTCGAAATTTTCTTAAGTTTACCCTCCAGAAAAGTGAAATACAGTGGACCTCCGGTAACCCGACCAAAGTTTTGCAAGGCAGTGTCGAACTATCGAAATTGTGGGATTATAGAGTTCTGTATAGTAGACCCCATATAGTCCGGAATTTTTTACAAAAGAGTACCTTATAGTCCGACAAATGTACAAATCATACTTCATTAGCGAAGATTGTCAAAAAAGATGTATTCAATAATAATAAACATGTCGGATTACATGGGTGCCAGATAAGACAGAGGCCGGATTAGCAGGGGCCAACTGTATTTGAAATTTGAAAAGCTCTGGCCTAGCTTATGAACAAAAGGTGACAATACTGGTCTCATTATAATGCCCTTCAACATTTACCAAACTGACGCTTTTTACGAGGTCATGTCATAGGAAAAGACAATTATACCCTATATGTAAAAATGAAAAATCTCAAGAGCATTAAAATGTCTTCTCTTGACATTTACCTTATTATATATCTCCTATTTTTCAATTATAATAATTTTTCACAAATATATTTATTTATAAATAAAAACTTCTTGATTGTTTGACTAATAAATTTTTCCATCCTACCATAAATAC
This sequence comes from Tetanocera ferruginea, assembly GCA_958299015.1. Classification (NCBI taxonomy): domain Eukaryota; kingdom Metazoa; phylum Arthropoda; class Insecta; order Diptera; family Sciomyzidae; genus Tetanocera; species Tetanocera ferruginea. The sequence goes on from OY282641.1 coordinate 140,678,626, forward strand.
ATTTTTTTTCTGCTGCGGGTCGGTACTTCCTGATATATGACAAAAGGTAGCCTTTTTACCATCAAGTTAAATCTACTTCACTCAAATTAGGAATAACTTCATATCTAAAGATCTGAATAATGCTTAAATTTAAATTTATTATAATCAGATATGGAGCACTATTTTTTGACCATAGGTAATTATTGTTGATATTTTCGTAATTATTAATCATGTTGTTGGTACTTATGGGTACCTTCCTTGGGCGTATATTAATTTATTATTTGAATGGGAAGTACATACAAAAGTTGACCGATCCTAACAGAAGTTGGTCAGCAGGCTAGAAAAATGAGTAACAGATGTGTATAGAAAGTAGTTGAAATTGGTAAGACCCTAGGGTACCTTCTATGGACCTATATACAATTTTTGAAATAATTTTATATGGAATGTACTCAGAAAAGTTGGGCGATACTAACCAAACTTGGTCAAAAGACTAGGCAAGGTAAGTTCAAGATGCATGGCGAAAATAGTCACAATCGGTAAGATCCTATCTCCCTTGAATAAAGATAGCTTTAGGGATAGCTTCCTTGAACTTTTAATAATAAATATGTTACCAAAAAAGTTCCTTTTTTAAGGCAATTGGTTATCCCTTATTGAATCCTTTTCAACTTTTAATAAATATGAAGGAATTACATGGTTTTGATGATAAATCTTTATATTCTGCAATTTTAATTAGTTTCTTCCAGTTCCGAATACCACGGATGCACAATATATTATCAAACAAGTCGACATTTAAGTTTTGATTAGTTTTTTTGTTCAATACATCTTTAATATTAATATTTTCATAAAAATTTTCCACCTCTTTGTAATATTGGAAAAATATCCTTTATTTGGTTTTTCTTCAAGGCCAATTTCTTTCATTCTTAAGCCATCTTAAGCAAAAACTTTGACTTTGTTTCCCAGTACAATCGATTTTGTTCCGAAAATCGCTTTCAAACAAAAATGGTTGCTTTGAGATAAGAACATTGTATGAGGGACTAACTGAGAATAGTTTAAGGAAAAAAATTACTTCATAAAACTTAGTAAAAGATTTAGGTGGTTCTTGGAGAAAATGATATACAAAGTTAAATTAAAAAAAAAAAAAACAAAATTAATGATTCTAAAAACTTTTCTAATATACTTTTAACAATTATGGTTGTGACTTTATTTTATAAACTACTCTGAATTTTTCTCCTTAATTAAGAATTATCTTGGATCTCATAGAAGTTATTAGAATAATCTTGTCCATAAAAGTTTTTCATAGCACTTATCCTATTTGTTTTCAAATATACTTCTCCATATTGCATTCATAGGTAGTTCAATAATAATCATCCATTATGCCACACCAAACACTTTTTGTACACTTAAAGCTCCTACTAGCCCATAAAAAAATCATGATTTTATACATTTAAAAAATCTATATGATTTCATCAGCTTGTTTTGACAAAATCAAAATTCTTTAATTTTAAAATTAAACATAAAACCAAACACTAACACCAACTTAGCAACCACTCAAGTCATGTTAAAAAAATTTATGATTTAACAGAAATTCCAAAACTGCATTAAGGATAATAAAACTGAAACATTGACATCGCTCGTGTTTGGCAGACGTTTTTTTATTGATTGTTCGAAATTCAAGCATTAAATTAAAATTCAATCTTACGAGCCATGGATGATAGGAGGATGTGTGTTGTATTTGCTTTGCTGGTTGTTGATGAAAGAGTTTCAAGATGTCAATCTGCTTCAATGCTATAAAAAATTCAAAAACCAACGTCGTCTGTCTGTCAATATTTCTGGCATTTTTTGGGTTTGTTTTTTTTTTTCCTCTTAAACTTTTATTTATGTATGTTGAATTTTTAATTCCAATTCTTAAGAGAAAAACTGGAATGTTGATATTTTTTGTGTGTGTGTGTGTGTGTGTGTTTACTTGATTTTGTGACTGTCTATATAGCCAATTAAAGGTGCTAACTTTTACCAACGAACCAAAAGATTTACTATCGATCTAAAAGCCAAAATAAAAAAAAAATTCGGAAAAAAACTCTAAATAAACAAAGATAACAAATTGGGAATTAATGGACGTGGGGCTTGACTAATTTCTGTTTAAGCAATAAATCATTTTAGATGACAGCACAAATATTTTGACATAAAATATTAAGTTTTTGATGTGATGGCTTAAAGCCAGTTTTAGTGAATAAAGTTATGCATCTGTTTTAAGTCTTAATTGGTATTAATATTATAAAGAAGTTATGTGTTTGACTTAAGGGTTTGGCATGTAAGCCTAAAAAGCTTATTCGTTTTAGAAAATATTTTAAAGTTAATTTCTTTTTATGTTAATTTAACAACTAATTTGCTGGAACTTAAAAGCCTTTTATTGTTGTATGACCATTAAAACATACAACTTTACACAACTCATTTAACAATAATATTTAAATACAATATGACTAATAGAAAGTCAATCCATATAATAATAATATTCAAAATTTAATTTTCTAGACGGTCTAATCCATTAACCGACAAATTAAAATATGTTACTTTCAAAACAAATGGTTAAAAGCAATAATTTCAATCAATAATGAAACTGAAGTGGAATTAAACGTGCCTATGAGGATCGTACCGTACCTATGAGGACCGTACCGTATATATGAGAACTGTACCGTACCTATGAGGACCGTACCGTACCAAATTGTTCCTTACGCAAATTTGCTTCAATTATCAGTGTTGACATGATTTCCAAAACTTGTTGTATGTACTGTTTGTTCTGGGTAAAGATCAATGGGGGCTTTAAAAACGCTTATTACAATTCAAACAACCCATTCTTAGAAAACGTAAAATCCTACGCTTTCGATGACTTAGTACCAAATTTTAACTATATAAGTTATTCTGATCCTTTTTGTTTAGTATATTAATAATAGTTCTTGAAAAATTTTTTTTTTAATTATATTAAATTCGAGCACGAGATCAATTTTTTTAATTCAATAATAAATCACAAGAAAAACAAATTCTTATAACAAGCAAAATCAGCGGACTGTATAACTATTTCGTTGGTCGCTACACCAACTCACCAGCAGTCTTCTGGATTTCTGAAATCTCGTCTTATTTCAGTGATTTTTACAGATATTTTTTTTCTGAATATTGTGACTTTTTATCGTCTCTTAAAAATGGTAATGTTGGCAATGTTTGATTACTTGATATTTGAAAGCGTGTTATAACTTTATGAAGAAATCGGAAAGCTTTGATTTTTCTCTTATACCGATAGGTTTTTATCCCACCAGTGCTCTTGTCTCTTGAACTTCTTAAGTTTAATAAAACAGTTGTCTTCAAAAGCATGGGTTATAGATGATTGAACATAATCTGCTGAGTATTTAAATTCATCTATGCTGTCAATTCTGAGTGGAAGCTTATCGAAAATGGTCTGACTTTTAAGAGTTTCAGTCAGTGTATTTGTCTTCTGTGATATTAGATACAGCCTTGGCCAAAAGAATGGGGCACCCCCTGATTTACTCGATACTCCCTCTAGAACCAATTTCATATTTTGTGTCAATGAAGTCAATGAATAAATGTCCGGTGTCCGGGTCGGTGAATGTCCAACCTATGCACCGAAAAAAGTGCTACTTTTGGAACACCTTGGACAGGCACAGTGTACGAACGAAAACCGAATCGGGCAATCGTCGGTTTATTGTGTCCGAATATACTTGTTGGATATGTTTCAGGTACATTATAATTAAAACTTTTTCATAAAATTTTGAGTAAAAATATCGAGCACATTTCAGTTGAAAAATCAAGTACTTTTCGCAAACCAATCATTAAAATAATTCTGTTCTGAGTGCTGTTGCTCGTTTGCATTCAGCTTCATATCAATGTGCTGTTCTTTTTTTTTTTCATTAGCTTCGCAGTTGTTCGTTGCTACTCGTAGCTTTAAAAAATAAAATTGTGTCTGATACTTAGGACTTTAATGCCTGAGCACTATTGTACGGACACAAATTTTTTTCTGTGGAGCCCGACACTTTTTTTTGCTAGTCTGTCTACCTTCTCGTTACTGTTACTGTCAATGCCGCCCCCCCAATCCCGTACTCATTTTGAAGCCATCCATGAATATGTTGACAGCCCGCTGTGCTTGTTTGATACCTGTGCACCAGTCGGTGGGTCCTAGGAGTGTTGGTATTTTGGGGTCGAGAGTTGTGCGGCAGATCATGTAGTCTATGCTACTAATTGAATTCTTGCCGATTCTACAGTGTCATAAACTTTATTTACTGAAGTATGCCATAAGCCGCTGTGTAGTGAAAAGGGTAAAAGGGCAAATCTCATAATAAAAAAGCCACTGGTCTCGATGGCATACCGCCAATTGTGCTTAAAACGTCTGCTTCTTTTCTGGTTCTCTGGCCATTGTGCTACCTCTTCAACATCTTCTGCAGTACAGAAGTATTTCCATCTTCCAACAAGATGCCAATACCACCAGCCAAAACCTTAAAAGGATGATGCCACGAGCCCTGCAAACTATGGACCCATTGCGATATGCTCTGCACTTTCCAAAGTCATGGAGAGCGTTATAAACTTCCACCTGATGAACTATCTAGGACACAACGATTTGCTCAGTGACCGTCAGTATGGTTTTCGTGAAGCTCGCTTTACTGGTGATCAAATGGCGTTTCTGACAGAGAAGTGGAACCCTTGTCTTCATTTTTTTGTTCAGAGTAGAGTTGTCGCTATAAATATTTCAAAGGCGTTTGACCGGATGTGGCATAGAGCACTCGTGGCAAAACTAAACCAGTAAACTACATCACGCGTTTGCTCGTTCAATAAACACACCAACGATGCAAGAATACTGCAAATCCTTTTTTCCATATTGTTCTTGGTTTTTATAAACGACCTTCTGTCGTTGACACATAACCCAATTCACTCGTTTGCGGATGACAACAGCATTTGTCATTCGTATTCATTCGAAAAACGCCCGAGCTCTTTGAAGGTTGAGACAAAGTGACAAATTATGAATGACTCACTCATTGACGACCTGAAAACGATCTCCGAGTGGGGTCTTGCGAATCGAATCGAGTTCAATGCGAGCAAGACCCAATGCTGTCTGTTAACCCACATACGAGTGAATTGTCCCTTAGCACCTCTTAATATGAACGGTGTGGATATTTCTGAGTCCGCAGATCTTGACGTTCTGGGCATATAGATCCAATCTGGTCTTCGCTGGAATGTTCATATATTCGATGTGTCCAAAGAGGCCGCCAAATTCCTAAGTTTATTAAAACGGTGCAAGAAAAAATTCACTCCAACTGATCTACACCTCTACATTAGGCCAAAATGGAGTATAATTCGCACATATGCGCAGGAGCTTCAAGATCATTTTTGGAACTAAAACAAAAAAAAACAAATTGGCCATTTCAGCCCTTGAAAGGACTTTGACCGAGCTTATTATGATCAATTGTGGTGTGTGTGTTATTAAATGCTTGCACACAACTGATCGAGAACTGGACCTACATGTTTTATGCCGACTCCGAACGGCTAATGTTCATGTTCCCAAGAAGCTTTACATGGTGTTATATACTCTCTGAGGTTTGCCATTATCTGCAGAGAGGTGGTGACCGATCAGAAAAAAATTTTTATTGAAAAAACTTTTGCCACGATGGGAATCGATCTCGGGCTCTGGGCATGCTAAGCCACACACTTAACCTGCATGCCACAGCCACCACATATTTGAAACATCTGGACCGAAATCAACGCCATGGGATACATTTGAAAGGGGATGAAACCATTTCTTCTTATCTTAACTCTCTTGGTCATCGACGCAATGTTGGTTGCCTAAGCCTTCTATTTGGGGTTAACCATGGCAAGTGTTCAAGCGATATACGCGGCCTTATGCCATTAGCTCGTGTAGGTCCTAGGTCCACTAGGACAGCCCTTCTCCAAGCACTTCCCTATGCCATTGCCGAGATGCCCAATAGAACTTTGCATTTCAGGGATAATTCGTTCTTTGGTCCCACAGTAGGATTGTGAAATAATCTCCCTGCATCTATGTTTCCCGACGGCTTTGAACTGAGCAAATTCAAAAAAAATATTCACCATGATTCCTCTATCTTTCTCTCCACCTAAACTATCACCTCTCTTCGAAATCAACACAATGCTTGGGCATTTATAAGGGGCATCCCCTGAGCGTTGGTAAAGTCAAAACAAAAAACAAAAAAAAAAAAGATCCATCAGAGAATGTAAACGGCCCCTAATGCTGGCCAGCATCTTCTTAGATGCGTATAGAACATGGATAACTTTCATCACCCTCTTGTCTATATTGAGTCTCCACGTCAGTTTGCTGTCGAGTATAACTCCCAGATATACCATGTAAATTTTCGAGAAGAATCCGAGTGCCGTTTATTCTGAGACGTCTCCACGGTTTTATCTTGTATATAATTGTAAACAAAACCAGCTCCGTTTTTTCTGCGCTGAACTAAGACCGTCTGAATTCGCCCATCTAAGTACCTCTTTTAGTGTGTGCTTCATTAAAGAGTTTTATGTCTAACGGCGTTTTCCAACCTTAATTACGCTTAAATCATTCGCATAAGCTGTCATCTTTAGGGCTCTGCCTTCAAAGTATTTTTAGTAGTTCATTGACAACTAGATTCCATAGTTCGGGTGAGAGAACTGCTTTTGGGGAGTGTCCCCTGTTTTCTATCCAAAAGTCGATTGCTTGTGCTGCTCCTTTCGCACGTTAAAGCGTTAAGGAAGCTACAGTTGGTACATTGTTGAAATGCACCTTCTTTCTATTCTAATTTATTTATTCAGCTACGGCCCTACTTTGTTTTATATTTTATAACAAATTTAGTTCATTCTGAACTTAACCTAACTTTTGCCATTAAATTGTTGTCGATTATTTCAAAAATGATTATTTCAAATCCGCCAAAAAAAATTACTTTTAGCTTATAAAACTGCTAATTTAACACCTCAAAGCCTCCGCCATAGCAGTGTAGGAAAAAATAAAAAAAAATTACTAAAAAACTGAACTACTTCTTATCAGTTTCACCCAGCCTGAAACTCAGCCAGCTATATTTGGATAATCTTTGTGCATGTGTAAATATATAAATATGTACCTATAGATCTACACCAACACACAATATAAAAGTTCAATATTTGCATAACGAAAATCGAAACACTTAATAAATTTTTTAATGATTTAACACAATCGTACAAATAAACAAACAAATAATAATACAAACATAATTTTTAAATAATTACTTTCATTCTAATTTGCTGTTATAACCATAATAATGATGATGACGATGATGATGCAGATGATTGCCTTTAATTTATCTTCATAAAAAAAAGTAATATGAGCCAAGTCAAGCAAAGTTGACAGTTCTATGGCATGACCATAATTGTGCTATAAAAATGCAATTATAGTAAAAGTACAATTTTGATATTTTGCATGAGATTTAACAGTTTATTATAGTAGCGCAGCACACTAAATTTTGTTGTTGTTTTTTTTATGAAGTCATAACTTTTTATAACTATAACATATTATGTGGACATCGCGCAAAGAATGTGCTTTTGTATTTTTAAAATAACTAATTTTATGACATACGCTTTTTTTTATGATATAAATATAATTATAAATTAATTTGAAATACGCAACTAATTCACAAAAATCACATCCTCAATGTCATAAAATGTGCTATAATTTTAGCAGTTTAGCAGCCATCAACATCAATTGACATTTTTAACATTTACGGCGCCCATGAATGAATGCTCAGTGAGTGGGCCGGGCCGGGCAAGTGTGCCACATAATATTTACAATTTCTCATTTAGTTTTTATAATTATTGCTACTTTATTGTATTGTTAAACGATTACGAATTATGACCGAATTCAAATCTTATTTAAGCCATAAAAATGGTTGCTCTAGCACTGCTGCTGCTACTGTTGTTAATGACATGGTCTATGAACATGGGCCATAACACAGCAACAATTATAGCAATAATATTTATAACAACAAAATTATATAGTAAAATATTATTTGCAATAACTATACAATTCACTTTAAACGTGACAATATTATGAGCATAACTTAGCACACACGTTTCGCTGCTTCTGCTGGCAGCGAGTTTTTTGACATTATTTCTTTTTTTTTCTGAATTTTGATTGACACTTAAGCTTTTATTAATACCTCTGCTGATACTGTCTGTCAGAGAATAGCAGCACTTTTGAAAAGGAAATACAGCAGTTGTTCAATTTTACTGATAAGCTGTTTTAGAAAAATATAAATATAAAAGTGTTGTTTTGTGTCGGAGATATAGTTAATGGGAAAAACCTAAGACCCGAAAAGTGACTGCTGCATGTGTCAAAACTCGGCAGACAAAAGCTGACAGCTGACTTTTTTTGTTTTGGTTTTGACTTAAAACTTATTTCGTTCAGTGTAAACTGAATTCAGACAAATGGTTGTGCTGTCTAGTTGTTGTTGTCAAGCATTTTTGCAGACAATTTTTAAGGTGCAGATTGGAAGTCTACATTTGTTTGCTCTTGACAGTGTTTTTTTCGACAATGACGTTATTAAATAGTTGTTTTTTTTTAAATAAAGGTAGGTAGGTAGATTTTAGGTAGTCTGAAAGTAAGCAGCTATGTTTGAATTGAGCTTAATTGACTGTATGTCATCGTAAATGGGAAATTTCCAGGGCTAGCAGTATGACTAATAAATTCTAAGTTTATTACGATAACAAGTATCGATCGACAGCCAATTTTCTAACAACGATAAGCTTTAGATTATTTTACTGCTATGTTAGATTCTTGGAATAGAGCAAAATGGATTAATGGTGCCATAATGAATTTTTGTCAAAAGCCACAGCTTTTCATTGGCAATCTGATCTTTAAACAAAAGTTAAAAATCTATGGCTTAAATACTCAATCTTGACGAAAATGGTCGAATTGGCCATTTTACCTTTTGGAAAGGACTTTGACCGACCTTTTTCATCACCCAACAAAAATATGTATAGCTTGCAGCTAATAGACGAAGATGCTACAAATTTCGATAACATTTTGCATGAAAAATTTAGAAATTCGAAACCAGAGTCAACATATTTTGAAAGATTGATGATCATAGCAGGGATGTTTGATGTTCATCGATGTTAAAAGATAAAAAAAAAATCGATGTTTTAACACCGATATTGCATTATCCCAAACATCGTTATATCCATGTCACAAACATACACTGAGGAAAAAAATACTGTTATATGAAACAAATCATGGTTTGAAATAATAGATTTCACTGTTAAATGCCATCCAACCAATGAAACTTTCAAATCAACAGTCAGTTGATTACACGGTACAACACTCAAGAAATCCCAAGGGTTTTCTCAACGGTTTCTTAAGGTTTTGGGTTCGCTGAATCCGTATCTGAAGTCAAAATGTTCGGGTCACCCTAGGTTTTCGAGCTACAGGTTAGGCAGAACCCTAACGCCCTTCTGTTAATGAAATCAATATGACCGACCCCCATTACTTTTTCAAGAGGAACCTTTTTTGCCTTGGAACCCATCCCTTTCGACCCCCTCCGTACGGGGGCTTCCATACAAATTTAATGATTTTTGTATATATTTTAAATGAAAATTTTATTTAAAGAAAACAAATTTTATTAATATTAATTTATTGGAATACAAAAAGTTTGTATGGGAGCCCCCATATGGAGGAGACGGAGGGGGAGGGGACTTGCAAAAATTTTATCACTGTTTTGGAAGTTCATGTTTAGTCAAGTTTGTTAACGTGTGCGTCTAGTACTCGACTGTCCTAGGTTCAAATACCGGCAAGATCAACAAAGAATTTTTTTTTATTTAATATACATTTGTTTTAAATAAAAAATGAAATGTACAAATTTTTTCAAGATTGTAAGCAAACTTATTTTGAAGGTTATTTTTCACCAAACAGCTAAAGAAACGGATTTGAATTTCAATTATTAAATTTAATTTTTTTTTTTATACTTACATAGCTAGGTTATGAACCCACGTCCTCCGCATGACAGTCTAGCACACTTCCCCTGAGATATTGGTAACGATAAGATAATTATAGCAAAATATTTTTAAAAACTACATTAAGAAACAACAAAAACACAAAAATATTTCGAAAGATAGTTTTAATAGCACAAAAATACTTTGAAAAGTTCATGTAACAAAGAAAAAACTCGCGTTTAGCAACGTACACGTGGCAGAAGTGAAACTTCTTTAACAGTAAGAAATAAGAGAGATTTTAGTGTGAAATAGAGAGAGAAAGTATCTGAAAAGAAATTCAATCAATACGAAATGGAATAATAATTTGTTGATTCAATATTTGCATCCAGGGACCGTACCGAATATGGTTTTTGTCGAAAGAGTCACATATTAACTTTTATCTCTTAATTTTTATTTTTTCCGACAAAAATAACAGTTTTTTGTGCCTTATAGTTTTATTGGGCAAAAATAACAGTTATTTTCTGCCGTTTATTTTTCGGTCAAAAATATCAGGTAATTTATATTTGTTCAAGTCATTTTACCGATAAAAAAAATTTGATATTATTTTCATTCCATCGGTGAGACATTTTACACATGGTTTCAACAGTTCAATCTGTCAAGCGGCCTTTAAGAAAACACAAATTGCTTGATATTTTTGACCAAAAAAATTAAAGTCACAAAATAACTGCTATTTTTGACCGATAAAATAAAAGTCAAAAGTAACCTTTATTTTTCCTCGAAATATACTAGGCAAGAAATTAACTTTTCAAGAATCAGTTTCAAATTTAAAAGCGACTTAATATTCGTGAGGCTGAGGACATTTGTAACATAATGGTATATTTGAAAAAGTCTTTCGACAATTTTTTTCATTTGAAAATTGTAAAATAACAGTTATTTTCGGTACTTATTTTAGTTCAGTTGGTGTTTTAGTTGCTTTCTAATGTCTTCTCAACATTGTTGCTTTTTGAATGCTGGATTGCATTTGCATAGTACTCTTTGAAGGAGCGTCCGAAAGCAGAGGCAAATCTTGTTGATTATTACCTCCTGCTTCCTGATCATAATAATTGCTATGTTGATAGAGGGCCTCATAAAGCAGGGAACGTAGATTGTTGAGTGCATCAACTTGGTTGGCTTTAAAATTTTGTTGAGATGCATCAGTGTGTTTTTTGGGGATTGGTTCTTTGTAGATTCACCAAAATACACTTATGTTTCGTAAAAATGCATTTTGAAACTCAGCCGTTGTTGCAATGACCTTACCTTCATCATTAGTTGCAGACCCATCTGCGGCTGTATCCTTAAGAGCTCTAATTCGCTCTCTATATTCACGAACGCGTTCTGCTCCTGTTTTAGCTATTTTTCTATTTTTTTGCCGTGCATACTTGTAGGATGAAAATTAATGTTACGGTTATATTATTTTCAGTATGTTACGCGTTCATTTTTAATTACATTTTGTTTGGCTATTTATCATGTACCTACGTGGCGTTGAGGTATAGATTCCGGCTCATAAGCACCGATGTTCGGGGTTCAATTCTCGGCAGCGGCAGTCATTTTTTTTTAATTTTCATATGAATTGAAAACGTTAGCCTAGCGTCACGAAAAAGGACCTTGAAATTTCACCAAAGAAGTTTCACTTCAAAAATGTTAACTTAAACGAAAATCATTCAATCTAACAGTGTTTTGAATTAACAGCGGCCGACTGTTTATACTACAGTTGATATTTTTCTGTGTTTAAAATCGACGTTTTTAAATATAATTTTTTATGAATTTTTACACAAAGTATTTCAATAAATTTTTAAATTTTCTCAAAAATCCGTTGGTTAATTTGAACGAAGGTCCTATTTTCAAACATTGTTTTTTTTTTTAGGAATGATCATTAAGATAGCTAGTTTTTCTCAGGCGGTAGTAAATTCTTTCGACGCTCATTTTGAAAGATGTATTGAGAAGGTATTAAATCTAAAAGTATTTTGAAATTGCTTGAATTAAGTTACGTCGAAGTTACGTCAAGTTAAGTAACTTCGAAGAAGGGACGGTTTTTGACGAAAAACTGTTTTTTTGTTTTTCAAATCAAAACCGAAATTCTTTTGAATGTGAATCTTTTTAATAAATGTGAAAAACAGTATTTTCAAGCCACCTTATCGATTAAGTAATGAATTAATACCGTTATTCTGCAAATATGACAAACATCTGTTAGTAATAGAACTATTTCGTTTTTATTAGTTTTGGTGTTATATGGAAGTTTTACTGTTTCAAGTCTCAAAATGTTTTTTTTGTTTTTTAGAAATAAGTTATGATTAAAGTCTCCTCTGTTCTATCAGAATCAGGTAGAGAAATGGAAATTATTGGTCCGATAAAACAAAAAACTATCGTTTTCAATTCAATGGAAAGAATTATTTCTGGAGCAGACCTCATGAAACTATTTAACAGCATCATGTTAAACAAACTTTCAAACATGGCAGAGGTAGTTTGTTGGTTTGGGGGATTTGGTTGGTTTTGGAGGGCATTTGGGACCACTTGTGGGAATTAATGGTATAATGGCGAAAGACCTTCAGATTCTTCAAACCCATTGCTCGATTTTGTGAATCACAACGCCTATCCCTAGAATGAAGTCACTTTCTAACAGGATTGAGATCCTGCCACACGGCAAAGATCGTACAAAATTTATTGTCTAGTTAAAAATTTCAAAGGATTTCAAAGGTTTTCGCAAAGTTCAGACCTCAACCCAATAGAAAATGTATGGTCTACACGGAGCGAAATTTGAGCTGAAAACAAAACCAAACCAAACCAATTAATTTTGTGAATGGTTCTGAGAATTCTGAAACTGTGAATGTGATTGTTTATACAAAAATTAACACGCCCATTTGTGCATAATGTTTGCGATTTTTGGATCATTTATCAAAAAAATTAATATGCTTATTTATCAAATAAAAAACATGCTCGCTCATTTGTATCACTGCTTGCCAGTGCTGTCACTTGAAAATTATAAGTAGTGGTAGATTGCGTCTGAAAAGAGTGGTAGATTAAGAAAATTTGTGATAGATCTTTTCCTATCTTCAAAAAAATCTCATAAAAATTATGTTTAGATTTATTTTAACATTCAATAAATTTTATTGGAAAAAAAAGATAAACAATTGTTCTCAAATTATTTTTCAAAAATAGCATTACATCAATTTTCAATTGAGAATACCGGATCATAAAGACTGATAAACGTAAAAATCTCGTAATTGGATCTCACTACTTTTTAGAAGCTCGTAGCCCAAGCCGTTTTTAAATTTCCGTAACTCCCACTGCCTATTATGAGATGCAAAGTACAAACTGGACCGCGAGCAAGCCAAGAGCCAAGTTAAGAGGTGCTCGCTAACCAGAAAATAAGCAACTTTCAAGCAAAGTTTTCATGCGCACCAAAAGATTGTTAGATTAAGTGCTAATCAAGGAATTTGAAAACTTTTTAAGAGTTGTTACTTAGGTAACGTTTTCGAGTCCTGCGAAATTAAAAAAAAATAATTTCGGGATAATTGAAAAAGAACTGAAAATCAAATTTTTATTTTTTTTTTGCATAGATTTTATGATTTATTCCAATGCAATACTATTCAAATCCAATCACACATTTAAAAAACTCCATTTCCTGTCTCGGTAGAATTTTATAAAAATTAAATTAAAGAAACAAATAATAGATATTATTCTTTAAAAATAGATTGATGATAGAAATTGTGACAGAAAAAAAATAGTGGTGGATTTTGGGAAAAGGTAATATTGGGTGGTAAAAGTGGTAGATGTCAAAAAAGTCGAAAAAAGTGGTATATCTACCACAATTGTGGTAAAGTGACAGCACTGCTGCTTGCCATTTATGGATTGTAAGCAAATAAATTGATATGATCTCATATGCCTTATCTAAGATTTTTTGGGACTGTTTGGGAGAACAAAGGGAACTATTTGGAAAGGAAAAAATAATTTTTTTGTTTTTTGTTTTGTACTAACTTTTATACTAACAGGAACAAAAACCAACTGAGAACTACATCGTTTTTATGTGCAAAAACAGCAACAACAAAAATATTTTTTTTTACAAACAAGCCCAAGATTACACTTGTTTAGTAAAAAATTGAAGTGTTTATCAAAAAAATGTTCAAGACCAATTTTTGGCATATAGTACAAACGTAAAAAGCATGTTTTGTGATGGTTTTGAGCTCTATTGAGCGGATTTCAGTTAAGAACGCTTTCAGCTTGATTTTCGCCCATTTTTTCTCTCCGTGTATATTAATAACATAACAGAGCTTTGAAACCGTGTAAAGTTGTAACTCGGCCATCGTTAGCCATTACTTGTCCGACGTTTCTGACAATTTTCGGTTACCATCTCAAAAAACCAAGCTCATTTTGATGCGATTCACGAATCGAACCAGTTTTTGAGTTCTTCAAAAGAGCAAAAGTGCTGATCCTCAAGAGCATGCGTCATTGCGTTCGAAAGCAAATAAAGAAGCATTGTCTGGTCTATAAGGCAGGTGTGGTAGGCCTTCCCTTTTCAGCGTTTCAAGGTATGTTTTGACCGGCAGCGCTTCAATGCTCGGCTCAAACACATGAATTGAGTTCGGTAGAGCTGCGCTGTTATAGTTTCACCTGGTTATAGCAGCTCATAATACACCACGCTCCATTGGTCCCACCATATAATTGGGCTTTGAATAAACCATCATCATGTCACTGTGGATATTGGGTTTTGGCGTCAATTTTGGAATATGGCCGGGTGGCCTGTATGATATTTTGTTATTGGGGATTGTCGTTATTAACCCATTTCTCATCACCAGTCACAATACGATGCAAAACCCTTTCTTTTCGCCGTTGGAGCAAAATTCTCTTGGCTTCAATTTAGACTGTAACAAGTATCCTACTTTTTGGATCATTCCCATGGCTTTGAAGCAAACAGATGTGGCTTGTTGAGTCACTTCCAATGTTTTTGCGAGTTTTTCTTGCATTTGGCAAGAGTCTTTGTACTTTTTTTGGCCTTCCTTCATGCTCTTTGTCATCGGTATTAAAATCACCACTATTAAAACGTCCTTATCAAAACTCACATGTGGAAATCGATGAAACATGTTCCCCGTAAGCAAAGATCATCGGCTTCGATCACTGCAGAACTCAGTTAATGGTGTAAATTTATATTCTGCGAAGGCAGAATATAAATTTACTTTATATATACTTTATATTTATTATTTTTTAAAAAATAAAAATTTTTTATTTTTTAAAAAAAAAACCAAATACCATTCTAAGCTTTCCAAAAGAAATAAAATAAATATATTTCGTTCATGAACGAAATATCAAAAATTTCCATGTGAATTTATAAAATATCATAAAACTACAATAATAAAGTTTTACTGCGTAAGTAAACTTTAAATAAACATGCATTTAATAGAAGATTATTACTTTAACTTCATAAAATCTGATGCATTTTTTCTTTATAACGGTAAATATCATTAAAAAATTATATTTCAAAATTTAAGATTTTATAGTTTTATAATGTTGTAAAGCAATAATAAGCAAGGATTTAGTAGATGATAAAATTAATTACTATAATTCACACGTGTTATAATTTTTAAATTTATAATTCAAGTGCAAACAATTCGAAATTTAAAAAAACCAAAACCAAGATATAATATTCTAAACTAAATAACATTCTGAATTAAATTCAGTATAAAAGAACTAGAACCTACGGACCTCTTTGCTCTAAGCAGTGACTATACCAGTGGCTACACCTTGCCTAACACAGCACTTGCTGCTCTATACGTAACACCTACGAAGGCACGTTTTTCCATTTGAAATCTTATCAGAAAATTTATGATATTCTTCAAGCTAACCTTTAACAGCTGCATAGCTGAGCGCATAGAAGTAATATTGAAACAGATTTTCATTATTTCACAATCAGTTTAACAAAAATTTACACAGTTGAGGTGCTTGAAAGTCACAAATTAATTTTTGCCTATTCACAGTTGCTGTGAAAAATAAATGTACACTTGATGAAAACAAAAAGCAATAGATTCATTTTCATTGGCTTGTTGGACTAACACAATGTCTATGGAACCGTATTATATAGTGTTCCGTTAGATTTTTTTTTTTTGGTTTTTTTTTTTTTTGCCTTGGTTCTGTTGTTGTCAATAGGTGTGGCAATAAAATTATAACTCAAGATTAGATTAGCTTATATCAAAAATATTGCGTTTTTTTTCATTTTGTTGTTTCAATTTTAATATATTTTTGGCTGTCTCGAAAAGAAAGAAAAAAAAAATATATGGAAACATTCAAGAACAAAAGCTCTTTTTTTATTTTATTACCGTTGATTAGCTCTATTCGTCAAAATTACAAATAAACAAAAAAAAAAAAAAAATAAAAAAAAAATATATACATACATAACCAAATTGTACGCTTGCTTATCAAAATAAAAGCAATTTTATTATTGAAAGCCTCTAGCAATAAAAAATTAAGTCATAAAAATTGGAATTACTTCCAATAAAGTCTAAATAGCGACATTATTTAGCAAATCTTTTTAGCAATTATTTTGAAAAAAAAAAAACAAAATGCCAACGATAAAACAGCAACAACAACAACAACAATAACCACTAATTTTTTAGTACCCACTCTTAACAATAACAATTTACGACAAGTCATTCAGTCAGTTTGGTCGAGCTTTAGTCCAGCCATATTTTAGATAAACAATGGCATAAAAACTTTAAACCTTCTATATTAAGATGTAATTTTTTTTAATTGTCGAAAAACAAATTCATTGGCATTTTCTATGCTTAACGGTTTTCAATAGTGCCCTCTTTTATAATTTCTATTGAATTTTTTTAATGTTTGTACATCAACGCTAATTTCTACGTAAACACTTAAACGATTTTGCTATAAATATACAAACATTCGAATCGTATCGTTATTTTATCGTTTATAACAATATTAAATCCAGATTAATTCATAAACTTTATATGAACAGGTTTCACAATAAGTCTGGCATTAAATCTAAGTCCGCGTGTCAGTTAAAATGACACATTGAGATTTAATATGTCAATATGAACAAAATTTATATGGGGGCCATATATAAGAAAAAAGAAAAAGCAGCAACAAAAAATTACACATCAACTGAAATTTGTAATTTTATACAACCCCCAAAAAAATATGCTCTACTCCATCTTCGATTTGGTTTTTGAATTTATGTGTGTACCTTTGGCTTGTACACATTGACATACACATACACTCGCACTTAATTCAACAAAAAAAAAAAAAAAAAATCAAAAAAATATGTTGACGATAACGTATTAAATGGAACAAAAATGGCTTCACACCTCAATTCATTTTGATTCTTATCAATTTTTGTGTTTGTTTTTTTTCTATACAATCTAAATATATCAACGCGCAGTTGTTGTTAGTTTTTGATTATTTTTTTCAAGTTTGATATTAAAAACTGACGCTTGGATTAGAAAAATACTAATATATTTTTTTTTCGCTTGAAATCAAATTAAGTAAAAACCAAATTTATATTTTATTTATAAACAATCATAAAAGTCTTTTCATAAGCTTCAATATTAAAGCTTTAAGTTCGTATTGTCAATTATAATCATGGTCAGGTTTGTAGGTATTGATATATTATGTTATTTTTCGAAAACTCAGAGTATTGCTTGGATTAGATATCGCAGTTCACACTTTTGTGTCTAACCATAATCAAAACCATGAATTTCTTAAAACATATGTAAGTTTAGAAATATGCAGAACCACTGACAACTAGATGTTTTCAAGAAATTGCAAGATTTTTAGACATATTTGTGTTCCGAAGTAGTGCCATGGTGAGTGCCTAATGTTCCCAATTTGTTTTGAATTAACAGTTCACATCGATTTGGTAAAGGTTTTCAAATGTTATTCAAAATCAATTACTTTGCAGTTTTTTGATCAATACAGTTTTAGAGCCTTATTCTAGTTATTGACAATTGTAAATTTATAGACAATCATAGAAATTTCTCATTCTTAAATTATATATAAAAAAAAAAAAAACTGTAATTTAAAACTAATTATCCATTCAGCAATAATGTTTCATTAAGTTATATTAAAAAATATTTAAAAAGAAATAATATATATTAAACAAAATTTGTAAATAAGAAACACTTTTGATCGTCAAACAATCTTACAAGTAACTTTAAACCATTTCAATTGGAGCGAGCCAAATGATTTTAGATCAATTAGCATTTTATAGCCCTTGTTGAAAATCTGTTAAAGCTTAATAGCTTACTTCATATCAAATTACTTATTCCAAAAATTGTTTATCTCCACTTTGGTCAGACTTTTGCTTTGAACATAGTATCTTGACACCTATTCTTACAGGCTACACTACTTTCTCCCAAACACAAAACAAATTCACTAGACCGCGCTTCTAATTCCAGTAATTTTGACCTCTAATGAGAACTAAAATCTTGCAAAATTTTAGACTAAATTTACCTAAAAAAAATTTAACCTCAAGATATTATACGAAAATCGCTTAAAGGTCCAAACCGAAACACTTAAAAGCTTTTTGGAGGAATAATTGAACATGCACTTTACATAACTCTTAATAAACTATTCTTTCTCTTTTTCCTAAACAAATTTTTTTCATATTTTGTTCCAGCCACATCATGTTTGCAATTTTGTATTTTTGTGCAAGGCATAAGCTTTTTTGTGGTATAAAAAACTGAGTGACACTGGTTCTATCCTCAGCCAGACCGTTTACATTTTTTTTTTTTTTTTAAGTGAAACTTCTTTGGCGGCAAGGGAAATGTCAAGGTCTCTTATTCGTGACGCTGGGCTAAAATTTTCAATTCATATGAAAATTTTCAAATTATGATAGCTGCTAGCGAGAATTGAACCCTGACCATTGTTGCTCAAGAGTTGGAATCTATACCTTCACTCCACGTAGGCACATGATAAATAGGCAAACAAAATGTAATTAAAACTGAACACCTTACATTCTGTCCGTAACATTAATTTTCATCCAAAAAGTATGCACGGAAAATTTATTTCTTTAAGCTTCAAACGAAAATATTTAGGCAAAGAGATACATCCAGCGGCAAAAAACTATACTGCCTGTTCGCCGCATAATGAGCTTAAAGCTTAATTTGGTTCGTTGGTTATGATCAAAAACTTGACAGATGATTGACAACATGCAAAAAACAGTTAATTCAATATAATAATAAAAGCAAAAAGTGTTGACAGTGCAATATTTAAGACAGCCGAGAATAGTTTTTGTTAGCCAAAAAAACGTCTCAAAGCTTAGATAGCCAAAAAAACGTCTCAAAGCTTAACAGAGGCAGAACGCGTTCGTGAATATAAAGAGCGAATTAGAGCTCTTAAGAATGCAGCCTGGGCAGCTGGGTCTGCAACTAATGAAGGTAAGGTGATTGCAACATCGGCTGAGTTCCAAAATGCATTTTAACGAAGCATCAGTGTATTTTGGTGAAACTGCAAAGAAGCAATTCCCAGAAAAACACACTGATGCTTTGTAAAAATTTATTTTGGAACTCAGCCATCATCTCAACAAAATTTTATAGCCAACCAAGTTGATACACTCAACAATCAACGTTCGCTGCTTTGCGAGGCCCTCACTCAACATAGCAATAATTGTGTGCGTTTTTGAAACACAATTTTTCGCAACAGTTGAGTAAAAGTCTTCTGAACGGCAATAATCAGTTTCCGCTACTCACAACATGTTGTGAATTTTTGGAGCGCTTTAATTTTCCGCTACATTTACTCAACACGTTGTAATTTTCAATTTGACATATTCACATAGTTTGACACATTTAAAAGTGATTATTCTATAATGAAAATATTAATTATCTTGTCAAAATTCACATATCCAATATTAATTAAAATTTTCGCACTAAAATAAATCAATTTTTGGAAGTGTTTACAAAAAATTAAAAGAACCGTTCAGAAGACACACAACGTGTTGTCAACATGTTGTATGTATCACTTTCCGCTACTTTTGTTTTAGAAACGCACCCATTATGATCAGGAAGCAGGAGGTAATAATCAACAAGATTTACCTCTGCTTACGGAGGCTCCTTCAACGAGTACTATGCAAATGCAATCTAGCATTCAAAAAGTGATAAAGTTGAGAAAAAAATTGTTGAAGGACTTTTTCAAATATACCATTATGTTACAAATGTTCTCAGCCTCACGAATATCAAGTGCCTTTTAAATTTTAGACTGTTTCTTTAAAAGTTAAAATTTAAGTGTTATTTTTTGCCTTGTATTTTTTCGAGAAAAATTGAGGTTACTTTTGACTTTTATTTTATCGGTCATAAAAATAGCAGTTATTTTGTGACTTTAATTATTCGTTCAAAAATATCAAGCAATTTGTGTTTTTTTAAAGGCCACTTGACAGATTGAACTGTTGACACCATGTGTAAAATGTCTTACCGATGAGATGAAAATAATGGTATCAACATTTTTTTAGTCGGTAAAATGACTTGAACAAATATAAATTACCTGATATTTTTGACCGAAAAAATTAACGGCAGAAAATAACTGTTATTTTTGACCGATAAAATAAAAGTCAAAAGTTACTGTTATTTTTGCCCCGAAAAACTATAAGGCTGCGATTATAGTCAGCGCCGAGTCAGACAGGCAGGCTGAAATCTGTGTGAAAAAACGAGATGCAGATAGGTATCTATCTCGCTTGTTCACATTGCCTGCCTGCCTGTCTGACTCGGCGCTCACTATAACCGCAGCCTAAGGCACAAAATAACTTTTATTTTGGTCGGAAAAAATAAAAATTAAGCCTAAGGCACTTTGGAAAAGTTAAAATGTGACACTTTCGACAAAAACCATAGCCGGTACGGTCCCTGGATGCAAATATTGAATCAACATATTATTATTCCATTTCATATTGATTGAATTTCTTTTCAGATACTTTCTCTCTCTATTTCACACTAAATCTCTCTTATTTCTTACTGTTAAGAAAGTTTCACTTCTGTCACGTGTACGTTGCTATTGATTGAACCGCAGACTGCGGCAACCATTGCATTATAGTCGCGAGTTTTAACCTCAGTCTAATCTGTTGCTTTCTATAGCATGAACAAAATGCACACAAAATACAAAATATTAGCCTTTTAGTTGTTTTGTATTTAATTTTAATCTTTAAGCATAGTACTATGTTCGGCTTCACGTGAAATTCCACTCAAATCTCCATACAAAAAATGACAGCTGTGAAACAAACGTGAACATTTCACAACTTTTTCGTCAAAGCTGTACTATGCTTCGCTGCGGAAAATCTAGTACTATATTCCGCAACATGCAACTAGCAACATTTTTTTCACGGCAATTTAATTGAACCGACCATTTATTTTGCCGTGAAAAGAGACAGTTGATATTTCATTTAAGAAAAAGAGCAAACAAAAGAGCAATGTTTCTTATTGAAATTATATTTTTGTACTATTTCTAAAGTTTTGCAATTAATAACTGCAGTTGTTGGAAATTGTAAACACGGGTGCACCTTTCCGCGGTGTTGGCGGTCGCACTTGTATAAAGATTTATTTTGCATTTATATAATCATAAATATGAAAATTAAAGAACTTAAATGATTTTCTGCTTTTCCTCTAATAAATTGTGGCTGTTTATTTACATCTTGTCGAAATTTGTAAGCTGATCATCAGCTGTTCGTTCGCAACAAAATATCTGTCAAAATTTTCACGCAACAAATAAATGGCTGTTGCCAGTGAAATTTCACGCAATCGAGCATAGTACTAGGCTTTAGGTACTAAAATTCAAATTGTTTTCCCAATTTATTGAATTTTATTACAGCTTTGACTAAAAACATTTCTAGTATTTTGAAAAGCATCAATTTTAACAAAAAATTTATTAAAAAATGCATTAGACCAACGATTGGTTTAAAAATTATTCCAATATTTTTAACCGTGTAAGTATCGAAAACATTCCAAAGAGTCGGCGAAAAATGTTCGAAGAATTCGCCTGTTACAATGGGCTGGTTCTGGAGCCTCTTCAATTTTCCATATTCATAAATGATATATTCTGTATGTCCATGAATATTTGGATTGCATGCTCATAAAACCGTTCGAGTTAAAAGAACACTTGATATACAGGCTTATTTACTATTTCAAGGGTAATAGTTAATGGGCTCTTTGTGATGGCCAACGGCTAGCATCTTCAATAAAATCAAGTGTCGTTAGAAATAAGTAAAGAAAGTCTAGAGTCGGTTAAGCCCGACTATGAAATGCCCTAAACCTACCGTTTAAAAATTCAATAAATGTATTGAAAATGGGCGTGTCAGCGACTCAAATTGATTTATGCAGTTTTCAATTTTGTGGTTTGCATGCCAGGTAAGCGTGTCCGTGGGCGAATGACGTCCATTTTTCAAAACCATTTTCGTTTTGTTATAAAAAACATGCGTACCAAATTTTATCTCTGTAGGTTAAACATAAGCTTATTTATTGAGTTTTCAATTTTTGGTTGTATGGGAGGTGGGCGTGTCCGTGGACGGATACCAAAAATATTCAATAGTGCAGATCCTTAGATACATGTGACCGTGTGTACCAAGTTTCATCTAATTATATCAACTCCTTTTTCTTATCCTGTGTTTACGGATAACGCACATACGGTCAGACGGGCGGACATGGATAGCTCGACTCACGAGGTAAAGCTGATAAAGAATATATACACTTTTCTATACCAAACTCGGTTATTTCTATGCGTTACAAACGTTTGCAGAAAATTAATAGACCCTGACCTTTTAAGTTTAGGATCATCAAAAAATGCATCTTCAAAGAGCTGAATGTCGTTAGCAAAATTAAAAATGTTCATATCCATTCTTCATTACCCTGCATTGATTATATACGATTTAAAATTTTGTATTTTTTTCACTACCGACAAAAAATATAGTTCGGTTAAAAATAATATTTGTTTTGTCCTTTGAAAATCAAAAATTATTCTTTGAGAGACATACAATTAATTTCTGAAATTTTTATGACCGCTTTGTTTGATCAGTAAATATACCATGGGCATAAGTTGATAGGATAAACTTGTATTCTATGTAAAAACCCACAAAAATAAATACAATCTTTATGGAAAATCTGTTAAATTTGTCAAATGTTTAGATTTTCACCTTGCGGTTTCGAAATGTACTACGATAATTAACGATAGAAAGAGAGGGGGTCTCAGATATTGTAACGTGACCAAAAATAAAAAAACTCGAAAAAATTCAAATTTATTCTTACATCTTCATGTTTGACCGTCTAAATTGACGGATAAGTATTGACTTAAGTGTAAGTAAGGACATTCATATTAATTTCGGTGATATCTTTCTTATTTGATTATAGGAGGGCCTGATGAGAACGCTCGGTATTAAAAAATTATTAATCATGCCATTGAGTTTTCTAAAAAAAATTATTTGCATGCCATTTTTATATTCACGAATTCACTTGGCCGGTCTGCTTTCAACAGGGTAGAATGATGGCTCTTCTCAGTGGAGCTGAGAACAAACACGTCTATGAATTGAAAACATGAATGAATGAAGGTGATTTGCCACAAATTTGTAAAATCTAGAAAATTTTCACATTTATACTAATCTATATTAAATCGCATTTTGTCAAGTAGTTCATTTTTAAAAAAAGCCACAAACATGTTTGCTTTAAGTTTTAAAATTGTTCGTATACTCATAAGACCTTCCTTCATCCAGGCATAGAACACCAAAAAAATCGGAAATGCGACATATCACCTTCATTCATTTATGTCTTCAATTCTCAAAACTGAGTCTTATTTAATTTAAAATAAATTGGAATAAAAAGTAATATTTAAATGAATCAATTTTAAAGAAGCATATTAACAGAAGCACTGCACGGGTGCGTGCAGCCTTTACGAGTACTCTCTCAGAGGCCAGGCAAATTTCTTTGCATAAGAAATGAAGATACAACTGAATGGGTCGGAATGGAATACCTTGAAAAATTATATTTGAAAGAATGCCCAATATTTCCAGCTTCTTCAATTCCAGTGATTGAGAATCGACGTGAGTGAGAGCATCGACTCTTGGATTGAAGAGAAGTTTTTATTGATAGAAATAATTGATTTTTAATATTGTATCTTGAATTTATCTAGTTATATTAAATATATTTAAATCAATTCATTTTTTTTTTCCATATATTACGTTAATTTATTGGGCGGAGGGGTTTCATATTGCACTATGAAGAGTAACGGAGAGGGAGCGGGCTACAAAATGTTGAAAATCGGTCACGTTGATATGACCGATACCTAACTTAGAATGATCCTTTATTCTATTACACGTTGTGTAATTGGAAGAACATCATATCCCATCGGGGAAAAAAGCACTCCAAAAGGCCTTGGAAGTCAGCTGAAAGCCCTTCCCTACGTATGACGCACGATTGTAGTTTTAACATTGCATGTTGTTGAAAAAGAGCACTTCAGTTAAGCTTACTATGAATTGCTTTAAAAGATCTCTCTTTGAAAGCTGTACGTTCGTTTCATTCATTTCGGTTTTGTCTAACTCTAAGATAAATTTGGAGAGGTAAAGAAGGAGATAGGAAGATAGAACTTATGATCTCTTGTATGTGCTTCTAAAGAATAAAAAGTTAGGTCTGATATACATTTAATTTGGTGAATATACTTTTTTGTAGTTTATAAAATAAAAATCTGTATTGCTTATAATAAGAACACCACAATCATCAAAGCCATTCATACTAATTCGATTTCTGTTAACAATTTAAGGAATATTCTACAGAGACGATGAGCTTAGCACCGTAGCACGCTTGCCAGATTTAACTGATATATTGGAAACACGCGGTATGCACTAAAAAAAAAAAAAAAGAATAAAACAAGTACTCTGAACACATTGATTGCATGCTTCTTACTACCATAGCTTGAAACGTTTTTGTGTTTTTCTTTAAATAATCTGTTACTGTTGTTGCCTAGATCTGTTGTTGTTATATTGTTTTAGTTTTATTTAAAGCAAGGCATGTTGTTAAAGTTATTTTATGGTGGTTTTTAAGTTAATTTGCCAGCAGCAAAAAAATGAAAAAAATTATAATATTTTAAGGCAATTAGTTGATTGATGCATTTGCATTTTGAAAGCAATGCGCCTAACTTCAAAGGCTGTTAGTTTTTTTTGAGCACGCCTTCGGTATTATTTCCTTAATTATTTATGACATGAATTGTTGTGCTGTTGTATAGTTTACGTTAGTTCGTTCGTTCGTTCATTTCGTTACGTTTCGTAGTATTCTTTTTATTGTACATCTTGTTTCTTTTATTTATATTTGGCATGCAAGAGGTTCGGCATTCAGCTAATGGTGAGGCTTAAAAAATAATTAAGCTGCGTGTTCTTTTTTTTTCTCTCAAAATATTTATTTTATTTTGCTACTTTGCTGTCTTGTGGCTGTCTTGGTGGCGTGATGTTGTTGATTAGGCGTGCCGCAATTTTTGAATTCAACCATTTTTATTTTTTTTTTGCCTGCTTTACATCCTTTTGTGTCGACGAGTGAACGTTTCCATTTTTTATTTTATTTTAATTTTTTTTTTGTGTTTCTCTTTGTTTTCATACAACATGCACGCACGCTCGCACGCTCACATTTAAGCCCATAAAGTAATAAAACCCGCATAAGTTGGCCAATGGCGCACAAGATGGAGTCGTACTCAGGCTTAGTTATGCCCACGTTCATAGATGCCAACCAAAATTCACACTCGAAATCACTAAATCACACAACATATATGTAAAAATCACTCGTGTGACACTCACAGCAAAGAAATCACGCACATAGAAAAAAAATCACGCAAAATCACACAAACAGAACAGAAAATCACGCAAAAATCACACACAGAACAGAAAATCACTCAGAAGCAATTCCAATTTTACAGCATAAAAGAGCATTTAATGCCATACAATTTTACAAATAATGAGATATTTTCTGTTATTTGGTTACATTAGTAAAAGTTTATTGTTAAAAATTTATCAATGTATTATTTGTTAGATACAAATTATGAAGATATGAAAATTTTTGGTTATTAGACATAATATATATCAGTGGAACTAATTTAAATTGTCTGAATTTGTAATATGAACTTAACATTAACTTTTTAAAAGTTTAAACTTTATGCCTGCGCTAGCAAATTTCATTTGCAGTGTTGGGCTTGTTCGTTAATATACGTGTTTTCGCATTTACTTGAACGCACTCTTCAACAATAAAGTGAGTGATTAAAAAAATCACGCATGAGTGAAAAATCACTCGCTTCATTTCAGAAATCACACATTGTCACACAGCCCTCAAAAAATCACGAAAAGTGATTTATCACACGAAATTGGCATCTATGCCCACGTTTGGCTTAAATTGAAGTTGCTGGGCACGTTCGTTCATTCGTTGGTGCGGTTTGCGCGCCATTGATGTTGTGGAGCTGCAGATAGATGCACGCTATGCGATAAGTGCGCATACATTTCTCTTGATGAATAATGCATATAAATATATAATATATTGAAGTTGCATGTCATGCCGGTGAGGATAATGTTGGCAGTCATTTTGAATTTCTTTTACCTTTCCTTATACATACATACATATGTAAGTGTAGTTATTGTATTTGAATTTTTTTTTGTTTTTACATTTATTTCTGTTTGTTTAATTTTTTGTTCAAGCTTAAAAATTTATTTTTATATCATAAATTCCAAATAAAATTAGATTTTCCGCATTCCTATTGCATATAAATGCTCTCGAATACATCATTTCAAAAAAAATGTTTAGTTTATTATGTTTATCTGAACTCATAAAAACTTTTAAAATAATCCTATAACAGTACCTAAAGTAGTTAGGTCAGATAATATATTCTTTATATATTTTTTTTAATATATATTGCATTTATTAAATTTTTATATACTTGAGCAATCAAAATTAACTAACTAATACCCTGCTTAAAAGTCAACCCAATTTTAAATAGTGCTGTACTGGTGCCAATAAGAGCCAGTACTGGTCGCACTACAATACTATTTGGCATTAACCAAACTGACGGCTTTACCGGGTTCATGTCATAGAAAAATTGTCCTTTTTCTAAAGTATTCCTTGACCTCCAATATTTTCACTAGTATTAACTAGTTTCAATATGAAAATTTCCTAACTGCTCGTTTTTTTCTACGGCTTAAAACTGGTTTGATTTAAGCAACATGATTGCCTTGGTTTGGAAATCGGGTTCGTTTAAATTATATTAAGTAAAAAACTGAAGTTAAACCTGATAATTAATCCAAAATCTTCGAAAATGATATAAAACCGCACGTTTTTTATTTTTTAAAAAGAAAAAACGAGCCAAGTTATGTCAAAGTTTAAAAAGAAAAAATTTTTAAAAATACAAATACAAATAAAAATAAAAACAAAAACAAAATATAAATAAAAATAAAAATAAAAATAAAAATAAAAATAAAAATTAAAATAAAATAAAAAATAAAAATAAAAATAAAAATAAAAATAAAAAATTAAATAAAAATAAAAATAAAAATAAAAATAAAAATAAAAATAAAAATAAAAATAATAATAAAAATACAAATAAAAATATAAATAAAAATAAAAATAATAATAATACAAATAAAAAATTTAATAAAAATAACAAAAAATATAATAATAAAAATTAAAAAACACACAAAAATATATACAAATGAAACTATAAATGAAAATAAAAATATAAAAAACGTAAACTAAAAATAAAAATTTAACAAAAATAAAAATAAAAATAAAAATAAAAATAAAAATAAAAATAATAATAAAAATAAAAATAAAATAAAAATAAAAAATTCAAAAAATTTAATAGAAATAAAAAAAAAAATAAAAATAAAAATAAAAATAAAAATAATAATAAAAATAAAAATAAATATAAAAATAATAATCAACATAAAAATAAAAATAAAAATAAAAATAAAAATAAGAAATAAAATAAAAATATAAAATTCAAAAAATGTAATAGAAATAAAAAAAAAATAAAAATAAAAATAAAAATAAAAATAAAAATAAAAATAAAAATAAAAATAAAAATAAAAATAAAAATAAAAATAAAAATAAAAATAAAAATAAAAATAAAAATAAAAATAAAAATAAAAATAAAAATAAAAATAAAAATAAAAATAAAAATAAAAATAAAAATAAAAATAAAAATAAAAATAATAATAAAAATAAATATAAACATAATAATAAACATAAAAATAAAAATAAAAATAAAAATAAAAATAAAAATAAAAATAAAAATAAAAATAAAAATAAAAATATATATAAATATAATAATAATAATACAAATAAAAAATTTAATAGAAATAAAAAAAAATATAATAATAAAAATTAAAAATATATACAAATGAAACTCTAAATGAAAATAAAAATATAAAAAACTAAAAATAAAAATTAAACATAAATAAAAATAAAAATTAAAACAAAAATTAAAATAAAAATATAAATAATAATAAAAACAAAAATAAAAATAAGTAATAAAATAATAAAAATTAATATAAAGATAAAAAAGATAAAGATACAAATGAAAATGAAAATGAAAATTAAAATGAAAATGAAAATGAAAATGAAAATGAAAATGAAAATGAAAATGAAAATGAAAATGAAAATGAAAATGAAAATGAAAATGAAAATGAAAATGAAAATGAAAATGAAAATGAAAATGAAAATGAAAATGAAAATGAAAATGAAAATGAAAATGAAAATGAAAATGAAAATGAAAATGAAAATGAAAATGAAAATGAAAATGAAAATGAAAATGAAAATGAAAATGAAAATGAAAATGAAAATGAAAATGAAAATGAAAATGAAAATGAAAATGAAAATGAAAATGAAAATGAAAATGAAAATGAAAATGAAAATGAAAATGAAAATGAAAATGAAAATGAAAATGAAAATGAAAATGAAAATGAAAATGAAAATGAAAATGAAAATGAAAATGAAAATGAAAATGAAAATGAAAATGAAAATGAAAATGAAAATGAAAATGAAAATGAAAATGAAAATGAAAATGAAAATGAAAATGAAAATGAAAATGAAAATGAAAATGAAAATGAAAATGAAAATGAAAATGAAAATGAAAATGAAAATGAAAATGAAAATGAAAATGAAAATGAAAATGAAAATGAAAATGAAAATGAAAATGAAAATGAAAATGAAAATGAAAATGAAAATGAAAATGAAAATGAAAATGAAAATGAAAATGAAAATGAAAATGAAAATGAAAATGAAAATGAAAATGAAAATGAAAATGAAAATGAAAATGAAAATGAAAATGAAAATGAAAATGAAAATGAAAATGAAAATGAAAATGAAAATGAAAATGAAAATGATAATGAAAATGAAAATGAAAATGAAAATGAAAATGATAATGAAAATGAAAATGAAAATGAAAATGAAAATGAAAATGAAAATGAAAATGAAAATGAAAATGAAAATGAAAATGAAAATGAAAATGAAAATGAAAATGAAAATGAAAATGAAAATGAAAATGAAAATGAAAATGAAAATGAAAATGAAAATGAAAATGAAAATGAAAATGAAAATGAAAATGAAAATGAAAATGAAAATGAAAATGAAAATGAAACTGAAAATGAAAATGAAAATGAAAATGAAAATGAAAATGAAAATGAAAATGAAACTGAAAATGAAAATGAAAATGAAAATGAAAATGAAAATGAAAATGAAAATGAAAATGAAAATGAAAATGAAAATGAAAATTCATTTTTTTGTTTTTAATAAAAAATTTAATATATTTTCAAGATTGTAAGCAAATTTATTTTGCAGTTAATTTTGACCATGCAGTTAATGAAACAGAATAAGAATTTCAATTATTAAATTAAAATAAATTTGATGCTTACACAGTCAGGATACGAACCCACGTGCTCCGCATGAGGCATGACAGTTTAGCACACTTCCACTGAGATATTGACAGACATTTCAACAAAAACAAAAGCATTTCGAAAGATAATTTTAACACCACAAAAATACTTTGAAAGATTCATGCAATAAAGAAAGCAGTTAAATTAAACGCATATCATTCAACCTAGCAGTGTTTTGAAATAACAGCGGCCGATATTGCAGTTGCAGTAAAAGCGTAGCGCCATGTCTGGTCGGGATTCCAGCCCAGAATCTCTGGGTTGGCAGTCAAACTTGCTTACCACTCGACTCTCAACTCGAGGCCTCAAATTCGAGTTATACCTTCTGTCATTACCCCATGTCATCCGCATTGTGAAAAAATTTTGTATTTCTCCGAATTTATTAAGGGATTAAATTCGGGGAAATACATAATATTTCTCATAAGACCAAATATTGACACTTACATAAGTTCGAATAATTGACGCTATGTTATGAGTAAGAAGAAAAATTTAAGGAATCCCTCTGTCCCATGCTTTTTTGAGGACGCTCTTTACAATGTTGGTGGCTAAGACTTTAACAAAAGTTTTAAACCTTTTCAGAAATTAAGATATTTACAAAAAAAAAAAAAAAAACGGGAAATCCCAATTAATTTTTTTTTGTTGGGTAATATTTTAAAATAAAAGAAAATGGCGGCAAAAATGAATATTTTTTTAAACTAAAAAAAATTTTTCGGTCTAAATCGGACTTAGTAAAAAATACACTGTCAAAGAATAATTCTCAGAACTTTTTTGGTTACCATTGTTGATTTTTCGAAATCAAAATTTTAAAAACAATTGATCTATAATCAAGTATTCTGAAAAAAATTTTAAAGCAGTTTTTGACCAATTTCCTTGACACTTTTGTTCTCAGGAAATTTATTTTTTTCAGATAGGTCTCTAAAGTTTTTGATGAAAAAACATTTTAAGTTTAAAAAACTAGTTTTCACAAATAATTTCAATAACTGTGCCTCGGAAACAATGAAATTTAGAAAAAAGTTCAAATATCTATAAGCATTAAAAGGCATTCTTGAAGCGGCACAACAGCCCTGAAACTAGCAATATTTGTGATTTTGGTTTGAAAATTTCAGTCTTAAGACACTTGGTTACCAAAAATTTTTTTCTAAAGTCTGTAAAGTTTTTGGAAAAAAAAAATTAAGTTTAAAAAAAAACAAGTTTTCATAAATAATTTCAATAACTTTGTCACGAAAACAATGGAATTTAGAAAAAAGTTTCAAATATCTAGTCGTTTCAAAAGGCATTATTAAAGGGAACGAGACACCCCTGAAACTATAAACATTTTTACTTAAGTAACATTGATTTTTTTAAAGAAAATAAAATAACATACATTTAACTCATAATTTTTCGAAATCGTTTATTTTTTTTTTGCATTTGCAAACCAAAAACAAACTGAAATATGGTCTTAAATACTGAATTTGTTGACGATTTTCATTATAATCTGCATTAAATAATTTTTAATTACATAACATTTTATTTAATTAAAAATAAAATTACGAGTTACGTCCTTTGTAGGTATATTAAAGTAATATATTTTTAATTTTTATTATTTTGAACAAATGTTCTTGAAACAAAAATGGTTTTTGATATTTAGGGTGTTTTTTGAGTGCTGTGGGGTTTTTTAAAGAAAACATTTTAAACGGTGTGCATGATTTTGGCTCACTGGAAGGTCTGAAAAAAACAGGTTTTCCTCGATATTAAAACCGCTATCGAAAAATTTGATTGAAAATTTTGAGTATTTAGTGCCAAAATTATCTTGTATACGTTGTTCGAAGGATGTTCCTTTGAATGCGGGTACACCGAGAAAATTGTACTCCTCTAACTTTTATTTTCATTTTTTAAACGGACATTTTAAAATAGGCTTTCGTTTTGTTTTTTTTATAATTAACATTTTAAAATTAGTTTTTTAAAACGTTCGTTTGATATGATTCGACAGTTGAAACTTCGATTCGACTTTTCTAGAGTTTGCAAGTGAAAGCTTACTCTGACAAAATGCGAAATTTCGAAAATAACTTAAATACTGCCAAGTCGAGAATTGCGACTTAACTCCACACCCAGAGTTCAAAAAAAAAAAATAACCTTAGTTCATTGTTCTCTGTCGGCTTTTTATCAGAGCTAGATTTTATTTTATTATTTTAACCAGCAATATTGCGGCGACACATAAAATTGATTATTCTAAAGCAACATTTTATATCCATACTTTTAAAAAATCAATAAAAGTTATACATTTTTATCGTAGATTGTTTTTTAACGCTAAATTAAAACTCACTCCAGTTGATGCACCTTAAAGTTCAATGTTATCCGTACGCAATAAATTTAATTGTACCCATCCATATAAATGATCGATATTTAAACGTTTTTTGAGGCCATAAAAAAATGGCACATACCTTAGGAACATTTCACACTTTGTTATATTTCTCCAACCTCTAGTACCAAAGATAACAAGATGGGAAACTTGAAAAACATAACCTCAAAAGAGGTTTGTATGTATTAGTGTGCCGAAAAAAGCAACGCTGAAATTCACTCTTGTTCTTCATCGGCCGCAAACTGCCCAAGAAATCACTTCGCACCCCCTTTAAATAATGCCCATACCCAATTTATTATGATATAAATATTTAAGTTAAGTTGTAATAAGCTGTTTGCAACCTAAACTATTTCTTAAGTCCTTTTATTTTTGTTTATACAAGCGTGCAAAGTTTGCCAATTTCTTCAGTTGTTGTATTTGTCAACATTTTTTAAAATTTTGCTTTTACACAAACCCCCGCTATTTTACACAAACCCCCGCTACTTGAGGTGAAATTTAAAAAAGGAGCGTTCTTCTTCTTCTCCTGCATTTTTAAGCTAGAACATCGTTTGTACGCAAGTTAAATACAGTATGGATTATGTGTTTTAATATGTTAATCTTTAAGTTGAGTTACAGGAATATATTCTGCAATCAAATAATTGCATGCATTTTCTTATTTGACTCTTTATCGCCAAACGAAATTTGTAATTTTTGGCACTTGTTGTATTTGTCAATGTGTTTTTATATTCACCACAACCGATTTGTGCAAGTCCTGTTATATTTCATGCCATCAGAGTTGTCAACTACTCCTGTTTTCCTTAAAAATTTGCTTGGGTGGAATAAATATTTTTTTGGTGTTTTCTGGGCTTTATTGGCATTTGTTTTGTCTCTAATGTTTAAAAAACTACATTAGTCATGTATTCTCATAAAATTTTTAGAATCCAGTCATTAAAATTCAGTTAACATAAGAACTTATTAAGTACTAATTAAGAAGATATAAAAGATAGAACAGTTGACATGTCTAACCACGAAAAATACGCAAAGCAATAAGGCTGAGAACTCTAATTATTTTGATTAATTCAATTAGAACTTTGTCTTTAAACATGCTTGTGGACAATATTCTATTCTTCCCAAGTTAGTATTATTGTACGTTCAGATAGACTTAATTTAACATTTTAAACAAAAAAGCTTTTACGTTCAACTCATTCGTTCACATTGCCTGAACCATGATACAAAAACTAAAGGTAAACTCGCTAGATGAGAGCGTATTGGCACAAATGTCATAACGAAATTGACAACTCATATAAAATCTCAAAGCTATGAGAAAGACGTGAGCAAGCAAGAATTTTCAAATTGTAAACGAAGTAAAATATGTCTTGTTTCTTAAATTAAAAATAATTAATAATTTAAAGAAATTTACTGCAAGCCATATATTCGCCACACAACTGATTTTGACAATATCCGCAGTAACGAAAAGAAAGCACAACCAGCGCTGCAGCTACCTTATTTGTTGTACTATAGCCTGTACCATAGATGCCAGTTTCGTGTGAGAAATCAGTGCGAGTGCGAATAATGTGGGAATTATATATAAGAACTTAATGGGTATAATAACCATCACATATTTTTGACACTAAAATTAAAAAAATATGTTTTTAATTAATGTATTGATTTTTTGCTTGAATTTTTGATCAAATTAACACCTATACAAATGATTTCAATTTTTTAATACATATAAAAAAAAGTATATATATTTTTTGCAAAATATTTTTCGCATGAATTTTTGATCAAATTAATATCTATACAAATGATTTCGCGTTTAGTTATAGTTGCCAACCAAATTACCACAAAAATTCTATTTTTCCCACATATGAATTTTAAAAATACGCCACAAATTTCCCAGTAATGTTGGTCTTATTATTATTTTTTTATATATGTACATATCCAAAAACAAAACCAACCAAAACCTTCACTGTCATTAACTATTATTTCTTGCTCATGTGGTCGCAGTTATGTTATTTTTTCATGATAAAAGCTATAGCCCGAAAAAAGATAAATTGGCAACACTACAATTGACAACAGAATGGAAAGAATTTATTTCATTCATAAATTCAACAGCTGACATTATTAACCTTTACACTTCATCTAATCATTTTGTACTTTTCGAAAGAAAACAATATGGTTTCTCATGAATAGAATTTAATTTAACATGAAGTTAAACTACAGCAGTAAATATTTTTACAATATTTGACAATATTTAGTGCACTTTACAGATTTTTGTTGTCCTTATGAAGTCAATCAGTATAAAATGTGTTGGAAGGGTTAAGATTAAAATTAGAAACTGGCATATTCACCTCACTTTCGAGGTGAACAAATTTTTCTCATACGTGTGTTTACTTTTTGGTAATTTCGGATTCCCCACAGAAGTTTCCTATCTTGTTATCTTTGTCTAGTACTCACTCACTCTCACAACTTATGTTGAGTTTTATGGTATCTTCAGTATCGGCGAATACTCTTTTGTGCCAAAAATAAACGTCAAATCAAATGAAATGATTTTATGACGTCATTTGTGCTAATATTTACGATATCTGAAACATCTAAAGACAGACACAAAATGCCAAATAATGTTATTGTTATATGGTTGCTTAGGTGGTATAACGGTGACACACACATACATTCAAAACATGCTATATACCATATAATGTGCCACTATATAGTAGATTATTGGTTTATTTATATGACCACCAGGAAGGCACACACAAAATCAAGCGTTTGACTTAAAGATGGCAAACAGGCGGTTAGCGCGGGGCAGGCTGGTATATGAGCTAGCAGGCAGGCTAGCTGAAAACCTTTTAAAAAGAAAACGGCAAACATTTCATGCCGACTACAACTCGTCAGGGAATTACTAGCTACTCATTGAACATGAAGCCAGCGACATGAAGACTACAAGCCACAACATAAGCTGCTCTTATAGCTTTCTTTACCTACAGTCATGTTTTTTTGGTCTGGACCAAACAAATTGTTGGGTTTGAGCGGACAGAATATCGCACATACCAGTAACCAGTCAAAACTCCCTCGAGTGCAATTGTCGAAATTACTGCTTGTGATTTAGGAGGCAAGAGCTTCGCTCTTCAGACAGACAGATGGTGAGTCGCTACAACGAACAGACGGACAACTACGACGACAAGTATTAAACCGGTAAAGCGTGAAGACAGACAAACTGTTTCTGAGTCAAAAGTTCATAAAGAAATCCCATCCGCCCCAAATTTTGCTAGATTTGTGAATTCACAGTGTTTTTTTTTTCTATTCTTAAAGTCTTTTCTTAAACATATTAGTTAAAGTTAAAGTGAAGTTATGGAAGACAATAGTTGGTGGTTATATAAAAAATTTAATAATGAAAATGTTCAAATAAAAAACCCAGACGATCCTTATAAGGAAAAATGTTGATTGATTAAAGTCTTAACTTAGATATTAACTTCAATTACGATTACGTACAATTTGGGGTTGATAGTGAATAAGGAATAGTAGGAGACTTAAATTGGGTCAAAATATCATGTGAGTATCAATGAACTACGGGATATCAATGAACCATTCCAACATTTTTCTCTCATGCCAAGCTAAGACCCTCTTTGCATAAAACCTGGTCGAGTGGTAAGACAAGCTCGCTTACCACTCAACTACCGAGACCGCAAAGTTCCAACTCTTTTTAAAGATGACCAATTCTTCACTTTACCCCACTGTAGGCGGATTTAACCCAATGGACGCCCAAGATTATTCATGCGGACTACATTCATTGTCGACCGAAGATATTATTTCATGCGCAGAGCAA
Source organism: Tetanocera ferruginea (assembly GCA_958299015.1). Classification (NCBI taxonomy): domain Eukaryota; kingdom Metazoa; phylum Arthropoda; class Insecta; order Diptera; family Sciomyzidae; genus Tetanocera; species Tetanocera ferruginea. Next base: position 140,714,617 of record OY282641.1, read on the forward strand.
TACGTCACCGGTGTGCAAAAACACATCCTCAACGCTATGTTCACATCCGAGTTCATCGTTTGAAGATCACTGTTTCGTAAAAACTTTCATATTTCCGATGGTGGAGTTCGTCTTTGGTTCACTCGTTTTGTAGTGAGCTCGCAAGTGAAGACAAACATCTTTAAAAATGTCTTCAAGGTCAGACACATACATTCTCTGCAAGTCCTCTGCTTTTTCGGTGACTTCAACCAAACTCATCATCGCCAGCTTGATCAAAAAAGAAAACCTGTCGTGATACCGGATGTGTGGGTCTAATCATTTCCGGAATTCACATTGAAGCTTATCGATTAATACCAACAATTGAAAAAGTCTCACAACGCTCTTGACAAGACAATTTCATAACTCTACTCTAAGATTTACTAGGAAGTAACTGACTCTTCTCTTTATATCTTATATACTGTTCCTGTTCATATTCTTCAGTGCTTGAAAATTAACGCTTTCCCCAAAGTATTGCCGCCCTAAGCCCCAGCCTGCTAAATCTAGTTGTAAATTCACCACTGACTGTACCGCCTTATGAAACTATATCGTTTACAATGCAATAACGAAGACATATTTTCAAGACGAGGGTAGTTAAAAACCGTGGTGACCGTGGCACGCAGGTTAAGTGTGTGGCTTAGCATGCTCGGAGCCCGGGTTCGATCCCCAGCCGCAGCGAAAAGTTTTTCAATAAAAAAAATTTTTCTGATCGGTCACCACCTCTCTGCAGACAATGGCAAATCTCAGAGAGTAAATAATGCCATGTAAAGCTTCTTGAGAACATGAGCCGTTCGGAGTCGGCATAAAACATGTAGGTCCAGTTCTCGGTCAATTGTGTGCAAGCATTTAATAATATCACACACAACACAATTGATCATAAGAAGCTCGGTCAAAGTCCTTTCAAGGGCTGAAATGGCCAATTTGTTTTTTGTTTTTTTGTTAGTTAAAAACGACTTTCCAAGTTTCAATATCAACAATGCCTTTTCACTACCACCAGAGGATGCCTTCAAGGAGGGATTCTATCACCTTTTGTGAACATTGGTCGTTGATGAACTATTCCAAAAGCTGAAAAATCAAGGCTTTGCTTCGTGAGGATATGCGAATGATTTGGCTTTTGCAAGTCTGGCCTGTCATTAGCTAAGGATATCGGACCGATTAATTATAAATCCTGAAAAAGCCATGCTAGTACAGTTTTTTAGAAAGAGGCTCTTACATCTAACAAATGCCTCACTAGAAGGAAAAATTTCTGATTTTTCAAATTAGTTCAAGTACTTTGGAGTGACTTTTGACAAAAACTTCTTTGAAACACTAACTTAACGAATACAGTTGGTCATATGAAGATTCTAAAAACTTACGAATATAACCCTGTTCTAAAAAAACCCGAGAGGATGTTAATAAAGCTTAATTTAATACCTTAAGAGAAAATGTGAAGAAATGGTACATAGGTGAATTCCTGGATCAGGCTCACAGTAATGGTATACTGATGGATCCAAACCAGAAATTGGAGAAACAGGAGTAGGGTTGTAGGGTCTCAGATTCTAAAATGCTTTTCCAATGGGCTATACGCCAACCATATTCCAAGCGGAAATGTATGCTATTGCAGAATATGTCTAGAAATGCCTCCCTAGGAAACCTATGGGGTCACATATTTATATGCCCTCAGACAGTCAAGCGGCATTTAAGGCCCTTTCAGCATACGAACTTGATTCAAAACTACTATTTGACTGTGTTAAATCACTGAATGTATTGGGACGAAACAATAATATAGAGTTACCCACCTCTAGACCTGTCATGAAGGGGCTTCTCGGTACCTTATTGGTCCAGAACCATCTGAATCAGATAAATGCAGACTCTGCGTGGAGGAGGAAGAGACAACAGAATACATCCTTTGTAAATGCTCGGAAGTTTGAAAATTCAGACAACTCTTGTTTGATGTGGCATTAGTTATACCACTAAAGGTCTATGATACCAAGTCAGAAGAAACAGTGATAAAATTCATATGCACCCTACATCGGGAAAATTAAAAAAAGGACTTGCACAATGGATCCATTAGGTCGAGGTGTACATAGACCAAATTAAGCATTAAATCACTTAATAAAAGCTACATTCAGTGTCGTCTGATCACTCACAATCGAATTAATAGTACCTTAACTTCGCTCTATATAAACATTGTAGATCTTCTTGAGTCAGCCAATCCTCACGTTCAACCTTCATTATGCCTAATCTTCGCTGGAATGTTCATATTTGTAAGTGTCGAAAAATATGGAAAAAATATAACTTCTCTTTCCGGGAGAAATTCCGTTCTTTCTCTGAAGATTATCCAAGAAGTAAGACGTTTGGCAGTAAGCAAATTGAATAGTCCAGCAGGAAATGCAAAATTCAACTTCAATACAAAAATTTCGATATCGTGTATAACGCGCCTAAGCCAAGGCTAACTTTATAATGCTCCATTTATGACAGGACAAAAGTTTTTTCTATAAAAACCTTGACAATCTCGATGGTTACCAGAAATATAGACATTTTTAGCGCCATTTGGGCTGTAATGAGACACCATGTAAAGACTCCTTAATGTATAATTATGTATTATTTCTTCGAAAATGATTGTCGAGTACCTAATACGTAGAACTACTTGATGACCCTATTAAAAATTTTGGAGATGAAATAAGCCTACTTAATCGGATATTAGGCAGGACAATGTGGCAATACACTCTCCAAAGGTATCTAAGAAGTGTTTAAATTCTCGTATATCCCATTGCTGGACTGTTCTTCCTGAAAACCTTTGAAGCATGCATTCAGGAAAGGTTATGGCCTCCGTTTTTTGGGATGAGCATAGCATCATCTTCATCGATTACCTGCAGATGGAAAAAACAGTCACAGGAGATTATTATGAAGTCTTATTGAATAAATGCACCATGCCATACGTACTTGAAAGCGGTGGGCAAACTATTATCTATTCCCAAATCTCAAGGGGTGACTCCAGGGAGAGAGATTTATATCCTATGAGGAAACCATCGCGGAAACCGAGCTGTATTTAGAAGGCGTTATGCTTTATGATATTTAATACTTCGGAAATGGCATCGATGTTTTCTTAAATCGTAATACCAAGTGTATCGCCTTCGAAAGCAACTATGTTGAGGAATAAATGCGTAACTTTGTCCAAAAATCGCTTGATTTCAATAAAAATTCCCGGCACTTTTCCGCTCAAGTAAAAATTTGTAAATATTCATATAGCAGCATCATCCTTGGTGCTAACACCTACGTGCAGAAAATTGTTAACAACTCCTATAATATAACCTACAGGAAAAACCAAGAAACAAACCAAAAGAGGAAAAAATAAAAAAAGGTAGCCCCGGGCATTTCTTACTTCTGCTGTCAGAATACCAAGTACTGCATAGAAACACTTCAGCGCTAACTCACGGTCCTACTGTCAACATAACATTCCACCACAAGACGACTGTATTGCAGACCAGACACCACCTTAGCGCCATAGGAAGCACAACTTCATTGACTGTTTGTTTCCTTTTTTTGTAATGTTGTGTGTATTTTTTTTTTTTGCTTTAAATTTGTTCTACTTCAACGCTGTTTTGTCATCATTGCCACATTTACTGTCACCAAAGCAGCGTTACTGTTTAGGAGGGCAACGCATAATAGTCTTAACCCTCAAATACGGCTGCTGTTGTCTAATTTTTGTTGTTGTTTGGTTTTTGTTTCTCTTTGACTGCGGTTTGTCCTTCGCTCGTTAACAACTTAAACGAATTTAAATTGTTATGGATGCGGTGTTGAGTTGTCAAGATGAGCCACTTATTATGTTTACGCTACGGGAGGAAGTTATTCTGCTTGTTCTTTTTTGCTATTGTTTTTGTTGTCTACTGTAGACCAATTCTGATTTGTCCTTTGGGATTTGCTGGGTAAATGTTATGCCATGCTGTGGACAATTAATATGCATGCATATTCCAATAGTGGTAGAGGGAAGAAGATATCCTTTGTGGATATATATGTATAATTTTTCATGCTTTATTGTTATCACATCTGGTCAAGTTGGTTGGTAAGCGGTCTGATTTCTTTAATGTAGACTCATTCCGTTGGTGCCAATTTCACATTAGTTTATAATCTCTAAGATACTTGTAGCTAACATAAGTGTTAACATAGCATAACATACAACTATTTTGTGCTGGTGGTATCTAGAGATATCAGAGTTATTTATACAGCACAACTTTTTAAGCCTTTGGTCTGGTAAAAATAAACCAGCTATATTTGCGCTTATGACTTTGTCGGTAAAACTGCTAAACTCTGGGAAAACAACACGCTAATGATTAATGAAAAAATATTGTTGCTTTTTGATAGGTACTTAAGTATCTTGTACATTTGAAGTGCGTGTACATATTTGAAATAGAATAACGCTGTACCAGTAGCGTAGCAAGGGGGGGGCGGGGGGGCGGTCCGCCCCGGGTACACGCTAAAATGGGGTGCAAAATTTGATAAAAGAACTTTTCACCACACAATTTTTGATTTTTTTTAATAATAAGAATACTTTAATGACTGCGGTTTTATGTTTTGAATATAAAAAGGGTGCAAAAGTAAATGCAAATATTTTTTTTTTCGTTTTTATTAAAACTTCAGCTTAATAAGAAATTTGTTTCAATATAAACAAACGCTCATACTAAAACCTAAGTCAATTCGGAATTTAATTTGTCATTGGTTAGGGGTGCAATTGCCAAACAAATGCAATTCAAATTTTAATGACAGTAAGATAGAGTACACAAAGAAAAATGTTATATTATAATGTTACATTCTTTTTATATTCCATAAAATTTTTTAAAAAATCGTGTTTTTTTGCTTCTTCAGGTTAAGAAGTGTTCAAATTTACTCGTATAGTATACATTTCTATTACCAATATTTTACGCAAATCTGCATGATTTTCATATGAATGGAGGCATCAGTTATTTTGTAAGCAATACATTTCTCCTGAACTTTACAGAAAAACGTGCCCATGACATAAATGTCAAGAATAATAAATATGCTTTATGATTTTATGATTGCTAAGTTCTAAGATAATACATCATAAAACAAACCTTATTTACAGCTCTTAATCTGCTAGAATATTATTTTTAATAGTAATATGTTTTTGGGTATCCTGTTACATGAAACAATTTAAAAATCAATACTCAACTAATTACATGCTTAAAAAAATTTCTAAAAAAAATTAAATTATGATTTAAATGCATTAAATTTTTTATTTAAATTAAATACATGGCGTTTTATAACAATTTTAAAGCGTTCTGACGTTTTTTTTTATTTTATGTAGAAGATGTCTATAAAAAGCTCTAAGATGGTTTTCTGACTCCTTAACTTTACTAAAGTAATCATTATTATGATTAAATCAACCAACGAAAACTGTCAAAAATAGAGTTTTTAACAGAAGATGCACAGTTCCTTAAAAATTATACTAATTATTTAAATTAAATTTTGTTCTCAGTCCCCGAATGTGAAGCATCGACAGATTTCTTGTAATTGTCAGCTCTTTTTTGGCCATTCATGACTCTTGACCTTGTCCAGCCAGGGCTAGTTTGCTTTGGGAATTATGTACATAATGAGTATGAAACAAATTTCTGATAATAATTTGGTATCACTGTAATGTTGAGATACTGTGATATTAATAGTCAAGTATAGGGCAGTCAAATCTTACAGACCTCAGCTTTGTCTATCAAAGTCGAAGCTGAGATGAATATAGAATACTATAAAGAAGTTTATAAAATTTAGGAAAAAAGATTATAAATGAATTTGAATGCTTTATTTTAATTTTCACTTAAGTTTTATATAGAAGACATGGATTGATTTCGAAAAAATATTCAACTTTATAGTTATTCAGGGTTAATGAGGGAAAATTTGCCAACGGTTTGCTTCCAGGTCCTGTTTTTTCTTCAATTATGCACAATTTTTCGTAAAATTTTCACAATTTTCTATAAAAAACTAGCTTAAGTTTTTATAACTTCATAAAGTCCAATTATTTAAAACTTCACACAGTTCTCCAATTATTTAAAACTGATATTGTGTGGTTTACTGACAGTAAATTGTCCTCGCATAACTTATAAGCCCTTATAAGCTTTTTTCCAAATCTTTTCTAAAATATGTAATTTTTGTAGAGGTTGATTCAAAAACATGTAGTCGGATTCATCGACAATTATTGTAAAATTAAAATGGAAATAGTGAAAAATTTTTATCAAAATATATCTTTGGGGATTTACTCACTTTTGCAAATCAAAATTTTGCGTAAACAAAATATTTTTCAAAAATTCCTTGATTGCGGAAAATCCTGCTTTAAAAAAATTAGATATACTTCATAATTGAAATTAAATGAAATTTTTTAAGTTTTGTGTTACTTACCCAATAACATATCTTTCAAATGATCAAATATATTAATATCGATGAGATTATTTTTAAATTTTGTCTATTGTAACCGAATTTTAAAAACTATATAAATAATTAAAATATTTATAAATTTATTTGCACTTTAACAAACTAATTAAAACTGTAAACTATTATTTAAAAAATTATATTAATTTCGTGGTATTTTTTAAACATTACTCTTTTGAGGTTTACTATAACCTTCTTAAGGGGTGCACAATTTAGTTTCCGCCCCGGGTGTCACCAACCCTAGCTACGCCACTGCGCTGTACTATAGTTTTTATATTTTTTTTTTGTCGTTCTATAGCTATTTTTGTAAGTATAGCTGTTTTAAGCAATAATAATGATTGTTAAGTCAAAATTTGACTGAAATATAGCCTAATATTCGTCTAAATCCATAATTGTTAGAAACTAATGAAAGAATTCAAAGATCAAAATATGAAAATAAAACAAGTATGGGAGATACGCCAATACCTCAGTTATGCCAATTTTGTAAATTCTGAAATTTTTTAGGGTAACTATCGCAGTGTCATGATATCTTATAAGAAACTCTTGTAAAAAAATGTATTTATCATCTGAGGTATAGCTCCCTTATGAAATTAAATTCATTATTTAACTTGTCGATTAATTTATTTCAAATCATTGAATCTTATAAGTTAACATGGGGACATGACATGGGCTGTTTCTTTAAATTGACTTTTTTTATAATTTTTTATTTAAGTAAATATTCTTATTGTTAGTAAGATTCTAAAATTCAGAAATGATCAATTGAAAATCAGAATTTTTATTTTAAAATGTGGTATGGTGATGGTATAGAAGTAGTATGACAATAGTATATTGATAGTATGTTAATTATATGGTAATGGTTTAATGATGGTATTATGATGGTCTGGTTATGATAGGTAGTGGTATAGTAATGATATAGTAATGGCATGCTATGTTGTCTTCTGAATTTCAATTGATATGTTCTGAATTTTAAAGAGAATTTCTGAATTTCAATGGAATTTTCCGAATTAAAATTGGAAATGTAGTTGTATCGTATGTCATTATAAATACTTACGTGGACAATAATATCCATAATAAAACACACAATTGTTTTTTTAATGGGAAAAGTGCTTGGCATAAAAACCCAATATTTATTACTTAGTCACTTGAGCGACACTCACTCTACGCCGTTCGTAAAACAACTAACTGATACCAAAAATTACATGTCACTGTTTGTTTTATTTGAAATGACATGCTTGCATCGTTAAAAAATTTTTCGATACGGTACAGTAGTCTAACAAATTTATGGTTTTCGTGTTACACTGGATATCTTGCTATTTCTCCTTGAAAAACGCACACTCTTCGTTTTATCTTTTATCAAATTTACAAAGTATTTTAGTATTTTAACTTAGAAAATTATACGTTACTATTTACCTGAGATAATTGATCTTACCTCCCGAATTGAATAAGATTTAAATATTGCCTTGGCCCAAAAGATAATGTTTTGTTAAAAGTACTACCAGAGTAATACTTTGTCGACCTAAATATGGAAAACAGTCATAACTTCAAGAATCTGCGAAAATTTCGAGATCTGTTGAATACTCGAAATTTTGCTTTGTTAAACCTGATTTTGAATTTTGTTGAACTTTTCGCAATTTTGCTTTGGAAAATGTTGCCCTTCTTGTTACTTGTTAAAAAAAGCTAAGAGGTCTCTTTATCAATTAAACTGATAAATTACAAAATTCAACTTCTTACAACATATTAATTTTGGGAAATAGCGAAAATAATTATGTATTCATGACGCTCTATTTTAAAGAAACATTCGATTTATTATCAGCGAATAGTAGAACCTTTTGAAATAAAATATTTTATATTACAAAATATAGAACTTTAAGAGAAAACAATAAAGCACTAGTGAAGGAGGCTTAGCCGAAGGTAAAATCCCCACAACCATGTTTAGTTATATTCCAAGTAATGAATGTTCCATTGATTTGAAGACGTCACTTTGTGTGGGATTTAAATACTCTTTGATAGAGGCACTTTGCTTGACAGAGCGGCGTGGCTGTTTATAACACCGACAGCTTTTTCACTCTGAAAATCTTGACTGTCCGTTTTAAACTTCTGCGAAACGAAATCAGTGGATTCAGATAATGATGCCAATCAGGGTGGTTGTTCGAAAATAAGTAACTTATTATTAAAACTTATATAAAATTAACAAAATTTAATTAATTTAACGAGGTTGGATAACAATATTTTACGCAAATAATTCGAAGAAAAATGGAACAATTTTTTATTTTATTTTTAAAATCATCTTTTCTTTATCTTCCCGTCATAATCATCATAAATTTCAATACAATTTTTAACCTGTAGATCTTTTTGTTCAAACTGTTTTCGAAATCGTGTATTTTAAGCTTATCGTTTTCTGCAGTAACTGCATCTCCGAATTGCTACTGTTGGTTTTCCCCTCGAATGTTTTTTAATTTTGAAAATTATCCGAAATCACAAGGCGCCAGATCCGGAGAAAATGGAACCGGTCAAATTTCTATGTTCCCAGAGACTGCAGTAAAGTTACTTGTGATTTCAGCACTGTGTTTTACACAAGTAAAAAATAGCGACATAGTTCCTTTTTTGATTTTCCAACAAATTTTCGAAAACTTTTGGTAAACAGTCTTTAGTATATCATTTCGCAGTTACTGTCTCTCCAGTGTTCAGGTGATAAGCTGCTATAATTTTTGTTCTGGTGAAGTTAATAGAAATTATCACTTTGTTGCAGGATATTGTTGTATTGCTTAAATGGAAGGATTAGCTTCATCTAGGATCCATAACATGGACTATTGTTTTGTTTCCGGATCGTTCTTTTAAAATTATTCTTGATGACCTTTTACAATTTTATTGAAGCTATTAGACCGTCAAATTTAGAATATGTTGAAAAAATATTGAGCAAAACTAAATTTAGTTTGTTTTTGGTGATGGCATTTAAGCCCTAATCATCAACAATTATTTCTTGTGCCGAACGTGGATCTTTATCAACTTGACTCCTTGACCAGGACCACATTTCACCCATCCGATTTTGGCCAACTTTTTCGCTGCTCAGAAAAAAGCCCAGCCTGGCATCTTTAAAACCACTTGTAAACAGTTCGAAGACGCCGACAACCTTTACTCTCATGGTGAATTTTTTGTTATGTTGATGGCGGAATTTCTATCGACTTTTCATCATTTTTTTTTTTACTTCTTTTGTCTCAATTACAATCAATCTGTTTTGCTTTAATATTTAATCAAAACTTTAATCATTTAATCTTTTTATCTTTATCTTTATCTTTTTTATCTATTTATCTTTTTTAAAATCTAAAAAATCGTTTGTTAGTCCCCAAGTGAGCTTTAGGAACGAGCATAACCATTATTTATGGAACACGATTGTATTTAGGTGTTTGCAACGGCTGGCTTCACTGTAGCGCATCCTGTAAACCCAACTTTCCAAGACCTTGTTGCCTTAAGGTTCTGGATCGTTTCTTAAATTTTAATAAAGCATCGATATTTAATCATTATATACCAAAGTCAGTTAAGTTTTCTTGATATCTTTTTTCATTTTTAACAAATAAATATTGTATTTAGACCACGCTATATTCCGAATTTCATTACTAAAGGTTTAACATGACGGTTGAAATCATGATAACTCACTGACGGAATGACAGAGAGACAGATGAACAAGGCTGACTATGGTGGTGATGCTAGTGCTGAATTTATATACTTTCTATACTCTTCGCTTACAAAGTAGGCGTGGGTTTTAAAATGGATTTTAACATCCTTGTCATTTAACATAAATTATCATGATATTAGAAAGAGGACAGTCCAAAATAACAGAAAATTCAATTTTTCCTACAAAGGTATGACGTAAATGTGGCATAGGTCAATGATTTAAAGGATCAGTTGCGTTTTATGGAAACAACAATTTTTCGTCTTTCAATGAAAAAATATGCTCAGAGGTTTCCGTTGTGCTCCTTACAACTCTTCACGATCGGCTACATGCGTCCATGTTCACTACTATTGTAAAGAGAACGTTAAGCTAGGGGTTAATTGAGTGCATTCTGGACGATCTTTCAATATTTATTTCAAACAAGCACAACCATTTTGTCAACAATTCTTGCATTTTATACATTGTGTACACACACACACACGCATTAACGCTCGCATACGATCCCACAAATGTGCTGCCTTGTCTGTTACTAACAATGTCCCACCATCGATATAACTATTTATTGGCTTATCTAATGTTTCGAATGCCATATCATCAACATCATGACAATATCAGAGACAAACTGACTGACTGACTGACTGACTGACGGACTCTATGTTTGCGGGTCCGTCCCGTAATGCCTGAGCGACAATTGCGTTGCATTTGTTGTTAGTTTATTCCTCAAGTGGGATTAACTATTTTTATAGAGCGGTGCATTTGATGTGTAAGACATGATGAAGTTGTTGTTCTAACTGCAGTTGCACTCCACATTGTCACAACGCTATCGATAACTCCAACGACTGGCAAGAGTTTGCGATACAACTAATCCATCATAGCTTCAAAGAGTGCTACATAGGCTTAGATACAATATTAGTAACTCGTGACTTATGAATAAATTCATTAAGCGATAAGCGGCAGTGCAACAAATAAAATAGGCTAGGGACACACATGCTGCCGTCTTTGTCGTCAAAGGGTCTGGGTCTGTGACCGTGATGCGCTAGAAATTTTCAGCCTTGGCAGACATGGTGGCCTCACTACATTTATGCCATTAAATAAACTGTTATATTTAAATTAATTATTATATTTTATTTAAAAACAAAAAAAATTAAATATAACTTAAACACTTATAGCGCTCAACTTCAACAAAATAAATAACTTCATAAAAACTTACTATAAAAATGTGCTAAATTTTTTACTGCAGACCTCAATTGTGCTACAAACTTGACATAACAACCATAAAAACTGTTCACACCTTCCTCTAATTTATGCAATAAACACCAAAGTAACAGCACTAAAAAAATAAAAATAAAAAAAAAAATAAATAAAATAATAAAGCAGCCAACATGTGTTGTCACACTTCCCCACTTTGGTGCCTACTTGCTCCAGTTAACCAAATTATTTTTTTAATGTTTATTCTCTTTTTTTTTTTTTTCTATTGTCTTAAGAACATCTTTGCAGCACTTATTATTGCTCCATAGCGCCTTCCTCCCACCAGCTAGCGCAAAGTCTTGACAAACAATAGCTACGTTAACCAAGTCATATAATATAGGTACTAAGTAAGAAGTAAGAAAAAACAAAAAAAAAATCTATCATAAGATAAGCCTTTTTTTTAATTGTTTAACACTATTATTTGCCGAATGACATACTCAAAATTTATGTACCTACGAGTTACTTAGCTTATGACAAACAAAGTTATGCTAAGAGAAATAAATTTTAGCCGTCTTCAGAGCCATTTATTTTCTTATCTTGTTATCATTGTATCAAAATTAGAACTGAGTATCAAATGGTATACATGGTCTTTGTTTTTGTTTTTGATCACGAGTATATCTGTAGATATGTCAGATGTCTTCCATTGCGTGACTCTTATACTTTAACCCATTAGCAACAACCCAGGGCAGTCTTATGGCTGCCAAGTTTAATAGATGAATTTTCAAAATTAATTACACCGCATATTTTTTAGTTCTGAACACCAAAGCCATCCGACAATTAAGCCATAGCCTTTCCAAAAGTTACTGTAATTTTTGGCCTCAAAGACTTCATTGCAATAGCGTTGAATGCTTCTTTAAAGCCAGTTTTTTATCTACAAAAGGCGGTAGGAAGAAATGGGCTACTTATATTTCGGGGTTCTTTTTTAAGTGAAAGTTAATATATATCCGTTCTATAATTCATAATATTGACTTTCATGGCTGCTCTGGCAATGATTATAGATTCAGAATAATCTGACTAAACTTAACAAAAACAAGTAAAGAAAGTCTAAAGTCGGTCTAGGCCGACTATGAAATACCCTAAACCCACTTTTCAAAAAAAAAAAAAAAATTTTATTGTAAATGGGCGTGTCCGTGGGCGCATGAAGCCTATATTTTATATGCATTTAAATGTTGATGAAAAATTTACACATATCAAGTTTTATTCCCGTAGCTCACAGTTAATGCATTTATTGTGCTTTCGCTATAGGAGGTGGGCGTGTTCATGGACGGATTACTCCCAATTTTTGAACACACCTTAGTTTTGGTATAAAATACATACATACCAAATTTAATTTCTCTATGACAAACATAACCTTATTTATTTAGTGTTAAACTTTTTGGGTTGTATGGGAGGTAGACGTGTCCGTAGGCGGATGACGTCCATTTTTCAAAACCATCTTTGTCTTGTCATAAAAAAATATGACCCAAATTTTAGCTCTTTAGGTTAAACACAGGCTTATTTATTGCGTTTTCAATTTTTGGATTAGATGGGAGGTGGGCGTGTCCGTGAGCGGATGGCGTCCATTTTTCAAAAATATCTTTGTGTTGGTATAAAACACATACATATCAAATTTTATTGTTGTAGGCTAATTATGAGCTGAGTTATGCAGTTTTCAATTTTCGCGTTGTATGGGAGGTAGGCGTGTCTGTGGGCGGATGATGTCCATTTTTCAAAACCATCTTTTTTTGTTATAAAAAACATATGTGCCAAATTTTAGCTCTGTAGAATGAACAGAGGCTTATTTATTGCGTTTTTAATTTTTGGGTTGTATGGGAGGTGGGCGTGTCCGTAAACGGATGACGTCCATTTTTCGAAGACATCTTTGTGTTGATATAAAACACTTACGTACCAAATTTTATTGTTGTAGACTTATTACGAGCTGAGTTATGCAGTTTTAAATTTTTGCGTTGTATGGGAGGTAGGCGTGTCCGTGCGCGGATTCCAAAAATATTCAATAGTGCAGATCCTTGGGTCCATGTGACTATATGTACCATGTTTCATCCAATTATCTAAACTCCTTCTTCTTATCCTGTGTATACGGACAACACACAGAAGGTCAGACGGACGGACGGACGGACGGACATGGATAGCTCGACTCACGAGGTGACGCTGATCAAGAATATATATACTTTTCTATACCGGACTCGCTTCGTTCTATGCGTTACAAACGTTTGCACAAAGTTAATATACCCTGACCTTTCAGGTTTAGGGTATAAAAATAAAAAATATAGAATATATGAGGTTAGTTTTATAGTCAGTAACTTCTTAATCAAAAGATATTTTTTCTGCAAGAAACTTTTTATTTATTTATCAACAAAATCTCATTTGAGCTCATTACATTTAGTCCAGCGTTTTTTTTAATTTTTTTTTTTCTTCCAAAAAATTGGTTTTTCCAGGGTCCTGAGAATATGAAATTATTTCATTGATTACCTCTTCATTCGACCTAAACTTCTTGCTGCCGACTCTTTACTACAGGTTTGAAAATATCAAATAGGGGCTGGCAACTAAATTTGGAGAATATGCAAATTAAATTACGCAGCTGGCTTAAAATTTGACGAGGGCCTATTAAAAGATGGTAGTTGACAGAAGCAGTGTTGCATTTAATGGTTTGACATAGGACATTCAAAAAGTTACTAACTTCAGAGGTCAGAGGAATATGCAAATAATGAAAAATGTTCTCATTGGTTGCGACTCGTGACATTTTTTCTTGAGAAGCTTTCACGATATAGCTTATAGTTTTTTTGACAGACTTCTAAAAGTTGGCCAATGGGAACAGCAAAGTTTTCAATAACGTCAGCACCATGAATAAATATTTTATGAACGCTCACAGGCATTTTATACCAACTATATTTGCTGACAAATAGTTTGGCTATGTCTAAACAATATTTTCGGAACTTGGTTGTGTCAATTTTCAGTCCGGATGAAAGAGTAACCAGAACTATGGAAAAACGTCGCCTCATAATCAATTCCAATTATACTAGCTGTATTTGCAGGGTCCTTGAAAGACGTACGGGCAGTGTTACCATCATTCGGCTACCCCCCCCCACCCCACCTTGTTCTGCAAAATCCACTATTATTCTTTCCTAACCTCTTGCCTGCCAATATTTGCTTGTATGATATGCGTGGCTATCACAAGGTCTGTTGAAACATTTCTCCAAGTCATTCATATCCTTTGGAGATGCTTTACATATGTAGCAAACAGCACTAGCTTTATTTTTGTTAATTGCGTTGCAAGTTTTATCATCAACTTCCATTCAATTGAACTCTGTCATAGTGGTATCCGAACTTTCCTTAGCAAATTCAAACCTAATTGGCCTGTAATATCTTGGTGAGGAAGTTCTTGGATTTATCCATAATTTTGAACGTTAATTTTCAGATTTCTTCTTGATTTCTAAAAACACAATACATGTTAGCAGTATGTCTGAATCGCTTGCGGCAGCATTAACTAAAAAATTTTGCTTATAGCGGGAATGTTTCCCACTACCGTCCACTCCCCACTTCCAAGTACTTTTAAAAGTATCGTCATTTTCACATGCAATATCAAATACTTCACGCTGCACTAAGGGAAAAAGTTATGTAGTCAGTACATAGACAGCTATGTAAAATCTATTCACTGCAACTTGTATGAGAACGCATCGAGAGCAGTATTTACTGAGTAAAGGAAGCGTGTACTGACTACATATCAATTTATTCACTTTTTAAAATGAATAAAAAATGTATTCAATACATCATGTTATGTGTTGAATACATAGCAGACTTCAATAGATACAAGCAACGTGTACTCAATCAACGTGTTATGTAATTTTTTACAAAAACTTTACTCAATACATAAAATATAGACTCAATACACGTCCCCCTTATACGATTGAAGTGACATATTTATTCAGTACATAACATATGGACTCAGTACACGTATCTGTTGCACATCGGCACACGATTTTGCTGTTTTATGTCATTCGTTTCTTGATTTTCAAATAAGCAACACCTCTAAAGCCTGTAGAAAATCAGAGCGGGAATGAGTTTGTCCACTATACTCCAGAACAAAAGCGATGATTGGATAAGAAATAAATGGCTGGTTTTCTATAAGTCATTGCCAATTATTTTGTGAAATCTTGTCATTTCTTTATTAAGTTATTTATTGCATATGTTGAGAGTGAGATTTACGCACAGGCATTAAGCATGTACTCATTGCATAAAATTATGTTTTTAACATATGTAATGAGTAAATTATGTATGTACTCATTACATAAAATTATGCATTTAAAATATGTAATGACTAAATAATATATGTACTCATTGCATAAAATTATGTACTCCAAATATGTAATGAGTAAATTATGTATGTACTGAGTCAATAATCTATGTAATACGTACATAAGATCTTTACTCATTACATGAAATTATTTGTAACAGTTTGCGATGAGTACAATGTGAATGTACTCACCACATACATCCATGAATTCACGACACATATTTATGCGTTGAGTACATACACTTCTTTATTGACTACATAACCGCTTAAACGCATTATGTAGTCAATAGAGATTTCAACATGTACTCAATACATAAAACATGTAAAATTTTTGTGTGCAGAAAACTATGCGATGAGTACATAAATTTATGTATTGAGTCCATAGGTTTTTCCCTCTGTGTGTGCTTCTGAAAGACGCTGAACAGTAAAATTCAAT
The DNA here is from genome assembly GCA_958299015.1 of Tetanocera ferruginea. Lineage (NCBI taxonomy): Eukaryota > Metazoa > Arthropoda > Insecta > Diptera > Sciomyzidae > Tetanocera > Tetanocera ferruginea. The sequence goes on from OY282641.1 coordinate 140,730,691, forward strand.
AAGGGCAGTAGCTTGACTTCAACTAAGGTTTCTGTAAGCGAAATTGATGTAATAGGTAGGTAACATCTATTTTTTCTTTAACATTTTGAAGATTTTTATACTGATGCTTTGTTAATTTCAATTCTGTTATTAGAGCTAAGGCTTTTTCGGGTGTATACGGGATCGCTGATTTTGTTATCTGAGGTACTTTTAGTTTCTTCAGAGTCTTGGGTAAACTGCCAACAACTTTTGTTACGGCTTCTGCCATAGAACGTTTAGCTTCTTGTCTTAGCTTCACTTCCATTGCAATATATAGTTCTTCTAACGGTTTATTCATGAGTTCTCGAAATTTTCGTTTTTTAGATTTTGCTCCACTTTTGTTGAAATATTTTCTGGTCTTCCAAGTTGTGATTTTTGCTAATTTTTTTCCATTTCTATAGGCATTGGAAATTTCTTAGACAGCCAACTCTCTTCTGAATTTAAGAACACATGAAGCTTACGTTTCTGTGCAACCCACTTTTGAAAAAATAATGACCCAAACTTTTTGGTGTAAAGGAAACATTTTCTTATGTTGGTCCTCATTTACATCCAATATGGAAAGTTTTGAATAAACAAACTTTACGATTTCACCCGCACAATCAGAAATAGACAATTTGAAAGTCCGTTCTCTCTTATTAATAAAAATATATATTTTCTTTTAAGTGACGGCCTCTCCGTTTGAAGAACATCGGTAGATTCTGGCACGTAATGTTAATTGGTTATTAAAATGAATGATTGAAACTTTATAATAAAATTACTTTCGTGATCCGCTGGATAGGTCCCGTACTGACCTTCTCCTATGTTTTCTACGATGTGCTGCTGATACGCGTTCTCATTTTGATGAAATTCTTTTTTGCTTTGACTGGAAGTTATGGGATTAAAACTTTCATTTGAAAAAATATCCATGCTAAGGCCTGCTCATGTAGCTCATGTGTTGGGTTTGATTGGACTGATTGATCTACTTTCATTGGTTTTGACCCGCTTTGTCTTGGTTCTGAATTTGAACTCAATAAATTGAAATTTTCTAAATTTCATGGAAAATTTAATCACCGATATAACTTCAATATACATTATGGTTTTATTTTATAGGAATATATATGTTCAGGTAGCACTCGTAATGTTTCTCATACCTTCCCAACCGAAACAAAATTAATATAGATAGCTCTTAATCTATACGCCAGCCTTGACATATATTTTTGTAAGAATTTTTCTCTGAAAAGTATGTATATTAGAACTCTCGATGTTTAAGATCTTTAAGCACCCGAGCTGCCCTTGTAGCTAGAAATAACCAGGTTATACCGGGTACTCAATAGCGCCAGTGGCCCTGTGTGGAACGAACTCATCTCTCTACATATCGTGAACATTAACTGTTCGGAGTTGGCATAAAACAAAGGTCCAAAACATAGGTCATAGGTAAAACGTAGATTTAGTTCTCAATCAATTGTGTACAAAAACTTTAATAACACACACACACATACGACACAATTTGATCATAAAAAGCTTGGTCAAATTCTTTTCAAATGCTAAAATGTCCAATTCGTTTTTTTATATACCAGCTTCCCGGATATTTTTGGATAATTTCAGTTATTTTCAGGCGTTTTTAAGTATTTCTTTTACATAGGTTAATGTTTTTTATGTTAATTTTTTCCCGAGTAATTTCTAAATACCCGGTATTTTGAGCTAGCTGGGCAGGCTGGGTGATGACAATGCTCGAAAATCGAAAACTTTCTGTAGAAAAATTCCCACAAAAAAGAGATTTTAGTTTATAACAAGTCAGAAAATTTTAAGCTCGGCCTTACCCAACTAGGAAATAGCCTAAATATAATAAATATGATTTCTTATATAAAACAGGACACTAGAGTGTTACAGTATAAAAATATTCTGGATGACTGTAGGTCTGTGAACACAAAAACTATGTCAAATACATATTTTTAAAAGTTTTCTCCTAAATCCTTACATATAAACTGAAAATCCATGTTAAATATCAGTCAGACGTCAAAATTCCCCATAAATATAATGCCAAAAAAAGAATTCCAAAAAGAAATTTTAAAATGAAATTCACAAACACAAAATTCCCTAACACAAAATTCGATTTTTTTGAGAGATTTTCAGATAATATTTCCAAACGATATACTACAGAACTTACATGGATTTTGAAATACCAACGGCTTCGACCAATCTTGTCAGTTGATTACGCCTCACTACCTACCCCTCTTACCTCATCAAATAACAATTCACTCTGACGCACAACTCAACAATCTGGTCGTTCGTCTGTCTCTGTCAGTCTGTATGTCTTGTCTTCATACACATCCTTTGCTTAACCTTACGGCATATCTTCATGTCTGTCTATCCGTATGTCTATCAAAGTCAATGTTTAAATTATGATACGTGCGAGTAACTGGGCTGAAATTGTTAGCCGACAAAGTTCAAAAATTATTAATTATTAAAAGCAACGGAACAGTACAGAGCATAGAAAAAGCACAGAGTAAAAAGAAATGTTAAACTTAAACTGCGCAATCAGTCAGTCAATCAAAAGTTAAACAAATGACAGGAGTTATAAACAAAGTCATCTGATTTGAGTCAAAGACTCCGAAATTACAAAACAAAATAAAAAAATAAAGAAAGGGAAAAATTTCACATTATAAGACAAACGTCACATCAAAATCATATTCATCTTCACCATCATCATTATCATCAAGATCAACAAAATAAGACAGCCAAACAAGCTATTTTAGCCATTCCCTTAACCAGCCAGCTTAATCGAGCCAACCAACCAACCAACTAACCAGCCAACGCTCGCTCACATCGAGTATGTATCTCTATCTATCTTAACGAACGCTGCGCGTATCTAGCGAATGCAAACATTTTGGGATTTTGCTCTAATTTTGTGTGTAAGCAGCAATTAGACTGTACAAATACACAAAACGTATACAAATATTTTCCAATGATAAATCCACGAAATATTAAGATATATCAGCGAGAACTCGTTTAAAGGCTGTTAAAGATCTGTTTGTGTCGCCTGTGTTAAGAGTTTCCACATTAGAATTCGAGTATCACAGGCTTATCTGGGTATCAGGCTCGCTCGGTGCTCATGGTTGCTGCTATAGCGCTCTACTATTTGTTTTTTACACTTTTGTTTAGACGAGAATTTATTGTTGTTTGCTTATGATTTTTTTTTATTCATTCTTGCTGTATTTAACTCGGTTTTTTCTTTATTTTTTTTATATTGTTTTTTTTTTGTTGTTTTTTGCTCTCAGTTATGTGGAAAATTTAAATCCAGTGAGAATCCTCATCATTTGGTTTTGTTTTTTTTTTTTTTTTGCTTTAATTTGAAAAAGCAATTTATTAATGTACAATAACAACAACAACAACAAGTGGCTTTAGCCACTTAAGCATCAAATTTAGACACTTGATAAACTTTATTTGATTTAACTTGAATTTCGCCATTTTTCTAGTTTATAACGCAAATGATTGTTTAATTTAATTAATTTATTTTTATTTGCTTGCGCGTCTGTTGACGACATTAAAAATATTGTTTGTTTTTTTTTTTTTGTTTTCTGTCTAACAATAAGATTCGCATGAAATCTTGGCAGGTTTAACATTGAGTTCCTTGAGGTGAGTGCAAATAAAAAGATTCTCAAATTTTTACGACTTAACAACTGCGAACATGGATTAAGTTCATAAAATATACGTAGCTAAGGTATTAGCGGTTTTTTTTTTGTTTTTTTTTTGATATGACCTGTTATAATTTTTGAAAATACTCTTTTTTGTACTTAAGCTTGAACGTGCTTTATGATATGACAGATAAATATGTCAAAATTGCATTTTTTTGTTAATATTGTGGTTGTATTTGTATCCCTTTGAGCACAGATGATGTTTGTTGAAACATTAGTCAAAGTCCTGAGATGATATTCTGTTTATTCGAATTTGTTTTGCCTTTTTTGGAAACTAACGCAGTTTAGACCAATGCTCTTACAAAGGTTTTTCCACTCCAACACTCTAAAGGTTCTTATATGAGAGCTGCTCAACGTCCAAGTTTATGCTTCATATAGTCGGACGGGCATGATTATTGACTAATAGAACGTTGAGTTTTGTTCGTCGGGAGAGGTTCTTGCTTCTCAATTGCCCAAAGCCACACCTGTTGGCAGAGTTATTCTTCGTCTGATCTGAATACTAATATCGTTGTAGGAGTTTACGCTGGATTTCAGTTAAACGAAATCCTTAACAACCTCAAAGTAACGTGCTTTCCAAGACGCTGGCACTATTTTTTTGTTGACAAAAGTTATTTCGTTCACTGCGTTTACTACTAGACCCACTCGACCAGATTCTTTCTGTAACTTGGAGAACGCTGAACTGATTTTACGCGTATTATGACCAATGATATCGATAACATCAGCATCTGCCATAACACAACTATTTCTCAGGTCAGCAGTTTGGATGGTCTTCTCCATTATTAAATTGAAAAAGTCACATGCCAAGTAATCACTTTGTCTGTAACTGCGTTTGGTATCGAATGAGGGGAAGATGTCCTTCCCGATTTTCACTGCACTATTGGTGTTGTTCAGTATCAGCTGCAGTGACGAATTTGTTTTACAGGAATACCAAATTTAGGTATGATGGTGTAAAGGTGACTCCTAATTGGACTGTCGAGCGGGTTTAAATTGTACAAAAAGATGGCGTGTGTCAATTTGTTTCTCTAGGGTCTTCTTCAAGGTTTGTGGTAGCGTTTATATCTGCTTGATGGTGGATTTTTCAGGTCTAAAGTCACACTGATAAGGTTCAATAGGACCTAATCATCATATCATCAAATCAAAAAAGCCCTAAGTTACCAAAAATTCAAAAATCGGCTTTATAATTGATTGCAATGCACCGTATCAAAATACGTGTTCATGCAATTATTTCTACTAAAAATATCGATTTTATTTTCAAAACAAACCGGAATAGATTTGGAAAAAATTTGATTTTTTGATTCAATTTAGAAAGTTTTTAGTTTCTCCTGTAAAATTTTTCAAATGGTGCTTAGGGCTTTTTGTAGTTTAAATGACGTTCTATACGATATTAACAAGGCTTATCCTACGGTAGTTGGCGCCAATGGTGGGATAACCTTTCTTGTGGATTGGACAGAGCACACTGAGGTTCCAAACAGCTGGAATGCATACTTCCGACGATATTCTGTATAGAAACTTGTGAATGCATTTAAACAGAGCTTCGCTTCCGATCTTAAACAGCTCAGCTGTTAGGCCATCGGTTCTTGCAGCTTTGCTGTTTTTAAGGCGAGCTATAGCGGAACTTCAACGTTTTCATCCATTCTTGGGGTTTCCGGTATATCATCTCTATTGACGGCAATGTTGTATGCGTTGCAATTTAGAAAACTAGAGAAGTGTTCCGTCCATAATATCAGAGTAATTTGGATATCTGGAACTAAAATCCCTTTTTCTTCCTTGCAGAAAGTGGCCCCAGTCTTAAAACCATCGGCCAAGCGTCTTATTTTTTCAAAATTTTTCGAACCTCATTCCAATCGCCATGCATCTCAATTTTCTCGCACTCACGCATTTCTGCCTCTCGCGTTTTTCTCCAGAAAGCGCGTCTCCCTTCCATCCTATTCACTCGGTATCGCTCCTTAGTAAGACACGCGTTACAACTGACAGCAGGGTGGCTTTGTAGGCGTTATCCTTCGCTGCAAAGCCCAAAATGTTGGGCCTTATTTCATTATGAAATAACGCCCAAATTTGTATGGAATTTTTTTGGGCGTTATTTCATTTTTTATTTGGGCGTTATTTCACTGAACCCACACAGACGTGTGCGGATGTTGGCTGCGACAAGTTAATGCTCCGAGTCTATGTTGGCACCGCGGATGGTGCGTACATCTAGTACACTAGAAGAGCTCCTTCCGTCAATTAAAACTTGATAAATTTGGTAGCGCGTTTTTTTATCAGGGGACAATCAGGTGGTTTTAGTGATACTAACGACCCCTTTTTTGTGCTGCGACGAAGCCAAACAGCCTCATTCCGTTATCAGAAGTGTTGTCGTATAGACAAAACTTTCCGACTGTTCGACCAAATATGTTTTTCTTGCTAACATTGGTGCTAAAGATACCAAGCACGATTTTTATATCGTGGCGAAGGCGGCGCTCGATATTGCTTAGCAATTTAAAATTTAAGGTGGTAATATACAAAATGGCGGCTAAGAAGGTGAATCTTAAAATCTGATATCTTAAAAAATGAAATATTGTAAAAATCCTCGCAAATTAAAGCTGCTTTACCGAAAATTACGTAAAAATGTTCAGGACTGTATTTTTAATTGTGGTTAACTAAAAAAATTATGTTGAGTAAAAGTCTTAAAAGCATACAGTGTTTTTATTTTGATAATTTTTAAAGCGTTCTTTTCGATTTCTCAAAACACAGTCAAGTAAAGCATATGTTAAAATTTGTTAAAATTTTTAGAAAATATTCAACAATATTCTTTGATTTCATCATTTTTGAAGAAAAAAATAAGTTTGAATTTTTTCCTGAGTTTTAACCCATTGATCAAGCTTTTTGGATATTATCTCATAAAATTTTTGACGCAAGTATGAGCTGTGTTCGGAAAGTTAAAGCGATTTTACGTCTTTAACCATTTTAGAATTTTGGATGACCCGTTTTGTAGCAAAATACAGTTCTTGAAAAATGTTCGAAAATAATTTTGTTTAGAACTTACTGGGTTAAAAGTATAGTTTTAAGAAAATTGCCTTTTTTATTTTTACAAAACCATATTATGGGTATTAAATAAATTACAAATATTGTCCATTTATTTTAATAGCTTCTATCATTTTTGGGTTAAAACCATGATTGTACTTAGAATTCCGGACGTTCATCGTTGAATTTTTTGAGGTAAATTTCTGCCCAGTAGGAGAGTGTTGAAGAGATCGAAAGAAATGATAATCTAACGGTGCAATGTCAGGACTGTACGTACGGTGGCTGCATCAAAACTTCCTAGTCAAATTCTTTTAGTTTCTACCGGGTCAGTAAAGATGTGTGTGGCCTTGCGATATCATGATGAAACACAACACCTTTCCTGTTGATAATTCCGGCCTCTTGTTTTCAATTTCTTGAATTAATCGCATTACTTGCTGGCAGTAGAGATTCGAATCAATCCTTTGGCCAGGCGGTAGAAGCTCATAATGGATGATATCTTAATAGTTCCACTAAACACACAGCATCACCTTGCTTGTCGTCAATCCCGGCTTTGACACCGTTCTTGGAGCTTCACCTTTTTTCAACCAAGACAGTTTTCGAACAATATTAGCATTTTCGCTTATTAACAGGATGGTAACAGATAACAGAAGCGTTTCAGTAGCGAGTCGCAGATCGAAATTCGGTCCTTTTCTTTTTTGCACTAAGTTCATGAGGCATCCAGAAATCAAGCGAACTCAAAAAAGCCGAATACTTTTTCTCCAACCCAATATTATTATTTTATTTATATTAAACTTGATTTATATTAAACTTGAATATGTATTCATGACTATTTATTCTACTTCTATACATTTTTTTCACCAAACTAACCCAGAACTCTCTCTCTCTCTCTCTCTTCTTTTAGGTAAAACCCGAACCAAGGACAAATACCGTGTGGTCTATACTGATTTCCAGCGCCTGGAACTGGAGAAGGAATACTGCACCTCACGCTACATAACCATACGACGCAAAACCGAGCTGGCACAGACGCTCTCACTGTCCGAGCGTCAGGTGAAGATTTGGTTTCAGAATCGACGCGCCAAGGAGCGCAAACAGAGCAAGAAGGGCAGTGACTCGGGCAGCCTTAGCATACAACAACAACATAATGAATATGTTAACCTTATGGATACCAAGCCGAAACTAGAGCCGGGACTGCATTTGCAACATTCGCTACACTCGATGAGCTCCATGGCTGCAATGAGTATGCCGGGTGCCATTGGACTGCATCATCATCATCATCACCTGCACGGACATCATCATCATCATGCGTTAGCCGCACATACGGCAGCTGCGGCACATCATCAATCGCTGCATCAATCACCGCATGCTCAAATGTCAGCTGCTGCTGTTGCTGCAGCAGCGTCCGTCGGTACGTTATCGATGTGACAACCTTATGACGAAGTCGACGTTAATAATGCCGACGGCGATTGTGACGATATTCTGGCTGCGCATGTGAATGGAATTGAGTTGGAGGTGGCTGCAGCAGCGGCAGCAGCGTCTTCGTCATTGGTGCCTGATTATGCGGTGGAGGCTGCCTTGGCTGCCATGGCCAATAATAATAACCAGCACAACAACAACCACAACAACTCTCTTCAAAATGCTTGTCCTAGTGAATTATAAGTTAAGCGATAGTTATTTTGTTTTTGTCCGGGTAACCCAATAATAATTTGTATTTTTAAGTATATTTTTTTCTTTTTGTACTTTTTTTTTATGGGTGGGGGCTTGGCGTTAAATGTTTGACAGATGCGCTCGCCTGCTTGACAGTTGAATATTGCACGTTGTTGTTTTTTTGTGATTGTATATTTGAACTGTTCCCACGCAGCGCGTCAAAGCGACGGCATTTTGATAGCGCAGGTTAGAGGGTTGGATAGACTTCTAGCTGTTTGCTGCACATATACATAAGCACACTAAAAAAAACACACACATACTAAGGCACTCATAGATTAATGCAAGTCACTAACGCACATTAACAGCAAATTTCAACAACAACAAATGTAGCCACAGGCTCATGTCCTTGCATTCATATAAATTTTAAAAAATTTGTTCCTTTTATTTTTTATTTACATTTTTATTTTCCCCAAAAAATTATGTATGTATAATATTATTAATAATTGTTTTATAATTAAGTAACAAACATAAAACAAATGTAATTAATTTTACTTAAAAGCTTTTAAGCTCTTGATGCTTTAAAACTTAATTGCAGCCGTCCCAGCAACTAATATAAAACAATAATAGAACTTTTAAAAAAAATATTAAATTTTAGTCAATTTAAAAAAAAAAAATCGATTTTCATACTTTGAACACAATGTTTATAGCAATAGTTTTTCAATCTTAGCAATTCTTGTACATTTATAATTATAAGCTTTTTTGACATATCTGTGTATATAGCATGTATCTTTTGAAACATCACAAATAATCGTGTCGTGTGTAAAATTTAACGTTTATTAATTTTTAATAATAAGAACAAAAAAATAAAACAAAAGAAGAAGCACAAAATCTGCAAAACCGTCTAGCTAATAAAATGTTCAAATGCTAAGCTTATTATTATTTTATTAACTTAGTTTATTAATTAATAAAACAAAATAATACATTTTATTTGTAATTACATGCGTACAAAAAAAAAAAAAACAAAACACAACTTCTAAACCGTTAAGCAACAAAATCAAAAAAATTCACCTACATACTCTATAAGATTTATTTTAATAAAATTAATACAAAATAAAAAGACACATATTTTTAATGCTTAAAAGCTTGTCCAACAAGCTTAGTTATATAATAAAAAAATTAAATTTTTATCATAAACATCAATATTATGATTAGTACTTAGTAGTAGCTGAATAAAGCCACATGTACACTTTAAATAAACATTTTTTTTGATTTAATAATAAAAATAATTGTATGAAAATAAAGCATTTCTTTTTTTATTTCTTTAAGTCGTATAACTGTATGGTACGATTATTGGACCTTCAATTTTCATCTGGGTTTTTTTTTTAACATCAACATTTTTGCAATTTCCTTAATGAAGTTCACTTTGCATGATTTATTATTTGTTAACTATTTAATTTGAATAATAAAGGTAGCCACAATTGCTACTTTGGACATTTTTCATACCTTAAACTTGAACAGACTTACATTTTTCGATATTTATTATTGATTTTTCTCAATATTGATTACTTGCCAGGGACAATTTTATTAGGTTACGCAAAAGATTTGATGAATCCAAAATTTTATTCCGATCAGAGGAGTGTTACCCTTGCCACATCGGTCTCTTAGAGGGGATAGGTACTATTATAATAATTCATGGCTCACCTTGGATGAACTCTAGAAAGACCAGCTCCTATCATTTTTCACCCACAAAATTTGTTTTAAACATACCTAACCCCCATCGGTTTCCCCCTCTAATAGGGGCTAGGTATGTTCCAAGGAAAGTTAGGGTTAAAACAAATGTTGGAGCAGATAATACATTTGATCCTCTTGAGGGATCTATTAACTATATTTTACAATTTTCTTAAGTTTTTGTATTTTTTGTCGAAGGACCTTCAGAAGGGTGTCAGATAGGGGGGTAGATTAGTTCAGAAAAAAGTGGTGGAATAAAACATAATATGAGCAGATGATATATTGCCCCATCTATTGGTGACCGCTACACAGTCACTTCTACTTTTCAAAAACTCGTGGTTTTGAAGGAGGAGACTAAATAGGGAGACCGATAGGGGCTAGATAGATAAAAAGATGGATTTGAATTACAGCGAGCTAAGACAGCTCTAACATTGCGGCTTTTGTGATGCCTATTATGTCATACCTATTTGTTTAAAGTAGTTCAATTGCTTTTTTTTCAGAAAACATAGAATATTTTCGAGATTAAGATTAGCAAATTTTTCTATTTTAACTAATTCGCTACGAGATTTCCCTTCCTTACTTGGAGAAAAGTTGGACATTCAGTGAGAATATGTCTGGAGGTTTCTTCATCCTCAAGGCATATTTTACATAATGAATCAGTTAAGATATTAATTTTTTGGAGGTGTTTCTTTAGTTTACAATGTCAAGTTTTAATTCCAGTCATCATCGCCCTTAAATCGTTGTGCCCTATATAAATAAGGAACTTCGATTTCTTTGGTGATATCGATGTCTGTTTGGCTAGAGCATCCGTTTTCTCATTGCCGTCAAAGCCACAGTGGGCAGGTATCCATTGTGGGGTTATTTTGTTATTCTTTACAGCCAGGTCGTTGGGGAGAATGAGAGTCTCTTAACACTAGCTTAGATTTAATAATAGGCGATTTCAGAGCTTTAAGGGCAGCTTGACTATCAGAGAAGACGAAAATCTTTTTGCCTCGAACATTATTCTGACTTGAAAGATTGTGGTATACTGGCCCACGCTGGCTGACGAAAAGTGGGTCTCATCGGACTGTCCACCAGTGCCTACCTCCGTTTTAGAAGCTTCCGTACAGCACACAAGATCGTTTTTAGATGGAGTTAATTTCTCGTGTTCCCAGTTGGACCTAGGTTAGGTACGATGAAGTTTTTGTTAAATCAGCTTTTCAAAAGCAAGTCATCCTTTTCTCGTTTTGGGAATACAATTTAAGAGAGGTGTCTCTTTAACAGATGGCTGGAGTTAATGTAGCCCAGATGAAAAAATCTATGCTGGCTGAACTTCGCCTGCATCTGGATGTGTATGTGAATTGGTGTAAGCCAGGTATGACAGGTATGACTGATTTGAAAAGCACTATCAAACTCTTTCTGTATTCATACCGCATTTGGCTCTTCGACTTAAAAATCCACACACAATCCCTATCTCACCGAAGAAATATATCGGAATATAATGATAACGTGTTGACCGTGATCGTGCGTGCTAAGTGTGTGGTAAGTGTATGCGAGCCAACGAAACCCGAGTTTAATACTTACCTCACAGCTTATTTCAACCACCACCTAACAAAAACTTTAAGAAGCTTTGACAATTAAACAAAAAAAGATATCAAAATTATATAAATTCAGGTTGTTAGTTTGATGTTTTAACTCATCAAATATGACCTAATATACTTTTAAATATGTTTTAAATTTTATAACAATTAAAAACAAAAAAGCAATAAAAAAACAGTGTCACAGCTTATTTCAACCATGTTTCAAATTCAATTTCAAAATTGACCTTAGAGTCAAACAAATAAATTTTAATACTTAGTATGACCACCCTTCTGATGTATAACCAATTTGAGCCTCTTTGGCCAGTTTATTCGACCAGTTTATGGGTCACTTCCGGTGTAATTTTTGGCCCATTCCTCAGCCCATGCTGTTTTGAGATGGAATTTGTTGGATATTTTTCGTTTTCGGATGTTTATATCCAAAATGGAATACAAACTTTCAATCAATTTCATATCCGGTAAATGTGCCGGTGGTTTCATTACATGCTGGCAGTTCCAAATCAGCCATGTCTGTACAATATTCAACTCATGTTTCGGGTCATTGTCTTGATAACATTTGAAAAATCTCGAATGCCCAGATTCTCTACACTATCAATCAAGTTTACCTTCAAAATTTCAAGATAATGAGATTTGTCTATCGTCGTCTCAATAAACTGCATGTTTCCAAAACTGGACGCCCACATACAGGCCCAAACCATAACGCTTCCACCGCCGTGCTAGACTATAAGTTCCGAATTTTTTGCTTTCAGCTCTCTCTTTGGCTTACGCCACACATATGAGACTCGATTTGAGTCAAAAATATAAAATTTTAACTCATCAGCAAATAATACCGTACTCCAAAAGCTTGAATCCTTATCCAAGTGCTCCTTAGCAAATTTTAAACGGCACTTCAGATTTATTGTGCTTATAAAGAGCTTCTTACGCGCTATGTTGCCATTAAAATTTGACATGCTCCGAAGAACACAGCGAATAGATGAAATTACTTACCCAACTTTGCCTCAACTTCAATGTCCACTTTTGGAGCTGATAGTTTTGAATTTTCTCGGATTTTTCGGACAATAAAGCGCTCGACCCGATAAATGATGGTCTAGACTGTGGAGTCACTCAATCCAACCATCTCATTTTTTAAAAGACTGAGGACAAGTTATACGCTCGGAAAATTTGGCTTGTATTAAACACTCCTGGTCCAAAATTTTCAAAATATTCTAAGTGGTATTATTTACAACATTAAATTTCTGAAAGCATTGAAACAAAAAATATATCCAAATGTTTTGCAGATGCAATTTATAGCGGTTATAAAAGTTATAATCTTTTAAAGATCATGCGAAGACTTTAGAACGCATAAAGCGTTGGCTTAATTGCAGCCGTCCAATATAAATGGACGCAAAGTCATCATTTGGCTGCATGCAACCGACCAAGCCAATCAGCGCCCAGCCATATTTATTCAACCATGAATTCTTCAATTGAGACAAGACGAGAAAAAAATAAAAACGTATATAAAATTTATGACAGTTCACGATGCTGTTAGTATGGGGAGGGAGGTTTTGGGTTTTTTGTTTTTGTTTTTTTTTTTTTGTTGCTCTTAGTTTCATTAGAGTTGAACCAATATATTGAACCGATCATGCTTAAAGATTGTATGTCTCTATTAGAGATCGCAAGATGTTCAAGAGGAACATTAAATATTTTATGATTTTATTGCAACGAAAATACTTAACGCAGAATACTTTGAAGAAGAGATACTTACAGCACAACAGCTTGAACGATCTTAATTTTGACATTTTACGTAGACTCTCTAATGAGCCATATGTAGAAAAGAGAATGAGATTTAATAGATTGGAAAACTTAACACTTAATAATATCGTAAATAAGAATAAAAATAACAACAATAATAATAATAATAAGAAAAATAATAATTATTATAAAAAGAATTATTATAATAATGAAAATTTTGATATTAATAGTGACAATAATAATAATAATAATAATAATAATAATAATAATAATAATAATAATAATAATAATAATAATAATAATAATAATAATAATAATAATAATAATAATAATAATAATAATAATAATAATAATAATAATAATAATAATAATAATAATAATAATAATAATAATAATAATAATAATAATAATAATAATAATAATAATAATAATAATAATAATAATAATAATAATAATAATAATAATAATAATAATAATAATAATAATAATAATAATAATAATAATAATAATAATAATAATAATAATAATAATAATAATAATAATAATAATAATAATGTACAAAAAATTTGTTCAACTAAGTCGTAACATCAAAAAATTAAAACAGAAGCATTTTTTTGTAAAAAATGTATATCAAGAAACATGGAATCTTCAGAGATTTTAAATAAACATCAGCTTAAAAATTTCAAAACCTTAATATTATAAATCACAGAGATTAAAATTGGTTTAAACTTAGATTTATATAGAAACATTTTTGATTTTCGTCATTTTTCTTTTCTTTTATTTTTTTTTTTTATTTTATGTCAGATTTTCAGATCTTTATCGACACCATTTTGGTAAATGTGAATGCATGAAATGTTACAAGCGGCTAACCGAACAAGAAAAAAAAAATTTACAAATGTAAGTTTCTAAGAATCAGTTTTCAGGCAGCTGTCTTCAACAGGCTATACAAAACTAAGGGTCAACCATTTTCTGTTATTTGGCTTGTCCCCTACATCATCTTCTTCATCTTTTTATGCTTATTGTTCGTTTACATTTTATAAGATGTCCGCAAAGTGCTCAAAATGCTTTGATATGGCTTTTAAAAGAGTGCCAGCGATTGGTTGCTTATTTTCAAAAGTCAATCCAACGGATGTGAGCTGAATGGTATGTGCAAGATTGTGCGACTGCTGTTTATTGTTTTTTTTTTCTTATTTTATTGAGCTAATAAATTTTTTAGAGCGTTAAAATTTTATATTGTATGTGCTGTGTCGATTTTTGTTTTTTTTTTTTTTATGTTCCTTTAAAAATAGATAAGTTGCTATATTCCGCCGGGTTTTTGTCTTTTCAATCAATTGTGAAAATTAAAAAAAAACAACACTCTTGGCTCTATCTTCCATTGAATTGAACACTAAATCAATCTAAATTTTCGACTTTTTATGATTCGATCTTGGAATTATCGTTTATGGCTGATAAGATGCTGCCCAGAGTTGAGTTGGCTAATGAACGGCACTCCCACCTGTTGGCAGGTTGAAGATTTCATTTTTTTTTTTTTTTTGTTATTTTATTTAAAAATACATATTAATTTTTTTGATGCATGTCTAGCTTGTTTATAGCCATTAAGCAGACCCTTTTTAATGCTGTGTAAGCCGTTGTTTACAACCTTAAAAATGTCGGCTTAAATTAGTCAAAGTAGCTAATTGAAAGCAAACGTTGATATTAAAAATAAACTATATAGAACTATATAAGTTGAAGAAAACTTATACAAGCTAACTCTAACAAACAGTATTTAAAAGCTATTTGCCGCCGCAGATTCTAAGCTTGGACGCATTTTAACCAATTTTTTTTTGTCATGATTGATATCGTTTTTTTTGCATTCTAAAAAGGGTTGATCTTTTTAAAATTTTACACATTTCTTCAAAATAACATTATCTTAGGCTTGAAGAACTTCACCATTACATTAATTTTAATTTTTTACTCCTTTGTCACATATTTCATGCATATTCAAACTATACAGTGGCACATGCTTAGATTTTTCAGTACAATTGTACTTTTTCAGTGCAATTTTATTATAAAAAGTATTATAAAAAAATAAATTCCAACTTATATTGTTTACTCAATCAACGGAAATTTGTATTGAGTTCAAAATCCTGTTTTCGTTGTTGTTGTTTTATATTATTCTTTGCAGTTTAAATATATTACTAAAAATAAGTACATATTTATTTAAACGCATTAACTGGATTTCCAATAGGAATGGGAATAGGAATACGCATTAAATTTTGTATAATAAATTGTTCCACCATTTTTATTTATGACTTCAAAATTACGATTTGTCATCGAATTCACAAACTTTTACATCAACTTGCAATCCAAATCTTCCCAAGCTTGGCCAACTCGAGCTCTAGCACGGTTTTCTTAATAAGTCGCTAGACTTTTTGTTTATAGATTTTTCGTGATATGCATCCCCAAAGGTTCTCCACCATATTCAAATCGGGACGGCATGCAGGCCATTTCATAAGTGCGATGTTGTGCTCTTCAAACCATTTTAATGACTCTTTAGAAACGCGAATGGCAGCGTTTTCCTGTTGAAAAATCCTGTCTTCATCTATTTTATCATCCAAAAATGAAATGAGAGCATCATCCAACAATTCCGTGTGTATTTTTTAATTCATTTAAAGTCGCCATACCATAATAGCCCATCCACAATGACCACAACAAGCGTCAAACGTCACTTTTATTATACCCTAAACCTGAAAGGTCAGGGTATATTAACTTTGTGCAAACGTTTGTAACGCATAGAACGAAGCGAGTCCGGTATAGAAAAGTATATATATTCTTGATCAGCGTCACCACGTGAGTCGAGCTATCCATGTCCGTCCGTCCGTCCGTCCGTCTGTCCGTCTGTGTGTTGTCCGTATACACAGGATAAGAAGAATGAGTTGAGATAATTGAATGAAACTTGGTACACATAGTCACATGAACCCAAGGATCTGCACTATTGAATATTTTTGGAATCCGCCCACGGACACGCCTACCTCCCATACAACGCAAAAATTGAAAACTGCATAACTCAGCTCATTATTAACCTACAACAATAAAATTTGGTATGTATGTGTTTTGTATCAACACAAAGAAGTTTTTGAAAAATGGGTGTCATCCACTCACGGACACGCCCACCTCCCATACAACCCAAAAATTGAAAACGCAATAAATAAGCTTCTGTTTAACCTACAGAGCTAACATTTGACACATATATTTTTTATAACAAAACAAAGATGCTTTTGAAAAATGGTTGTCATCCGCCCATGGACACGCCTACCTCCCATACAAAGCGAAAATTGAAAACTGCATAACTCAGCTCATATTTAGTCTACAACAATAAAATTTGATATGTATGTGTTTTATACAAACAAAATGGACGTCATCCGATCACGGACACGCCCACCTCTCATACAACCCAAAAATTGAAAACGCAATAAATAAGCCTCTGTTTAACCTACAGAGGTAAAATTTGGCACGTATGTTTTTTATGACAAGACAAAGATGGTTTTGAAAAATGGACGTCATCCGCATACGGACACGCCTACCTCCCATACAACCCAAAAAGTTTAAAACTCAATAAATAAGGTTATGTTTGTCATAGAGAAATTAAATTTGGTATCCATGTGTTTTATACCAAAACTAAGGTGTGTTCAAAAATTGGGAGTAATCCGTCAATGAACACACCCACCTCCTATAGCGAAAGCACAATTAAGGCATTAACTGTGAGCTACAGGAATAAAACTTGGTATGTGTAAGTTTTTCATCACCATTTAAATGCAATTAAAATATAGGCTTCATCCGCCCACGGAGACGCCCATTTACAATAAAATTTTTTTTTTTTATTTTGAAAAGTGGGTTTAGGGTATTTCATAGTCGGCCTAGACCGACTTTAGACTTTCTTTACTTGTTTTACATGTATTTCTTATGGGACGAACTTTTGGAGACAATCGCGACGACGTTGCTGCCTGACATCGAATGTCGCCGTAGCCAGCTTCAATTTAATTCTAATTTGCCGACTTAAATAGATGACAAAAAGAAATTTTAGCCATTGTTTACATTCTTGTTTTTTTCGTGCTGGCTGCTCAAGTGCTCGTTTTTGAGTTCAATTTATCTTTCCAATTATTGAAAAATAATTTCTTCACTTTTAATTTTTATTTCATATTGAATACATGCTTCTTGGGTTTTTTGTATTTGTGTTTGTATTTAATTTTGAGTAGTATAAAAAAGAATATCAACTTTTATCCAAAAAACCACAATTTAAAAAAACACAATTAAAATAATTGTTTGTAAATGTCAAAAGCACTTTCTGCTGCAGCTTGTTGCTGTTGCGTTTAAAAAAATCAAGTCGCTCGACATTTCTCTACAACGACGTTCGTTGCCCGTTGTCTTCATTGTGGATGGGCTATAACGCTGCCAACACCAAAGTTATTTTTGACATATGTCAATATGGCAAAATATTGATGATGACCGTGGCATGCAGGTTAAGTGTGTGGCTTAGCATGATCGGAGGCCGAGTTCGATCCCCAGTCGCAGCAAAAGTTTTCTTAAATAAAAATTTTTCTGATCGGTCACCACCTCTCTGCAGACAATGGCAAACCTCAGAGAGTAAATAATGCCATGTAAAGCATATTAAGAACATGAACTTTTGCCGTTCGGAGTTGGCATAAAACATGTAGGTCCAGTTCTCGGTCAATTGTGTGCAAACGTTTAATAACACATACAGCACAATTGATCATAAGAAGCTCGGTCAAAGTCCTTTCAAGGGCTAAAATGGCCAATTTGTTTTTTTTTTTGTCAATATGCCAATAACAGCTGTAAGAGTCTGGGACATCTAAGTTAAATTTTGTTTCGTCGGAAAACTTAACATTATCCCACTCAGTTGACCATTACATGTGTTTTTGGGTGAAGTCTACGCCCGCTTATTAGCTTGAACACATTGCACACGACGAGCGACAAATGTCACTTTAAATTTACATATATTTCTTATGGCACACAATTTTTGAGAATTTGCGACGACATTGTTGCGCGATATCGAATGTCGTTGTCGTCGGCTTTGATTTAATTCTAATTTGACGTGCGACAAAAATAAAGTTGATCCATTGTTTACAATTGTTATTGTTTTTTGTTTCGCGCTGACTGCTCAAGTTATTATTTTTGTGCTCGTTTGTTTCTTTCAAATATATTTACAACTTCAATAAATATATTTTATCAATTAACTATTATTAAATTCCAAAAACATTTGATGCTGAAGTTTGCTGCTGTCGTGTTTATAATAATCAAGTACAGTGTTCAAAATACAACCCTGTAGCAAAAATACAATTGCGAAACCCTATTGTATTCTTTGTAAATATGGTTGTATATTTGATCAACTGATCACAACAACTTTTTGACTCAGCGTGGATGAAGGTACTGGCTGGGTTGTGTGTTTATTTAATAAAAGTTAATTTAATTTAGTGCTTCTTTTCAATTCTTTTATTTTCTCATACTGCTAAATGATGAACTACCCAGACTTTAGTGAAGGTTTGTTCACAATGCGTTGTAAATATTGTAAATTTTGTAAGAATTTATCAAAAATACAGCACATCATGAATATCCTTAAAATGAATTGGAATTTGTTTTGAGTAATGTATTAATAAAAGAGAGAGAAAGTAGCAAATTTCACATTAAGAGTGCGTTAATACGAATATGTGCCATTGTAGTTTAAAGTTCACATAAGTAACAGAATATACACATGTATTCGGTTTTTTATTTCGGAAAAATCTGTCATAAGCTATCGTGACAACGCCGAGAGAAGTTTTTTCTGAGAGTTAAAGAGATGTGAGGTCTTATTAACCCTTTGACGACGATGGGACACATATGTACAAAACAAAAAATAACAAAAACAAATTGGCCATTTCAGCCCTTGAAAGGATAAAGAAATAAATCTTTCTTACTTAAAACGTTACTTAGAAGATGTATAACACAATTTTCCATTTTTTTGGTTCATTAAATCAACAACTGCGCTATATTGGGAAATCATTTTTGGACATGTCACATTAATTTTATTTTCAGATTCAGCCTGGAGTCTTTTGACATTTACGGAGTCGATTGGATTTATGAAATTGGATCCCATATGCACTGCACGACTATCCATCCATTTAACAATTAAACTCCTTTTAACACAAAGCTTAAATTTTGTCATTTGTGCACGACTTTTTCGCAATGTGCCATAGGCTCGTATTCCATTGGTCATAAGTTTATATAATAATATTGGAAAGAGTTATCGAAATAGAGTTCTATTTCCATATTTTCCAAACAATAGTACAATTAGTACAAAATAGTACAATTTATAGTAGTCCATTGACGTTTTTTCTTGTCCACCATTTTCCAATACATACGGATCAAAGCCAAAAATACACAAGCGCAAAAGACAGCAGCATTTCTGCAAAACACTGCGGCAACCCGTTGAGAGTTTGGAAAATATTTTGACTCTGCTTGCATAAATTAGGTTGATTATTCGTTGCTTCATTGCGTGACTTTAATGCCAAGAAACTTTTCAGCTCCTTGCTGCTCACATGTTCCAAATGAATTTTTTTTTTTTTTTGTCCAACTAATAAAAGAAAAAACCCGTACAACAACTTGAATAAAAGGGAAATCAGATAAAATCCATATCGAAGTATTTTTGTTGGATAAAATTTTCACACCTACATGTTAAAAATCGAACAGCAATAATATTTATAAAATAAACTCAAGCTGGCAAGCGTCTCGAATCGAATCGACACCGACAGTCATCACATTTGCAGTCACTTTTTGAGACTGCGTCATACATCGATCGGAGGCTTTGAAGCCACATTCGCCAGTTTATGCCGCATGCATGCCGGATAACATTCAAGATTGTTCGCTTAACTTTATAGAGCATTGTCTTGAACATGTTCTTCGAATTGATGAACAGCCTTCGCCTTGCAACTTCTTTACGCTTCCGCATATAAAAACTGTTATCTACCATTTGCGTGGAATTGCAATTGTAACTCTTTTGCTATACTTTATATGCTACACCATCATGTTTGTTTGTTATCCATGTAACTCGGCAGCGCTACCGTAACCAATTGTTGCTTGTTTGTTCAATTGTTCTATTTGCCGCCTTACCGCATCAATGTTTGGAGGCGGTGCTACTTGTTGTTGGTCTAAGTATGCAAGTGTTTCTTCAGCTTCTTTTGAATTTTCAGCTTGCCAGGCAATCAAATTCTATGGAATTCACAACATTTTGACTGGCATTATGTAAGGATTGTAAATCTATCTTAGTGAAAAAATAACGCCATGGTTCTAATTAATTTTTTGACTTTTTGTAGATCGATGAAAAACATTCATATTTCCAACTAAACAAGAATTTATTTGATATATTTTATTAGGTTTAAATCAACTTAATACTAATCCGCCTTTACCTTAATGCTAAAGAGTTAAATCTTCGGACGGTTGGAGAAATACAGGCTAACAAGAATTACCAGCTGTATCAGTACTTAAAAAACCCTCAACAAATCATTAAAAAACTTCATATATTTATTTGTATTTATTGGGATAAGTTGTTGACAAATAAGATTAAATCTTTTGAATGCCACATTGACAAAATAATAACAACAAATCATTAAATATTTTAGAGTCCTTGAGCAATAATTAAGGCTCGTTTTTAAGTGCTAGCTTAAACCCGGTGTAACTTGAGTTTATTTAAACAGGGATCAAAATTAATCTGAGGATAAGTATAGAAGCTTCAGTTCAGTTCATGTTTGAATTTAAAACAGATAAGATCCTGAAGAGGAAAAACCAAGAATTGTGGACCAAAATTATATATATTATTGGTGTATACAGACGATATAGATATTGGAAGTAAGTAGATATCAATTGCTGATTAAGAACTACCATTTGCCAGCTTCAGGTACCGTCCTCTTTGTCTGATGGTCAATGCGACCAACGAGGCCGTCAAAAACTCAACTCTCGAAGTTTAAAATTGAACGTTTGATACGTTATTGAACTTCGTTCAAATGGCTTAACACTGTGGGAATTGCATTCTATTTGGCTTATTCGCTGACTGATTCGCTGAAAAATGACTCACTGATCCACAATTCTCTAATAAGGGCACAACAGAAGCTCAACTTAAGTCCTTTTCCAAGGATAAATATGAAATTGATAAGACTTTTGAAAAACATCCAAACGTTGTTTTGGGAAAAAATGGTGTATCGTTTCTCTTCTTATCTTCAGAGATGCAATCTTAACGATTACTTTATCGAAATTAATGTTTTTCACTGGTTCGGCTTACGTTTTTTTAAACTTATCTAACACTCAGGGGATGCCCCTATGCGTAAGTGGGTGGGTGGAAAAATAGAGTAGTGTCGGTGAGTGTCGGTGAAGATATGCTTTTAATTTGGACTGCGCGACACTTCCGGGAAAGACACTCGCAGAATGATTATTCCACATTTTTACTGTACGACTGAAGAACAAATTTTCTTGGTAATGCACTATTGGGTATTAAGGCAATTGTATAGGGATGCACTTGAAGAACTGCTCGAGAGGGCCTGGAAAATACACAAGTTTGGCGTCAGGCCATGCATTTCTCTTGAAAACTTACTACGGTAGTAGGACCACAACATTCAATATTGTATCGGTAAAAAAGAGTGGAGACTGGAAAAAAATTGTTTTATCCCCCATGTTGAATTCGGTCCAGAAGCTGCAAATTATATTCTAAAGCCTCTGCCCAAATGTAGGAATTGTTTGCCTAACATATGAGGCTTAGAGCATGCGAACATCAGTTGAGATGAAGTATTTCTTACTCCGTTTTAACACCTAGGCACTTGATCATTCTAACGAAGATCAGTCTGAATTGATACAACCAGAATGCCAAGAGCTGCTGACTCCACAAGTTATACTCCATTCATATTAAGGGAAGCTAAGGGGCAATCCAATCGCTTGTGACTTAACAGTCAACGCTGGGTTTTGCTTGCATTAACCTCTACTCTATAAACAAGACCCAACTCGGAGATTTTTGTTTAGGTAGTTAAGGAGTCATATTTTTCCTTTTTCTCTCAATCTCCAAAGAGCTCGTGCGTTTTTTTAATGAATAAGAATGGCAAATGCAAACTTTCGTCTGCAAACAAACGGATTCGTTTATGAGTCAACGACAGAATGGTATTGATAAAAACCAAAAACAAAGAAGTTGAAAGCACTGAAGTCTCAAGACAGAACTGACGAAGTACCTGAAGGAACTCCTGCATCGATTTTGTTCTCTGGACAAAATGCCGTCGATCATGGCACGTATGGAATTGGCCTTGAGAAAACACGTAATCCTCCGAGCAAAGTTATCACCGACATTATATGCGATTAGTTTTAACACGTACACTTTACGCCATACTCGGTCAATACTGGCCTTTGGAATATCCAGAGCAATAACTTTGTTCTAAGTAAGTAAGTAATAAGTAACGCATTGGCTACATTTTTCGGTGAAGTTCGCTATTATGTCACCAGTAGAGCGTGCTCTGCCGAAACCATTTTGGTTTGATTACGTAACCAATAATTTATACGAAGCAATTTTTGATAATTCATAGATCGGTAGTTTGCAGGGTTCATGGCATCGCTCTTTTTTTGTACCGGTTGGTACATTTGCGAGATAATTTTGTGCCTGGGCAAACTCTTAGCATTGTCAGGTTGTCCAACAGCAGGAATATCCAAGAGAGTTACATTGTTGCTCTTCTGCTTTCACCACCGAATCAAATACCAAATCGAAAAATTTTTTTACTAGAGTATCGTCGATTTCTATACGCTTGACTCTATTGATGTCGGCATAAAGTTCATACAGCTCATGATACCATAATATTTGCTACTCTCTATTGATGCAGATTGGACGATAGATCTTGCAAATAATGTATCTTGAACGCTTCCAAACTCATTTTATCAGAACTGCCTAACTTCCAGGTATGTGCTACATATAGTTAGACGGCCATGATTTTACGGAGCGTGGGTTCTGCTCGCCGAAAATGGGATCTGCATTCAATTGCCTAGAGAGCGCAAAGTTCGTTTAGAAAATGTCAATTTTGTTTTATAGGGTATTCATATTTTTCGTAGCGTAAATAACTAATCTATATTAAATTTTCTCGGTATGAAGACACATTGATAAATTCTAATCAGAACATTATGATTTGAATCCTCATCCTTGAAAATAATAAAAATCAACGGGTTTAATACAAATATTTGTCAATTCACTGATTTTTCAATAGAATTGGACTACACCAAGTCATGAAAATGCAATTCTACGACATATTATGGAAAGGCAATATATTTTTAAATGAAAAAAAAACATTAAAAATAATTTAATTTCTAAAAACTCATATAGAATTCATAGATTTTACTAAAGTAATATAAATTTTAAAAAAAACGAGATTCGATAAATTTATAAAATTTTCTGTTTCTCCGTTCGATAGAAATGTATTGAATTTTCAGTATAAATCTACAAAATTACAAAATTTGTATAGTTCTTCTGATTCGGTTGTTGAAATTAAAAGCGAAAAGAACACGTGAAAAGAAACCAAAAAGTATATTGAAAAATATGCTATGATTGCCAGATGTTTTTTCACGCTTTTCGTATGCTAGATATAATAATTAATCTATCTGATGAAAGAGAAACAGAAAACTTATACATACCTGACTGACGTGACGCCACTCTAATAAATATTTTCAGTAAAGTGAGTTGAACTTGTGCACCGAATAATTGGCTAAATTTAATTAGCGCCTAAACGCAATTTTAGCCGATCCGATCACTTCGAATGGAATATTGATGGATTGATGTCAATGTTGAATTATTTGTCTTTGATGTTGTTTTTTCCAATTTTTTTTTTTTTTTGGGTTTTTTTCACTTTTGTTGTATTGCAAAAGTCTCTAATTTCATAAAATCACAGAAAATTTGTACATATTTGTTTTATTATCGCCGATGCACTAATTAATTTTAGTTGTTTTTCGAATTTTAGCCAAAATGCTAAATTAATAAAGCAATTTGGCTTAATGTCAGCTAGATGGAAGAATATGTGTTTATGTGTGTGTGTTTGTGTGTGAGATTATAATATGTCTACATAATGTGTCACTCAGAGTTATTGCGGCTATTGGTTTTATTGAATTTTATGATTGGTGAACGAGGTATGTGAGCAATGCATAAAAAGTGGAGGACGAAAAAGCTATGGATTTCTAGATAATATTAATAAAAGTGGCGAAGCGTCAACATTGAGGTTATATTTTGAAATTAAATTAAAACTAACCTGCTGCACATCATCAAAACACTGGAAGCTGATGCAAAATTGCAAGTCTGCGGTCCGTACATATTTAATTTTCTATAAAGAGTCTTCTGGTCAAACATTCCAAATTGACTTATGCATAAATGATATTTTTACTATTTAATTAAACTATTTTCCTCTCAACACTTATTGCTTGAAACCGTCATTTCTTGATTTCTATTAAGCGTTTCCGGTTCCTTTACTTTTTAGAGTAATAAACATTATTTAGCAGCTACACGAACCTACAATTCAGCGCATTGCTCACATGTTTTGACATTGCTGTCAAACTTAAAAATTAAAGCAAGCCAACTTCACGTTGTATATTAATTGTTTGTCATCTGAATTACTTGCTGGAATTTAATAAAACTGCTTTCAAACCTTATAAATTACAATATTAGCTAAAATATGGTAAATATTCTTAATTTAGAAACCCTAAGCAAAACTATAAGCTTCCTTCCACTTCATAGGACACTTCAATCAAAGTACAACCCAGCGAGACATCCGTGCTAAATGCTTCACCTGCTGCAGCTGCTCCCGGCGAACCGAACTGTCTCATGCAAGTTGCACACATTCATCGCCTCCGTGATTCCGAAGCCAATTATGACAAGCATCAGTTTGATCTGTCCATGAACATTATGCGTAATCATGAAGGCTTGGGTGCTCCACTCAAAATGGGCATGGAACTGTTTGCTGCGCGGCAGATCGGTCGTCTGCCCTTTCTACAATCTAGGTTAGTTGAGTGTGCATTTGTATCGGTTTCTAATTAGAACTAACTTTAAACATTTCTCTTGCAGCAACATGATGCAGGATGTGCTGCTGGGACGTGATGAAATTATTGACTTCTCAGATTTCCTAAATGTGCCCGAAAACAACGAATATATGCGTCAACCACATTTGGTGGTGGAAAAAACTTATGGCATTAACTAGAAATATTCTTTATTCGAAGACTTTTTGTTATAGGCTATGAATAATAGCAAACTTTAAAATAAAGAAGGTATTGGAATTTTATTCATTCATACGCGAAATTTATGCTTTGGAGTACTTTAAGATGAAATGGATATTTGTTTAGCTCTACTAGCACTGTTTTGAGTCGAGCAACTCTTTTAAAGCCTATGTAATCAATAGCTTCATAATGTTTTGAGATTTATTTGAATCTCACAATGAGGCACTGTGTTGTGTTGTGCGTTAGAAAAAGCGGCATAATTGAAGAATAATGGAAATGCAAAATTTGTGTTTTTTTACATGTAATTACATGGATTTGGGGCTCCTAAGTTCGATTCTGAAAAAATTAAGAGTCGCTCTCAAGTGGTTTAGAAGTTATAGGGATCAAAAGTTGAAAAATTACTACACATATGCCTGTTTTTCGATTTTTTTTAATAAAATTTAAGCAATATGGGTAGCAAGAGGTCATATCATGACCTATTCAGTTAGCTATTAATTATAAAAAATCCATTTATTGCTAACTATCCAAAAATGAAAAATTGTTATAAAAAATCGCGCGATTTATTATAACAATTTTTCGCCTGCGGCGCTTTTTATCGTCTCAATATACTATATATAAGTGTACAACAAACCTGAAAAGTATTTGCATTAATTGTTAAAATATAAAACTTTATATATTGTGCACACTTGACTGTTCACCATTTTACGAAATAACAATAAATAACACACTCCTATGAAAACATTTATTTTTCTAGTCTCAAAGACAAACACTTCAAAAGGACAACCAAAATTAGCACACCTCAAATTCTTTGAGTACAAAAACAGTTATATCATCCAAAATAATACATAGATTTTTATGATTGAATGCTCATTAAAAAGGTTTTAGCATAACCTTTCTCTTGATTTCCATTACGTTTACTTATGTTCGAAAACAACAACAAAAAAGCACAGGTTTTTAAGCCCATTTTCATAAACGTTGACCCCTATAACTTCTAAACCACTTGAGAGCGACGCTTACTTTTTTCACCATTCAATTTATTAGCTCAAAACACGCATTTTAAAAAAAAAAAAAAGAAAAAAGACCATTTCCACTATTCTTCAATTGTTCCGAAAAAGCTTTCTTATGTTTTGAGATGTCATTTAATATGAAAAAATCAAAGGAACAGTTCAAATTGAGCAGAAACTCAAATTGAACGTTTAAATAAATCACGAGTTCTTTAGTCCAATTTTTCCAATCAAGGATCACTATAAGTGCTGAACTACTTGAGAATGGGTTGAAGTTTTTCAGAATTGGACTCGTAAGGTCTTAATACACAAGCCACACAAAAAAATATGTGCAATTTAAGTTTCAGTTCATGTTAAATTGTGCGTAATCAAAACCTGAACTCAACTCCTTAAATACGTAATTAGATTGCTTCAAAGAAATAGCCTAACTTTTCCGCAACTCGACTTAAATGGTTATTCCTTGTCATCACAGAATTGGCTTAGCAATAAGGTTTTATGGATTGCTTTTCAAAAAAATCTTCAGTTCAAAACCACGGTGC
Source organism: Tetanocera ferruginea (assembly GCA_958299015.1). Lineage (NCBI taxonomy): Eukaryota > Metazoa > Arthropoda > Insecta > Diptera > Sciomyzidae > Tetanocera > Tetanocera ferruginea. Next base: position 140,757,855 of record OY282641.1, read on the forward strand.
GTGAGACCGGCGTTACTAATGATCAAAGTCAGATTTGCGAAACGATTGGTGGTTTAAATAAAATTCATCAAAGGTCATACTTTTTGACAAAGCATTCAGACATAGCTGAGTTAACACCAAAGATTCGCAGAGTCTCTTAAGTCTTGGCCAGTCCAAGTAAGATACAAAATGGATAGAAAAGATGACAAGGATTTCTGTTAACACACCGTTCTTGCAGCGCCAGACGATTTAACGTTTGCCTTGAAAACTAAATAAAAAGCTTACATTACTTTTAAAATAATAATTTTAAATAAACATTTAAAATGGCTTGACATCAATTTTGACAAAATACTTCTTACGCTGAATCAGACATGTTCAAAGGATTGCACTGTAGGTTTTCTTTTATGTGTTTCTCGGACATACATGGGCACACTGCAGTATTTTTAAAGTTCATTAAAAAATGCAGTAATCAGTAAATTTGTACTGATAATTAAATATAAAATGCACTACCAGTAAATTTTTACTGATAATTAAATTTAGTTTGCATTACCAGTAAACTTTACTGGTTACTGAAAAAAATAACATTAAAAATAAATTTTTACTGGTTACTGAAACAAATTTCAGTAAAAATAAATTTTTACTGGTTACTGAAAAAAATTTCAGTAAAAATAAATTTTTACTGGTTACTGAAAAAAATTTCAGTAAAAATAAATTTTTACTGGTTACTGAAACAAATTTCAGTAAAAATAAATTTTTACTGGTTACTGAAAAAAATTTCAGTAAAAATAAATTTTTACTGGTTACTGATAAAAATTTCAGTAAAAATAAATTGTTACTGATTTTCTGAAAAAATTCAAGTAGAATTAAACTTTAACTGATCAATATTTCATTTCCATTACCAATAACGTTTTTCTGATCACTCAAAATAGTTCCTGGTTCGATTAATTTTTATTTCTTTTAAACATGTATTATAAACTTGCTACACACTATTAGCTTTTCTTAAAACAAGCATTTCAAAATTTACATCGCTGAGTTTTTGCCTTCTGGAACGATTCACAATCCCAGCGAATGAAAACAACCGCTCTACAGGTGCAGATGAGGGTAGTGGGGTATTGTATTTTAAAAAAACGTTTTTAATTGCTGGGTGATTTTTTAGACAATTAGTCGTTGTGTCTCGTTCGACCAGGTATAAAATTGTTTCCTGGAGATAATTTCCGGAGTCAGTGGAAACACACTGTATGCTAACACCTGTTGAAGTAGATATACAAATATATATATCAATACAAATATTTCTGTGTCCGCAAGCAATAATCTCTTAAGTCGATTGTGTTATTTTTATTGCTATATTCTTTGAATAAATCGTCACATACATACAAAATCTGTTGTTTCTAGCGTAACCAAATCAAAGTTTTGACACAAAAGCCAATAAAGTTTTCAAAGAAACTATATGGCGATTCAAAACTTTGAAGTAAGATTTCTCAAAACATTAAAATCAGACTTAAGCTATTATTGCTTATTGAAAAAGATTAAATAGAAAATGAAGAGTAAAAGGCTTACCATTACTTTCTTCCCCGAAATCAAGGAATGATTTTTGCGGTGTTTGAGGCAGAACACGAGTTTCGGCATCTGCTATTTTACCATACTTCACCACATAAGTGTTGAACATTTTCTTCACTTCTTCTTCTGTTTGTGTTGTTGCTGTTTCTAAGAGAGCTTTTAAAAATCGTAGTTTTATATTAGGAATAGATATAGCCGAATAACAGCATCCCAAGCGTCAGGGTGCATCAGGAAATATTTATCAAATCTTTTGATCAAAGCTTCTTGCATTTTTTCGCTTACTTCGCTTAAATACTTGAAACTGGCTGGTTCCAAACGACGCATTTTTAGTCTTAAAGTCACTATAGTAGGGACAAAATAACCAAAATACATGGTCTTCTCGCCCTGAAGAAAATCAATAGCTTCTGCTATAGGCCCCATAAGCTTTATGTATTCCTCCAAGTACTCAAGCTCATCACTGAGAATGGTGGGCATTTTCAGACGAAAACACAATTCGGCTAAATTGGTTTTGTGTAGCAGCAACCTTTTTACGGAATCATAAAGTGAGTTCCACCTTGTTATGCATGGAGTTAACAAATTGGCGTTTATAACTGCATTGATTATTTCTGCAGATTTTGGTCTGTTGCATTTGTTCCAAAGCTGTGTGCATCTACACAGAAAACAAAAATATATATGTAGAAATAATGCCGTTGAAATGAAGTCAATTTTTACCTGTTGAAAGACCTTTTATGAATATCTTTTATAACTTGACTTAAAGAATACATAACTTTGTTGAAGTCGGTTGTAGCCAGAAGATTTAGAGTGTGGCTCGCACACGGAAAATGTTTCGACAGTTGTGGCGTTACAGATCGAAATTGAGGGCCTGAAGCATCCATCGAGCCATCCGAATCGGAGCCAGAATCAGATTCCTCATCACTGTCATGTTCATTTATTGACCCTAAATAAACGGAAATCACCAACAGAAAACGTTTTATTGGGAATAAATAAATATGATATAATAAGTATATTTGGCTTACTCAATTCAACTCCAAATTCTTTAAATGCCTTAATAAAGTTTGATCCATTGTCAGTACTTGTATAAACGATTTTTTCAATTGGTAGTTTATATTGCTTGTTTATATCACATATCATCTTCGTTACACGATCAAAAGAATGGGTTCCCTTAAACCTTCGACAAGCCAGTGCTACAGACTTCCTTTCAAAATTTTCATCATTTATCCAATGGCAACTGTAACCAAAAAATGATTTTTTTCCACCTGACCACACATCAGCAGTTACGCACACGTATTCAATTGCATCCAGCTGAATAGCAAGTTCTTGGATATATTTAATGTGGCTCTCTGAAAGCAACCTTGTTATTGAACGCCTGCTCGGAATACTTTTGCCAGGAAATAATTTTTTAAAGCTTTGGTCGCTGACTATGGACAAGGGAGACGTTGTGTTGCAAATAAAATTTAAAATATCACGGTTGAAAGAGCACTTGCGGCCTGCACTCTGCCTGCTTTCTTCCTTTTTTGATTTGAAGTCGCAAAATTTTTGTGGATGTTCCTTTTTTAAATGCTTGATGAAATTAGAGCTAACACGCAGCGATCCTTTTACATTTTTTCCACAAATCTGACAAACAGCAATCAAGCCACACATTCTTTTTTGATAAGGAGTTGTGTTCATCTACATACATTTTAATGAAGTTGTGCAGCATTAAATAAGATATGATAAAATGCATCTTTTTAATTTACCTTTCTAAGTATTTTGAAAAATTGTTCACTAAAGAGAACCTTATTTACACCAATAAATTTTTCATTCATAAGCGAATAAGGAGCACTACTTGAAGTTTCACTTAAATCATTTGATAAATTTTGATCCAAAACATAATTTTCATTACAAATAAAATTGTCACTTATTTGTAACACCCGACCGTTTGAACAACTTGGAAGATTTTGTTCGCAAATAAAATCAGGATCATTAATGGAATCGTCACTATCGAAATCTAATTCACTCATATTATATTTTTTTATTAATTGACACTTGGAATGTTATTTATTACGAGAACACGCTCAAAACGATGACTCAATATAAAAATGTACCTGCTTTATTCTTTGATTACACAGTCATGGCAAATATCAAATCGATTGGCCTTTAGTAACTGAGTTGTTAGAAACGCTGAGTTATAAATTTAAACAATATATTACCATTGGTAAGAGTACATTGATTTTAAACTACCAGTAACTATTTACAGCAATCAGTAAAATTTTACTGTTAGTGCAAATTAATTTTCATGTTCACTTAAAATATATTTTTACTGAAATTTTTTCCGGAAATCAGTAAAAATTTATTTTTACTGTCATTTTTTCAGTAAGCAGTAAAAATTTATTTTTACTGAATTTTATTTTCAGTAACCAGTAAAAATTTATTTTTACTGAAATTTTTTTCAGTAACCAGTAAAAATTTATTTTTACTGAAATTTTTTTCAGTAACCAGTAAAAATAAATTTTTGTTTCAGTAACCAGTAAAAATTTATTTTTACTGAAATTTTTTTCAGTAATCAGTAAAAAATTACTGGTAATGCAAACTTAATTGCATTACCAGTAAAATTTTACTGATAATGCAAATCAAATTTCATTATCAGTAAAAATTTATTTTTACTGCAATTTTACTGGTACTGCAAAGTGCCCATCTATGTTCTCGGACACTCCAATAAAACAGCAGCCAAATAAATTGCACTTAATTTATTTCCTTAAATTACAAATAAAACATAAAAATTAACAATAGATCCACAAGTTCAAAAACTGATATTTTCCAATGATAGAATTCACAAGGTAGTAGCCACAGTTCTTTTGCCGAACATAAGTTTTCAAACATAGAATTAACTTGAGAGTTTGGAATTAACACTCCCACTACCTTGTTAATTATATCATGATATTTTTCAACAAATTTTCAGCTTACGGTTATAATCTAAAGTCAAATTAAGTAAATTATTCAAAATTTTGTCCTTAAAATTTCAAGGTTTTAAGTTTTAAGAAAAAATTCTATATATTATAATCGTTATGTTTTTTAATGTTATCCACTAAACTGGGAACTTCGACAATTTCAATAGCTTCTTCAAACACTTGAGTAATAAATGCAGCTCCTTTAAAATAAGAAATTACCTTAACGATGTTTCAGACAAGGCGAACCGCTATCATGCAATCTCTTCAATTGTATCATGCAGGGGATCCTACGAAAAGCAAGTGTAAATCGTAATGGTACCATATTCTACAAAGGTTTTCAGTTCCTGGCGAATGTTGGTGATATCGATATTATCGGCCGAACCAAGAGAGGTGTTTAGACTGCTGCTTTCGCCGCTATCGAAAAGAACTCAGCCAAAGTGGATTTGACGGTAAACTAGGCAAAACAAAGTATATGCAGTCCATAAATGGATGGGTAAGCGCTAAGAGTATCAATTTCTTATAGGTGCTACTACGGGCTCAGTAAGCAATTAGGTTCCAGAGCACTTTCTCAATAGACAAAACTAACACTATAATACACTTATCATACTTGTGTTACACTATGGCGCTGTGGCATGGGTTTTATCGAAAACAGATGCAGCTGCTCTTGAGGTGCTAGGAAGGAATTTCTTTCGCAAAATCTTTGGTCCTGTACGTGTGTGCGACGATTGTTGGATTCGAATGAAACACGAGCTATATGAGCTCTACGACGGCATTGACTTAGTTCAGCGTATAACAATTCAGCGACTACGCTGGCTGGGTCATATTGGGGAACAAATTGGAGAAGGTGCACACAAAACAGAGGCACCTAACGAGAGCTGATTAAATCTGTCGTAAACAGACCACAGGTTGTCATGGCCATCTAAGTAAGTAAATTAGATTTACCGAATTATTTCCCAAGTAGCTTTGTACCAGTTATATTCACTTTTGGAAATAATTTGGCTTTATCCGATATATTCACATCATATTTGAAGGAAAATAATACATTGTTAAATCTTAATTCTTTCATCATTTCACAGACGTTTCTTAATCTTTTCTTAAGTAAGTCAATAAATTAACAAATACCACTTTGTTTCAAAAGCAAAAACGCTTAGCATTTATTTTGAGCTACATATATAAAAACGCACTTTTGATTTGTGTGAAATGTTAAAATTCAATATCAAGCGAATCATTATGCACAGCAAACATTAAGAATTAATTTAAATTAATTATTAAAGCCTTATACACATAATAATGCACAAGCAGATCAACATTTATATAATAATAATAATATATTAAATATATGTAAATTTTTTTTCCTTTTAATTTTAATACATTTTATTATAAATTTTATAAAATAAAATATTAATAAAAACTTGTACTTATATCAAATAAACATTAAGATTCGTTTGTGATGAAACATCATATGTTATATAAATTTTATTACTGCATTAAATTTAAAAAATAAATATAATTGTAAATGGACGAAATTGTTGGCTCGAAAGTTTTAAAAAGCAATGAACATAACTAATTAGCTAAAAAATAATACATGGATTTTTTAAGCTGCGCTTAAAGAGAGCGAATTTAATAACATTTTTTCCTTCTTGTATATTTTATTAATAAAACCTTTGCTAACGGCTAGCTGGGCTGCTTATTTAGTTTGTAGTTTAATATATATTGCTAAATATGCTCAAAATAATATTTGCATTTCATGGAACTGAAAATAAGAACACTTTAAGTTGCTGTATTTGTAATGCTTGCACTGCTCTAGCGATGCAGAGAGTGTGAGGTTTAAAGAAGTTTCTTCTTCTTTAAAGCAGTTTTTCTTGAAAGCAACTAACTAGTTAGTAAATCCAATTAACTGGTACCCATTGATGTTCGTGACTCATCTGATCGAGCGTTTCGACAACTTGGCGAAACGTTTCATCAAAATCTTCGTTAACAATAACCATATCGAAGTATTTTTCATATTTTCGTTGCACAAAAGCGCTCTCCTCGACTGTGGCAATTAAGTCATCATCCTGGTTAAGAGTATTGGTAAGAATTTAATATATAAGATAAATTCTAAAACTAATAAAATTAAGGCATACTTCGTATAATGATGCTAGCGACTCCAAGGTGCGCGCACGCCTTGAGCTATATCTAATAGAACTTTGGCGATCAAACTACAAAAAATACACAAATAGAAACAAATAATTAAAAAAATATAAGCGTTTAAAATATAAAAATAAAAATTAAACAAAAAGCAAAAACGCACAGCTAGATTTTTAGTGGAACCCGTTGCACGTCGCTCGGCATAAATGGTTTTAAGTTGCTCCATGCCCGGTGCAGCAACATAGATAACGAATGGCATTAACTCCTGGCTACTGTGCAGTATCTTCAAGGCATTGGGTGCACAGTCCAACACACACATGCGACCTTGAAATTAATAAGAGCATAAAACAATAAATCTTTATTACAACTAAAAATTTTATGGGGTTTTACCGCTGTTGATTACATCCTTAATGGATTGCAAATGCGTGCCGTAGAGGTTGCCATTATGTTCTCCATACTCCAGAAAGTTGTTCTTTTTTATTTCGTCTTCCATTTCCTCACGTTCCAAAAACCAATAGGTGCGTCCGTTTTCCTCAAGTGTACGTTTTTGGCGCGTGGTATCTTTATCCAAAGCATGCAAGTTAGAAATTTGTAGCATATACATAAGAAATATTTCGCTTACGTGGTATAACAATGCCGAAACGATCAGGATCGCTATTAACTAGACGTGTTTTGAGCGTGCGTCTGCCAACACCAGAAACACCAATTAAAACGAGCGTTTTCCTGCGAAATGGTGGCATGCGGGTGACCTCCTCGTAAAGCATGAGATCGGCTTTGTCGAATTCGCAGTTTGCGACTGAACGGTACATGGTTTTGCGCTTGCGCTTTGAGATCTGATGAGTCAATTTTTTTTTTTCTAATATTTTATTTCAATTTAATTCACATTTCCAAACCTACCCTTGTGCCACAGATGCCTATTTTGTGCACATAATCAGCTTCGGGTGCTACAAAAGCTTTACGTCGTTCCTCTAACTCCTGCGAGGGTATCAAACCAATCTGATCCGATTCGACAGTTATGTTTTTGGCTTGCCACCAGTTGGGATCCTTAACATTTATTATCTAAAAGTAGACAGATTTTAGTTTCAGTAAAACTTTGATATAAAATATGCATGTTTTCTCTACGAACCTGCAGTATATCTCCAGATTTGAAGGGCAAACCTATATCCTTGCATGGCAACAATGAATCTTCGTTAGGACTATATGTGAACAGCGCACGCATATAGCACTAGCCAAAATTAAAAAGAAAAATGTATGTTAATATTTGAAAAAATTTCTTATTAAACGACTGTAAGACTAAAGTCTAGATCAAATTTTAACTACTTTATTACTTACGGAATTACATTATCAGTCTATTGCGTAAATCTTGTAATTTTGGAGTCAAATTGGATAAATATTGTTAATATTACAAACGAACTGAACAAAATATTAAAACTCAAAATCAAATTTAGAAGCCAAATTATTATAGCAACACTGCAGAAGTAGTGTAATTTTTGTTTTTCATGCTTTTAACAAAAAAATTGAACTCAACAATTGCAACCTTTATGAACTGCAATTTTTAATTTAAATATGAGGCAGGTGAATGCTCAAAATTATACTAGCCGAAACATGTGAAACAGTATCTGGGTTCGCCTGCGAAGCGTAGCTGTACTTCAACTGAGGCACATAACGTCTTTTTAATTGAGGTCCATTGTCGCACACTTGCGACGTCAAAGAGTAAGAACAAGTTGTTACCCAGGTCTTTGTAGATGATTTGCCGTTGCTGAACGCCAACAACCGAACGGAAACAAAAGCGGGAATTTTGTGAAGTAGTCAACCACCAGATCTACGGAGATCATTTCCCATGGCTCTAAATTCTTATTGCTCTCTACCATGCAACCAGCTAGTTTCATATTATCGGGCTGGATACTCTGGCATACGTGACAACTCTTTATATATCTTATTATATTTGCCTTCATTTTTGGCCAATATGGTCCTGGGCAACGTCTTCCTGATGCACATGTGCTCTGACAGCAGATTATCATGGCACCTTTTCCTAACATTCGCTTTTAATCATAAATGCTATCGTAGAGATTTCCTGACTTGACGTATTTATATAACATGCAATTCTCAATGCCCCACATTGGTAAATCGAGGTGTTCATTTACCACCGTAAAATGAACATCATCGATGTATGGACGTAACTTATCCAATGCCCACAAAACAACCAGACACTACTCCTTCTCTGTTTTCGAAGAATTCCTCCCACACTTACTCAGCGACCTGCTCAAGTATAAAATATCTATTTCGCCCTCATCAAACTGCTGGATCAGAACTGCGTCTATGCCAAAATCAGAGGCATCAGTTTCACATAAAAGGCCTATCAAAATCTGGGTAATTCAAATAAGGACAGTGTCAAGGCACTCTTTCGAATTCAGGAACCTCTCTCTGCACTCAACTGACTAGTGAAACCTTTTGTTCTTCTTCTTCGGTGAAGTTTGATACAAATCGCCGGTACCAAGAAATGGTACCTATAAACTACCGGACATATCCTAAATATCGAAGTAAAAATAAGCAAAAGCTAAATTGCACTCTATTTAGCCATAACCCGGCATCATCTCCTTTACTAAACATTCCTTTAAACCACAACATGTTTCTCGAACGTATTCTTCGCTACGATATCAACTCCGATGACCGTGTCGACGAACCTCTAGCACGTGGCAGGCGCTTTATGTTATTCATAAAGCATGTCCCGACCTGGGACAGTAAAAGTTGCGAACGCTTGTGAATCCTCCGCTACTGGAATATGCAATACGCTGATTTTTTATTCAAGCTTGTAAGTTATTTAGTGCCTTTCAGCGGTCTTTTAGATGCGGATATATATGGCAATGGGTGACTGTCACGCTCGGTGTGTTTGTTCAGCGCCCGATAGTCGACACAAAATCTAAAGGTACCGTCCTTCTTTTTAATCATCACCACAGTTGTGGCGTATGGACTGTGAGAGACCTCAATCACGTCCTTCTCCAACATCTGCTCGATTTCCGCGTCGATATGTCTTTGAGCCGCAGGAGATACAGGATAGTATCATCTGAAACAATGACCGCCTTGATCAAAAAGTCGACGCCTAAAATCAGGTTTTGGGGTGGACCTGGTAAAACGATGCACTCTATAAAGACCAACTTGCACTCTAACTCGACAGGTTGTGTGACCGATGATTGTCCTTGAAGGCGCCCTGTATCTTACAGCTCTCTAAACTCTGAAAATTCTAAAATCTAAATACAGCCTATTATCTAACTTCTTCTCTAAAAGTGTGTGTGTTACCTACAATAATTTCTCCCTGGCGATACCGCTCAGGTTTCCTATCTATTCTAGCCAGCTGGTTGCCCGCAGGTTACCTACCTTCTCGGGGCGAGCTCCTTGCCCTGCGCCTGCTTGGGCTCGCACCAAATTTTCCGAAGCCTGCCGGGGACTAAATCCTTCTCTAGACCTGTCTTGGCCCTCCTATTTACCTCTGTCTGGTACACTCGCCTGCCCTGTCCAATTTGAACACCGAGAGCAGTCCGACTTAATGAAGACTTGCTTACCGCAGCCGTAACATTAAATGTCTACTACATTTAAAAATAGCTACATATTAAACTAATTCTTAATGCAGTTAACGTGCCTCCGAAGTTAACGTGACTGCTTTGTAGTAGACTTTTTTTGAGATGGTGCAGAAACAAACGAATTTTTCGGGCAATCTTGCTAGTTTCAAGCGAAATGAAAAATTTTTAAGTAATAAATTTTTAAGTGAAGATTTTGTTAGTCAAAATTGGAAGTTTCCAATTCGCACACCATGTAAATTTTTCTAGCAGATCTCACCTCTTTGTAAAAGGAGCTAATTAGCACACACCCTAAATAATTAAAAGCACTAATTCATATACATAAAATTGCAAAGTTTTCTTGTAGTTATTTAGTTGCAATCGTTGAGTTACAAAATACGTGCAAAGCCAAGCATGCAATATAGTTCTTTTCTACATCTCAAAACTTAACTATTTAGTAAAATAAATGAAAACGCAAAACTATTTATTCCAACAGCGCACAAACTAACACCACTTACCGTTAGTTTTTTGCCCGTCTCAACACTAGCGATGCCATTTTGTTTTACCTGTCCTGTCAATGTGAGACGCGCGGATCTCATTTCATATTCAACATTTGGACCAACTTTTAATGTTAGATTCTCCTTGGCGCGTGATACTTCAACTTGTAGCTCTTCCGGCGTTCGAACAGCAGTACCGTTTACCTCTAGTATAACATCGCCTGTGTGTAGTAGTCCCTGCTTATCAATAACACCACCAGCAATAATGCGTGCCACCACCAGCTGATTGTGTTCATCTATCTCGACTGTAAGACCAAGAGGTTGTTTGGGATTGCGACGCAGTCCCACCATTTTTATGGTCTCTACAGGCATTTTGCTATTTAGTACTTCCAGAGGATAGAGATAACCACCGACACGTCGATTAAGCGCTGATGATAGAGATGTTGAGAATTTTTCTAATTTTGAATAAGAACCACCGGCAGCTTTAAAACGATTTTCGTAGATGTGACCTATTTCATCGTGGGCACGTATGAGAGCCTGTAAAAAAGGGTTGGTGTTAATAAATATCATAAAAAAAATAAATAACATGTGAAATTAAGACTTACCCTAAAATGAGGTTGTGCTAAAAGTTTTGCTAATTCACGCGACTCCAATCGACGCGAGGGTGAAAATTTTCTGATTATATCGTCACAGATGGGCTTGTTGTTTAAATGAGCGGGCAAAAATGCTGGTACGATCTCGGGTTCTGTGGGATTAAGCTGTGAATGACATGAAGAAATAAACAAAATATGAAATTAATTGAAATAAATTTGGCAGACCGAAGAAAACTTAGTCAGCATACATGTAATTGTGTAGGTCATGAGAACAACAATTAAAGATACAAGGAAAACAACAACAACAATGAGCTCTAATTGAATAATTGATAAATGCAATAAAGCAGCTTTCAGTGTAACCAAAGCTGCCCTCTGAACTTGCCATCATCATCATTTATACATATTGAATTCCACATGCTTTCGCTGTGTACAATTCCCTTTGTAGAGTGTAAGGTCAGAAGTATTAAATAGAGTGTAGCCCAGATGCGAGTTACAAGTAGTTCTTATTTTTAATATATGAAAATATTTTTTGTAACTTAAGTTAAATGTAGTTATATTTTCTTATAGTTATATAATAGACAACTTAATCAAATGAATATAATTTTGCAAAAGAAATATTAAAAACACACAAACAAAAAATTAATTAATGACGACGCTACTTAAGCGAATGAAAGCGAATTATGGGAAACACCCATTTTTCCCAGACATTAACTAAACAATTAACTTGAACCTAATGTTAAGAGGCGGTTTGAAAAGTATGAGGCTTGCCAAGTTATTTTTCTTTTCAATGACAAGGAAGTATAATTTTCTGTTTTATTTATGTTTAGTCATCGATATATACATAAATGTTTATGTGTGGAAAATTTAATTTTCTGCATGAAGTTAATGCCATGATAACTTTCTAGGTACAACATGCAACAGTCAACAGCAAAAGCAAAAGCAGCAGCAAATGCAAAAAAAAAAAACAACAAAAACAAGAAGCCACAACAATGATGGTTGGCTAATTCGGAAAATGAGCAGAAAAACAACAAAAGAAATAGAAAACAACCGTAAATACGATGGGAAATTAATTTCCACTCTAAATTCATAAGAAGATGTTAACAGATAGTTGAATACACTGCGAAAAATTCAAATAAATGTTTATTTAAATTTTAATATTAATATAAAAGCAGCAATGAAAATTTGCTGTATAAAATAATAGATCAAAAAAGCATTTATTTGTCTTAATTAGCATGCAGATATTTTAGTTGGTCCCAGTACAACATATGCTAAAAAGGAACTAGATTTTGGCGCCGGTTTCTATAAATAGTATTTAAACCATTCTGGATTCAACCATTCATATTCAGAACTGATAGACGAAACTAATGGGATAAACAGCTTAACAGACTTGGTCAAAATTACCATTCAATACGAAAATATTTGGAAATATTTGAAAATAGGGTACCAATTTACTAAAAAAAATTTACAATTTTGGTAAAAACTACCAAAAATGCTATGGAATAACACCAATTCATGATCATTGGATTCGGTGCTCCATGAAAAAAAAACAAAAGTTTGAAAACTACACCGCTTATTTCAGAGATGATATCGAGACAACTCCAAAAACATAAATACAATTTTTTGGAATCCCCAGCAAAAACGCCAAAGTGGTATTTTTTCCATAAGTTATGAATTTTATTTATGTCCGATCTTTAGAAATTATGTACCATTTTAAAGTGCTTAACTAGTACTAATTTTCTTCAGAGCAAAAGAAGTAAACACATTTTTTAAAGTTTAATTTTATAACAGAATTTTAGAACAAGGTTTACCAGTAGAATGTGACTTCGAGGTCCAAAAACTATCAGAAGAATATTAGTACTAGAGTAGTTCTAGTAAGCTTAGTACATTATTATCTAAAATCGAACATTAGTTTTAACTTCTAAGTTATTTTAATGCATAAGTTATGGGAAAAATACCATTTTGGCTGTTTTTCCGGGAGTCCAAGAAAATTGATTTTTAGAGTTGTCTCGAGGTCATCTTTAAAATAAGAGGTGCAATATTCAAATTTTATTTTTCGACTTAGTTCTTGTTGAATGCACTCTTCAAACATTTTTTGTCGAACCACTCTAATGAACTTTATACAAGGAAGGCTCTTTTCAGCATGGCTGCTCAAATGTTTATTTGTACATCAACAGAGTTGGGAGTGCCATAAACCTCATGTTATAAAGGCAATAATAACAATTAAAAAAACACCATTTTGCAAAGCTGACTGTGAAATTTAGATCACTTTTCTTCAAAACGAGCCTTCCTCGATATACTACCATGAATAGGAGCTTGGTAGAATAAAGAAGTCTTTTGTACAAAATACGAAAAGCAATACGAAATATCTGCCGTTCACAAAAGTTTTGGGTTTTAGAAAGAAAATGGGAAGAATCTAGAAGTGTACAAACAGCTGTTCAACTGTATTTGATAGTTTTAGTTCTATTAGAGTTCAAATTCTAAAATTTTCATAAATCCTGATTTTTTTCAGAAATGCATGTGCAAAATTTTTCGAAAAAAGGAAATGGGGTGTATGTGTTACGATGAAAAATATTGTCGGATGATTTAAACGAAAGTTTTAGGATATTATTTTTCCCTTATTTATTTCAATTTCGCACATCTGAGAAAAGTGCAAACTCTTATTTTTATAAATTCTTCGCATCGGAGGAATTTATAATTTATTTTCAACTTTTTATAATTTAAAAACGTAGGAAGTGGCGATAGCCGGTATTATGCACACACTAGCTTTCGTTATTTACGATGATTTCTTACCAAACATCGTGTCTGCCCATGAAAATGCCCATTGCCCCATAATAACGTCGCCTAGAGTGCCTAGGTCTGACCTACACAGCGAGAGAAGGGCTCTTGAGCGCTTGAGATCTTGAGTTTTTCAAATAAACCAAATGCAAGAGGTGAGATCGGTGCATCTGATGTTGACTTTCGATTAAGGATCTTCGATTAATCTGTCGACAAGATTCAAGGATTCTGTGAACAGCAGCTTTAACGTTTTTAGCGGATTCTGAAGAAGCGATGTCACTAAGGTGTCGTTTTTAGAGACAAGGTCTGTAAATTTCTCACAAATTAAGAAATTGCTGATTTGAATTTTTTATATAAAAAAAAACTTAAAAAGGGTGAAAAGTAATCTTCTCACTAGAAATTAAAGGGTTGAAAAAAAAAAACACTACTGATCCTGACAGTCTACAAACTAGAGAATAGAAACCTCTTTTGTGAGTAGAAGCCGTACCCAACCTTGGCATTTAGCATCGACCCACATGTATGAATGTAAAGACACCTTGGTTTTTATCGTGAACCATTTCTTCAGTATGATCTAGGCAGAATATGAATAATTCAATATGTTCGTTTGGAGTTGGTTATTTATATGTTATATTTAAACTATTAAAGGAATTAATAATTCATTAGTACATTAGAAAAAGACAAAGAATTGTAGAAAGGCATTAGGACCGGAATAAACTTCGAAAAGTTTTTCTCAAAGGCGAATTCTTAATAAGCGAATTGGTGGAAAGTAGTACTCGCTGATATTATTAATTGATTGACTCTATTAAGTTTCAATATTATTGAGGAAGTAAATATTGTTTTTTTTAACAATGTTATGTATTTGTTAATATTTATTAACATAAAGGTTATGTATTTAATAACATAAAGGACATCAAGTCCACACCGACCGCAGCCAGTTGAGCAAAGATCCTGAAATACCAAACTTTGTCAATTTGGAAGACAAGATAACATGATCAACTCGATCAAAGACACTGACAAAGTCGATGTAGACTGCTTCTACTTGATGTCCTTTTTGCATTTTAATTAGAACAGAAGAGCTAGCTAAAACAACCAATAGCTATACGGCTGGCTATACGAAAACCATGTTACTGTTCATTGCCGATAATATGAGAATTTCTCTATAATTTTCAACCGATCTTTTGACGCCGTTTTTATATATTGGTATGAGGTGTGATGTTTTCCAAAGCACCATGTAACAGGTATTTATTAAAAATTATATATAAAGGCATGATCAGTGGATTAAAACATTGAACTAGTAAGCTTGGGGGTATTAGGTCTGGACCTGGTTCTTTATTGGGTTCAAGATTTTTAATTGGTTTCGATATGTTATGTTCCGTTAGTTGAATATGATTAACTTTGAGTTGTATATTTGAATTGGGAGGTTATTGTTAGTTTTGTTTGTAGGTACACAGAAAACCTTTTAAAAGCATGCGCATTAAGATTGGAAATCACTTGCATAATCGAAGATATAACGTAACCTTTAAACATGGATGTAGAAAATCCTTCAGACTAACGTTTAACATTAACGTAGTCTACAAATTTATTGATTTCTTCGACAATTTTTTCACGAAACAGATGGATACAAAATTGTTAAGCTTCTTTTGACTTAGCTTAGCTTAAAGTCAATTCCTCTTCGCTTAAATTTTTTGTGGATATGATAATTTTATATAATACATTTCTTTAGTTTCTAAGATTTCTGAGATTTTGATCTAATCATAGTTTCGAACGTTTTTTTTTTATTTCCTTTATTTTTGGGACATGTCTATCAATAATTGTATGGACACGTTGATAGAGAAGTGAAACGGCACTATGAAGATGCAATGCTGGTAGATCGCACCAATCATAAATATTAAGATCGAATTTAATTCAATCGTAATCAGCATTAAAAAAAAATATAAAATTGAGTTATTAAATCAGTGGGTGAATGCTGGCGATAGACAGTTCAATAGTGTTAGGGCTGTGTGGTGAAGACTGTTAGAAAATAGCTGTTCATTAGTTTGATTATTTCAGAAAAGGCATTAGCAAAGACTAAGTCTAGACATCAACCATTCTGTTTTTGGAGTCTTATGAAATTATTGTAAATTCCCATAATAGGTAGCTATCAAGTAATTTAAAAAAAAAAAAACATTTTTGCCAACCCAATTCATGGAAATTGCAAAGACTTCATGTCAAATTCAATTACAAAATCATCAACATTATTTAAGTACCTTTAAAAAATTTAGCTTAGCATGGAATGTTTGCGCCCTCATAAACGGCCGAAACGAAGCCTCATAAAGGTAGCTCAGCAAATAGCTTTGACAGACAAGACAACAGGGCTTTAACCTTTATATGGCTTTTTTCAACATACAAATAGCAATGGAGAAAATATAAACTCAACAGGTAGAGTTTGTCAACTTCATAAAATGAACTCATATTTGTATGTCAGAAACAAAAACAACTGTTTTACCAAACAGAACAATGAATAAAATGTGCTGGTTATACAATAGCATAAAATACTAGTCATAGGTGACATTTTTCTAGGCTTTTAACTGCTAATATTAGACCAGGTTTTAAGTCAGAGAGACAGACAATGAATGGCACTCTAACATTGGACACAAGATAACGACGTAAATTAACACCTGCGCTTAAATTAAGACAACAAAAGTATCAAAATTTTAGAAAAATTTTGTGACTTAAAAATACAACATATTCCGGCTGAGCCACTCCCAAACGAGCAAACATAGAGTAATAGAGAGAGAGTGTTTATTTCAAGCGTTATAGAGAGTGCTATAGAGAGCGCTAGAGACAGAGAGAAGGAAGAGCGACTCTGTTAACCAAAAAGTTACACAATGGTTATTAAAGTTCAATTGGCTTCAGTAATTTTAACGGCTGTATCAAGACTACGATTGGGAATTCGTGGCCAGACTTGCAAATGAAATGAAATGAAAAAAAACAAAGAAAGTAAAAACTAGTAAGGTATATCTTCGACTTGGTCGAAGTTAAAATACCCCCACGGCCGATTCTTAAGGGTGGAAGAATATTAAATTGATGAGCTTTTTGTATGTGATTTTGAGAGATTTTATTATTTTTATGTGTCTAAAATACATACATATCAAATTGTTTTCCTGCAGCTTAAATATAAGCCTTTTTATAAATTTTTAAATGTTGGGGTTTTATGGGAGGTGGGCGTGTTAGATTGTGTATGACGCCCATTTTTCTAGCATACCTCAGTTTCGACAAAGAATACACAAATACCGAGGTTTTGTCTTGTAACTTTAATATTAGCCTCTTAATAGATTTTTCAATTTTGGGGTTGTATGGGAGGTGGGCGTGTTAGTGGGTGGAGAAAGCCCATTTTTATAACACACCTCAGTTTTGACATTAAATACACAAATACCGAGTTTCCATCTTGTAACTTTAATATTAGCCTCTTTATAGATTGTTCAATTTTGAGGTTGTATGGGAGGTGGGCGTGTTAATCAGTGGATGACGCCCATTTTTCTAACACACCTCAGTTTTGACATTGAATACACAAATACCGAGTTTCCGTCTTGTAACTTTAATATTAGCCTCTTTATAGATTTTTCAATTTTGGGGTTGTATGGGAGGTGGGCGTGTTAGTGGGTGGATGACGCCCATTTTTCTAAGACATATCAGTTTTGACATAGAATACACATATACCAAATTTCAGTATTGTAGCTTTAATATTAGCTTCTTTGTAGAGTTTTCAATTTTGGGGTTGTATGGGAGGTAGGCGTGGTTTTCATCCGATTTAGCCCATTCTCGAACTTGACCTTAGTTTTTTTAAAAAAAGCTTAAATATCGAATTTCATTACGATAGCTTCAAAATTACGGCTGTAATCGTGTCGACAGACAGACGGACAGACGGACAGACGGACAGACGGACAGACGGACAGACGGACAGACGGACAGACGGACAGACAGACGGACATGGCTAAATCAACTCAGGTGGTGATGCTGAGCAAGAATATATATACTTTTCCATACCTACCACGCCTCCTTTTGGGTGTTACACACATCGTGACAAAATTAATATACCCCTTACGCAGTACGCGTGGGGGTATAAAAATTAATAAACGAAAACACGCCGTCATCAACAGCAATAAACAGGCACAAAAACAACAACAGTAGCAGCAGCTACAGCACTTAATGTATTCTTGAAGCTCGAACTTCATTGTTATACGACTTGGCCGAAACAAAGCGTCACCAAGGCAGCAACTGTTTTTTTTTCCAATTATCTGATTCACGAACGAAGTAGTTTAGCAGTTTAAGCGCATATTCAAGCGTTCACACAGGCCAACGGAATGCAGCCAGTTAAACTGAGGGTGGTAGATTCGATAATATTGATTTTTATAAATGCAAGCTAGAAATAGCTACAAATATTTTGCTCTAAACAAAATGAGTTCATTGGCAAAAAAAAAAAAAACAACACACGCACTTTAAAGAAAAACAGATCAGTTCACTGAACATATAAAACAGAAAATTACGGCTTAAAAGTCACAAAGCAGCAGGTCAAGAAATCCAATCAGAATAAGAGCACAGAACAGTTTTATTTAAGCCACAATAACAACAAAACGGGCTTAAAGAAATGTGGCTTGAAAAAAGATAGAAGCACAATTATTTGAACTCGAACTAAATTTAACACGCTCGCTGATGCACTAAATTTGCTCTCTCTCTCTCGCACTCTTCTTTTGCGCTGAATTAAGCTCCACATTAAGCTGTTGCTTAAACTTTGGGCACGGTTTAGTTTAAAGCGAATTTGTTAATGTATGCGTTTGTTTAAGTATCTTAAAACACTGGCTGCAACTGTTGCATATTTATTAGTTAAGCACGATCATCTTTGACTTTAAATATTAAAGTCATGACATCACAAACAGACACGCATACAAACACACACACACACATAGCACAACGGCGTGAAATAAAAACTTATACTAAGACTTTAACTAAAAAACAAAAAAAATGAACGCGCGCTCTTTTAACGTTTCAACAGAGCAGTTTAAGCCTCACCTCAAAGCAGTCTAGACCGATACTAACTTGGAGTGCTGAACTGAGCAATCATCAGACCCCAACCAACAGACAAATTTTCGATGAATCAAACGGGTGCTGTGGTGGCAATGTGGAGTATGGAGAATGAGTATAAAAGGCACTGAGCGAGAGAATGGCTTAGAGACAGGTAACAACGACAAGCTACAAATTAAAATAGCATTTTTGTGGCTCTGCCACCGCCTAGTGGTTGGAGGCTACGTTTAATGTATGAAACATGCTTTTTTCTTACACTGGAAAAAATTATTGCGGGGAACTTACTTACAACCTTGCAATTCCAGAGTAGATTTTGTTAAAAAGACCGCTTGCTTTTCTAGACGTATAACTCTCTTAAGCACTCTTGTAAAATATTCAAAATACTAAACCTAAAAATACTAAAGATTTAGGCATCAAAAATCAACAACGAGCATAAAATTTACTTGCAGACGGTCGTCAGGGATTCAGCGGTAAGCAGAGTGCTTCGTAAAAACGATTTTTATGGCAGAATTGCTCCCAACAAGCCATTCATCAATGAGCACAATAGATCCAAAGGGCTGTAGTTTTCAGAACTTCCAGAATCTAAGCCAAAAAAATTCTCGTATAATTTTATTTTTACGAATGCGTGGAAATTTATGATATTTGCAATAGTGAAAACCAAACAGTGTGAAGAAAACCAAATAAGGAGAAGAACACAGCTAGTTAAAGTCCGTCTGTCAAACAAAGAGGTGGGCACGAGGTCTGGTCAGTGCACGAGGTCTGTAATATGGTTTTTATCGACGGTGTTATGAACGAGTATGTTATAAAGATATTCGCAAGTAAAATTGAATATCGAGTGCCCAAAAAATGGAATTCTGAACCAATTTTAAGCTTTATACCGACAACGAATCTAAATAGACCTCATTCAGTGCGCGGATGTGGACAGTCTATAACTGCCCATAAGTATTTTAAATTTCCAGACAGTCTCCTCAAATGAATGTAATCAAGCATTTTTGGCATTAACTCGAAACAAAAATTCGAAAACATAAAATTTCCAGCAATCAAACACGACCGAAGGCTCTTGGAAGAGTGGTTCAAATTATTTTTCCTCCAACAATCACTCAAGTGATGCCCCCTATAAATGTGTAAGAATTGTATTGATTGACAAGAAGTTAAGTTGATGGATAGAAAATTTGAGCAGTGCAGGCGAACATTTGTTGAAAATTAACACAGGTTAAAACTGTCGAACACGTTTGCAGGGACAGATAATTTCACAATTTTATTGTGCGGACGAAAAATTTATTTAATCATTAAAACAATGTTATTTTGGACATCAACGCAATATTAAAGAGTTGGACTTGAAAACACACAAGCTGATTACATCAGACCAAGTATTTCCTTTGAAAACTTTCCATGGCAGTACTTGTCTAGAAGGTTTAGATAACCAACATTGCGTCGATCCGTAAGAAAATAGAGAGTTGAGAGAGTTGAAATGGTTTCATATACCGCTAGACATTAAGTTAAGTCCAGAATCTTGAAATAAGACCAAATGTGCGAATTGAACTCCATTTTGGGCCTTATTTATGAAGCGTAGATCATGCGAAGAACAGCGGGAGTGAAGTATTTTTAACACCGTTTTAAAATACCTAGCCACTTGGCCGTTTATTTTATCACATCAAAAACATGAGCATTTCACCGTATATCTGATTGCATCGCTATGCCCAAAACGTCAAGACCGGCTGGCTCCGCAAAATCTGCACCATACATATAAGGGTTGTCGAACCCCGAATAAGGGGCTAAATTAGTTCAGAAAAATGATTCCGAGATCATCGTTAAATATTTCGGGATAAACAAAATGTGTAACTAGATAATTCAGTGCATATCCTCTATTGAACCGACTAGTGTTGAGTCGGAAAGGTGCTTTTTGTCAGCCGGCTACATTTATAACAAAATAAGAATCAGGCTTGGCGATGATGCCGAATATAATGCAGAATATAATTTAATAGAAAACAAAATAGAATAGAATAGATAGTAACTAAAATTTTAAATGTTCCATATAAGTTTGTTTAAAGTATTATTTTAAGAAATGATCAGTTTGCTACTATATAATATTACTTACATAAATTAACTATGTTTATATTAATTATATAAAAAAACCTTTAATTTTATGTGATTTATTTATTTACTGAATCCCGCGACTAGATTTAAATTTGTAAATCCCGAAATCCCGGGATTTAAAAAAGGGTCCGGGATCGGCATCCTTAATACATGTTAATGGGCGCTAAGGGACAATCTATTCGCGGCCTCGGTATTCGAGTGGTAAGCGTGCTCGACTCCCAACCCAGAGGTTCCTGGTTCGAATCCCGGTCTAGCCATGGTCCTACGCTTTTACCTTTCTTTAATTATACCCCCACGCGTACTGCGTAAGGGGTATATTAATTTTGTCACGATGTGTGTAACACCCAAAAGGAGGCGTGGTAGGTATGGAAAAGTATATATATTCTTGCTCAGCATCACCACCTGAGTTGATTTAGCCATGTCCGTCTGTCTGTCCGTCTGTCCGTCTGTCCGTCTGTCCGTCTGTCCGTCTGTCCGTCTGTCCGTCTGTCCGTCTGTCCGTCTGTCCGTCTGTCTGTCGACACGATTACAGCCGTAATTTTGAAGCTATCGTAATGAAATTCGATATTTAAGCTTTTTTTAAAAAAACTAAGGTCAAGTTCGAGAATGGGCTAAATCGGATGAAAACCACGCCTACCTCCCATACAACCCCAAAATTGAAAACTCTACAAAGAAGCTAATATTAAAGCTACAATACTGAAATTTGGTATATGTGTATTCTATGTCAAAACTGATATGTCTTAGAAAAATGGGCGTCATCCACCCACTAACACGCCCACCTCCCATACAACCCCAAAATTGAAAAATCTATAAAGAGGCTAATATTAAAGTTACAAGACGGAAACTCGGTATTTGTGTATTCAATGTCAAAACTGAGGTGTGTTAGAAAAATGGGCGTCATCCACTGATTAACACGCCCACCTCCCATACAACCTCAAAATTGAACAATCTATAAAGAGGCTAATATTAAAGTTACAAGATGGAAACTCGGTATTTGTGTATTTAATGTCAAAACTGAGGTGTGTTATAAAAATGGGCTTTCTCCACCCACTAACACGCCCACCTCCCATACAACCCCAAAATTGAAAAATCTATTAAGAGGCTAATATTAAAGTTACAAGACAAAACCTCGGTATTTGTGTATTCTTTGTCGAAACTGAGGTATGCTAGAAAAATGGGCGTCATACACAATCTAACACGCCCACCTCCCATAAAACCCCAACATTTAAAAATTTATAAAAAGGCTTATATTTAAGCTGCAGGAAAACAATTTGATATGTATGTATTTTAGACACATAAAAATAATAAAATCTCTCAAAATCACATACAAAAAGCTCATCAATTTAATATTCTTCCACCCTTAAGAATCGGCCGTGGGGGTATTTTAACTTCGACCAAGTCGAAGATATACCTTACTAGTTTTTTTCTCATTTCCTATCAACTGAAATTATAAATTCATCAATATATACGACTTTGGAAGTTGTAGTTGGTGATAGAAATGTTTGTGGAATGAGATCGCCTAATAACGCGAATTGACTGAGGTTAAGACATAACACTTGCCTCAGATTCAAACTCGCATGTTGATATAGCGCTCCGCCACACAAAAAACATTAAACACTTGTTACTCTTGATTTCCTTTTCTCTCCTACTTATCTATCTGCTCATTTCCGAACCAAGGCAGGCTTGACTGAATAGGTTTGAGATTGCGAAAAGAGGAGAATATTGCAGCTGTATTGGCTAGTTTCAGTGAAGATCGCGATATCAATTCGTCGCCGTTCTCAACAATTGGCTGGAAACATTTTTCGTAAGGACCTCGGTATGAAGCCATACAAAATGCAGCTGGTACAAAAACTGAAGCCGGATGAGTTACCACAACGTCGATTGTTTGGTGAATCAGTGACGAAGCTCATTTTTGGCTCAATGAAAATTAAAAATTGCACTGTTCGGTTCAGTTTGTAGGCCAGCGGCTCATTGAGCCGTTATTTTTCAAAAATAATTAAAGTCGCAACGTTACAGTCATTGGAGCAAGACACCGTGCAATGATAACAGACTTTTTTTGCCCAAAATTAGTTTAGAAGTATAATTTTCAAATTAGAAGAATTGGTCTTAATTGACATGTGGTTTCAACAAGACGGTGCCACACGGTAGACGATACCAAGGACCTACATATTAAGAAGTAAGTTTGGAAAGCAATTAATCTCACGTTTTGGAGCAGTTCAATGGCCCCCAAGATCATGCGATTTGACCCCACTAGACTATTTTTTGTGGGGCTACGTAAAGTTTCTCGTGTACAGGCACAAACTAGTTAAAATTGCAGCCCTGGTAGACAACATTACAGCTACCATTGGTGAGATACCGGCCGAAATGCTGTAAAAGTATGCCAAAATTGTAGTTTACGGATGGACCAGCTCAGGCGTAACCGGGGTCAAAATTTTAACGAAATAATCTTTAAAAAGTAAATGGCAGGCATTGATATATCGAATCAAATAAATATTTAACTATTCCTTTATATTCATTGTGGTGCATAAGACTGGGTTGAAATACACGCTCAATAATTTACGACAATATTCAAAAACTTATTAAAAATGCTTTTGGTTAGAGCTTCACAGTGATTGTTACCACTGTGTTGACAACTAGAAAAATTAAAAAACATGAAAAGTCAAACTATTAAATTCAGAACACCTTTTTTACAAATTTGACAATTGATGAATGCATAAAACTAAATTTTTGAAAAAATTTTCTTTTTTGATAAAAACTCAAATGCGACCAACTCTTTCCCAACCAAATTTCATATTGATCAAAGAGCGGGTTTTTTTTCAAAAATTTCATATTTATCAAAGAGAGGGATTTTTATCAAAAATATAATTTTTTTTCAAAAAAAAAGGTTGGGAATCTCCTTGATCAGATATATAAGCTTCAATTTCGTTCTGTCCTAATTAATACTAATAAAACATTCGACAATTTTGAATGTTCACGTATAACCGGTTTTTAACTTCAAATTCAACCTTTTACTTTTCAAATTTAACTTTTTCTATTGTAAATTCAACTTTTTACGGAAAACTTGTTACACTTAAAATTAAACTGTAAAAGGTTGAATTTGAAATGGAAATAGTTGTTTTTGATTTGTAAAAAGTTTTTATGGCTTGTATAAAGTTGAATTTGATTTGGAAAAAGTTTAGTTTGAAATGTAAAAGGTTGAATTTGAAGTTAAAAAGCAGTAATATATAAGATTTATATAAATTTAAGAATTAACACTAAGTAAACTTTCAGTGTAGAATCAACACCTCACATAAAGCTTATATGGAATTGAAGCTTTATCTATCTTAACTACATCAGCATACTTTCGAACCTTTTTTCCATATAAAAAGTAAATAGCAAAGAATTATTTTCATGGTGCCAGCTCGTGTGAAAACTCAAAACCAGCTTAAACTAGCTTTGCCACAAACAATGCATGTTAGTGGTGAGCTTTTAAGCATTTGTGAGTAAATAATAATGTTGACTTTAACACTACAATATGTATGTACTTTCAAGATATTATCATATAGAAATTTGAATGTGAAACCCTTTCTTCTCGGTGTAATTAAGAGTGACCCAATTTAAGATCAAGCAGCAGCACGCTACATGCAGCCAACACAAACCAGTTTATGTTTGTTATAAAAGTTATAACCAAGTTTCTGGTAAATGCGTTTGAAGCGGGAAAAACAGTATTAATGCAATATTTTTTATGTAGTTTGTATAGCAGCAGTTAGCTAAGCTTTGTAATATGTTGATTATTTGTATATTTTTATGTTGTCGTTTAATGGAAACTGGTTTTTTTGAAGCTAAATAAAAAAAAGCATTCATTACGTTACGGAAACTTATGAAGCTTCTATTTTTAAGAGTTGAACAACAAAAAGCAAGACAAACGCGTTTTAAAAATAGCATAAGTTATTAGGAAAAAAAGAAAAAGAAGAATAAGCTGAAGCTGGAGCTAAAAACGAAGAAGAAGAAGTAGTAGAAGCTTTATGTTTAGAGCTGCTATAATTGATGGAAATAAGTGAGAAACACAGTTATGCTAATTATTTAAAATAAAAAATAATAACAGAAATAATGAACTTAACGAAGTTCTTTTTAGGTTAAGGTTCTTTGTGAGTTTAAGTACCAAATAATTACACAATACTTTTATTATGTACTAGAATATTGAAAAAACTCATATTTATAAGTAAAAGTTAGCATATCGAGTAAAAACTTATGAATATCTTTAAGTCATCATTTAGTGGAAAGTATTTTGACATAATTGATATTTTGTGTGGGCGTGTGGGCAAAATATTTTGATAAATATGCTTTGTTAGTTTATCACATTTAATTAATCAAATTAAATCAATCACATTTAATATCACACTCCACAGGCTATATTTTTTTTTTTGAGCCATCTATGGACTGTCTAAACGCTGAGGCACTTTCACTTACTATGTAACTTTTTTTTTTTATTACTAAAGACACGCAATCATTTTCTTAATGTGAAAATGGCAAGAAGTAATAAAAAGAAGTGGTTACACAACTTCTTTAAGTTCTATGTTCAGATGTTGAATGATGATGATGAATAAATTCTTTAACAACTTAGGTTGTATCTTAACAGTAGTCGTAACAAAGCAACGGTAAATATTTATGCAAGTGTAAGTGTTTAAAATCTTGACGGTTATTCGTTATTATTGCCAATTAAGAGGCACTTTTAAGAACTATTATTTTAATATTTTTGTTAAAATTATGAGTGTCAGAGTCGTTTAAGCAAAACAAAGATGTGTTAAGAGCAGCTCTGACTACAGGTACGTAGACAGAATTTGTCATAGAGGGGGAAATAAGAATTTTTAGAATTTAACATTAAAATAATTTAAATCATGATAGTTCAGAAAAAGTTGTTAAATTCTGTCATAACAATTTAACATTTCATGTTTTACCTAAAATTTTTATACGCAATACGATTCGCTCGTACAGTAAGAACCTGTCTCTTTTTTATATTTACTTCCACTTCATAACTTAAAAAATCGATAAAATTTTGGCGGAATCAAATGAACAATGGCTCTTCACTATGTCAACCTCATATTGATTGCTCAGTTAAACTTACATGTGGGTGGACGTGAAATCATAAAATCTTGAATATGCTCATTTCTTTTTAGCCGGCGCGCAGAAGCTATTTTCATCTGGGGGCAAAACTTTTTAACAAAATTTCCAAAATTTTCTTTATTTTGATTAAATAAAACGAAAAATAAATAAAATTAAGTATTAGGTAAAGGTTAATAATATAATATAAGATTATAAAATTAAGTAAAGATAATAATATAAGTAAAAATTCAGTAAATGTTGACAAATAAATGTTGAAGTTGACTCCTGTCAAATTTTGAACAAGCTACGTCATTTAGTTTGTATTTGTCAGCTATTGATAGCAGACGACCGCGAGAATTATGGAGAAAATGGCAAAAAGTTAATTTCGTGTTAATCATTAAGCATTATTTTTTGCGGAAGCTTCATAAATAATATGAAGACTCTGCACCAAGAGATGCCGAACGTTCTGGACCCCAGTTGAAGTAGCTTCAACCGAAATAATTGAAAAATTCATGAAATGGTGTTGGCATATCACATGGTTATGAAAACAGTGTTTTCGGTTTTAAAGGATCACTTGGGTATGACAAAGCTTACTGCAAGATGAGTGGCGCGTTTGCTCGAAGTTTTATAAAATGGGCTACGAATTGCTTTTTTAGCCGCCCTATTTTTCGAATTAAGCCCCGAGTGACTATTTCTTGTTTTCAAACTTAAAAAAATGGCTCGAGGGAAAGAGATACAACTCCAATGATGAAATCATCTCACAAATAAGCACCTATTTTGAGGACCTCGACAAAACTCGAAATATAAAAATTTTTCATTCAATAAGACATGGAGTTATTCACACTCCCTGGTAAGATATGATCAGTCAGACATCTTCTTATAACAATTTTTTTTTTTTGTTACGAATTTAATTCTAATTTTTCATAATTTGACAGTTAACACGTTGACGGACAGTTGCGTCTATAGCCGTCAAGTTCAAGTTCACTATGTGACATGACGGCAATAGCCGTCCAATACGAAACGGTCGTTTTTAGACACTGCGGCTGTAGCAGCACAAATGTGCATTTACCAGCGTAATTTACATTTACTTATTTCAGTCATTAAACCTGTCATTTACGTTTTTAAATTTTTGCTGTTATAGCCGCCATCGTCCCATTACATAGTGTCTAGAGTCCGCTGGCGCCATGACGGTTGTAGCCGCAACCTAATTAAAGGTGCTGAATTAATTAAAATTAAGTGTATTTAAGCAGAAAGAGTAAAACTATACTTCTAATATTCTAAAAATTACAAAAACATATAGTGTCAATTTTCGAATTTCACTTGTTTCTACTGTCCGTCAACGTGTTAACAGCCGTTACATTTGCATCATTTTTAGCGAATTTTGCAAAGTAAATCTGTACACAACATTATTTTTAACTTGTGAATGTCCTTCTAAGGCGTTTTTTTACATTTAAATGGATAAAATGAAAAAGATTTTAATTATCTAATAGAACGGAACACATAGATGATTGTTTTAACTCTTTTTATGAACATCTTGAAAACTGTACTATTAGAAAGAAAAATAAATCAAAGGTAGGTATAGCCCTAATTAATGGGTCATCGAAAAACATTTACCTTTATATATTTTGAAGGTTTGATATATAGCTGATTATTGCATTTACAAATATAAATAGTTTTGATATCTTTAAAATTGTGCCCTTGGTATACATCTTTTCGGATTTATTCATATGTCAAAAAAATATTTAAAAAATATCAAAAAAACATTAATATCTTCATTCTTACAAAATTACAGAAAACACCTTAATATCAATTGATACTCATTCTTGTTTCTGTCAAATTTGAAAAAGCTTTTTTCGTATTAATTCAGATCGTTATCGTCATGAAAGAAAATCATGAAAATAAAATTTTATAAAAATTAAATATTTTTTTTATGATCAATGATTTAGCAATGATCCAATCAAGCATCAGAAAAAGTGAAATTGTGAACAATAAAGATCGATTCCCATTCGCGACAGTTTTTTTCAAACAATTTTCTGAACGCTCACCACTTCTCTGCAGAAAATGGCAAACCTCAGAGAGTAAATAATGTCATGTAATGCTTCTTGAGAACATGAACTTTAGCCGTCCGGACTCGACATACAACATGTAGGTCCAGTTCTCGGTCAATTGTGAGCAAACATTTAATAAGACACACAACACAATTGATCATAAGAAGCTCGTTCAAAGTCCTTTCAAGGGCCAATTTGTGTCTTTTGTTTTTGAACAATAAATTTTCAATGTTTTTCAACAGTTTCAATGTCGAATTCGAGTTAAAGTTAAAAGCAGAACCTAACTGAATGCTTATAGTACTTTTTACAAAAGTAAAACTAATAGCTTTTTAAAACCTTTTATAATATTTTAAAAAATATTGCAAATAATACAAATACAATCCGATAACTAAGATTTCTTTATTTTATTTAAATGTCTGGGGGAGGAGCAACTTCCCCGTCTAAACCGCACTTTCGGCGCCACTGCTTATGAGTTCTGTGCAAAATTTTAACCGTTAAAAAAATCGACAACGAAATTCTGCTTATACACAAATAGTATAAAGAAGGTATGTATACCTTGGCATAATTCTCTTAAAGAGCTCAATTTCAATAATAACTTAATTATTGCAAAAAGTAGTGAGGGTCGTGCATTAAAGTTTTTCTTCATATCTTCGGCATTTAAAGTCCGATTTTAAAGAATGATATATCATATATCAGCTTTTGTTCTGAGGAGTCCAACTTTTTTGCTCTCAAGGTCTTCGGAGTCAAGCAGCCCGTTTTAGTAATACCTACCAGATCCCAGATTCTATTTCTTTAAGTGTTCATGTTAAGTGGAACATAAACAAGTTTTGGGGGCACTGTCTCTACCATGACAACTAACCATGTCCAACTTTTTTGCTCTCAAGGTCTTCGGGGTCAAGCAGCCCGTTTTAGTAATGCCTACCAGATCCCAGATTATATTTCTTTAAGTGTTCATGTTAAGTGGAACATAAACAAGTTTTGGGGGTACTGTCTCTACCATGACCTTTAAAAAAAACCCCAACCCTGATTACTAATGTGGACCCTGATTACCAAACTAGAGTCAAAAATTTAAATACTGACCTTATATCAAAAACATGCAAAGGGCTGCCATAGAGTACAAACAAACCTGGCTGCCATAAAAATTAACAATCACTTAAAATTTATTAAATTTTTTTTGAGGACGCTGATGTCGAATCTATAATCAAAATTTGAAAATGACATATGCAATTTTGCTACCAAAAAGATACTAAATTTTATGAAACCATTTCGAATTAGCTTAAAAATTTAAAATTCAATATGGATGTCATAAAGCCACTTACTTCTATAATATCAGTTCAAATTAATTGACATTTTATGTTTTGGGTTTTTGAAGACGCAGATTTCAAATCTGTAGTAAAAAAAATGTAAACTTCAAAATGGAGAATACAATATAGTTACCTTAAACTTAATATAGAATTAGTAACTTCTCTAATACTATTTTAAATTTTTTTTTAAATTTTGTATGCTGGGTTTTTGAGGTTGCTGATTACGAATTTAGAGTCATAAATTAAAATGGTACATTCAATATTACTGCCATAACAATACTAAGTTCTAAAATACCTGCTCGAATTGGCTAAAATTAACAATGATTATTTCGAATTTGCAATAAAAAATTTAATACTTTAAGTGTAACAAAAGTTTTCGTTTTCACAGTGATTATCATCTTCATAACTTTCTTATTGTTCGTGAGAAAAAAAGCATGGCATTTTATTTAGTGTTTAAAGTGAGTTAAATAAATAAAAGTGATGTTATATAAAAAAACAAAAAACATTTAAAGCAGAGCTTGCAAATTAATTAAACAGAAAAGTGTTAACAGAAGGACGAATAAGCTAACAAAAGTAAAACAAAAACAAAGCACAGCTAAAGAAAAATACAGCAATAAGCTATTGTAAGCTATAGTTAAGGTGTTAAAATTAAAAAAAAAATAGTTTCCAAAAGTGCAAGAACGTGCAGCTTAGTTGTACGAGGTAAGACTTAATAGCTATATGTTAAGAAAATTTGGTGAAAAAATAAATTATACTTGAGCTCATAGTTTAACAACTTCTAGTAGGTATAGGTTTATGTCAACAGGATAAAAAAATAATTTATTTGATATTGCAATGAATTAATCCGCAATATCTTTACTAATGCCTGATGTTGATGGTTTTAAATTCTGTTTATAACTTTTAATAGAGTTTTATTGAATGAAAAAATTCTTTAAAACAACATTATTCCTATTCTTACAGTACGAACAAGAAAGATCATCGACAAGTGAAGTTTGAAAAAGTTATGTGAGAAAACTCAATATCGGTTTATTTTGTTATAATTTGTTCTCCCAAATAGTTTGGAAATTAGATCTGCAGACAAGAACATCGAGTTATTTATATCTTCATTAACAAGCTAGACGTAAGTTTTAATAAATCATAGCAAGTGAACACTTAATTGTTTAAGATTTAAGTTTAGAGCTTGTAAAAAATAATCTAATGATAGAGCCACTTATTTTTTATAACTCACGGCTATTCATCATAAGTGCTTAAGTATTTTAAACGACCAACCAACATATAAACTATAATAATAGGCTTAGATTATTTTCTAAAAAGCTAGTTTTTACTTGAATACGACAGCAAAAACATTTTAAATAATAAAAAAAATTCGTTCAACATTTTAACCTAATTATTTGCGGCAATAATTTGCTAACTATAAGCAGTGAGTTTTAAATTGAAACGTCACGAACATGCTAAGCAGAGCCAAAACAAAGCAATGACCTGTTGTTTTTGTTGTTGTTGTTCATGTTCATTTATATTACTCTTAACATGCAATATAGCACAACAATTTTAATTTACTCACCAGCAGCTCCTTGTTTGGTGTTGAAGGATTACTCAGCAACAGACCCTTTAGAAAAATTTCATCAGTATCGGAAAGATCAATGTTACTATAGTCAGTGAAATGTTTGTAGGCATCTAAGTGAGTGAAATAAACTATTTTTAATTATGTCTTATTTAAATTTTAAAAATTTTAATAGAATGAAGTATGCAAGGGTAAACGAAAGACATGAAACATATATTACATAATAATGTGTACTATTTCTAGATTACACTGATATAAGAGGCATTACATTTGAAATTGAATGAGTGCAGACGAAAGTGATCGGCTTCCTGCTAAAATATCAAAAAGGGATCAAGTAATCTATAAAATAAAGGTAGCTCTAAAATCTTAGCTCTTAAATTTGTTATACTTGGGTGCATTACTTCAAGGCCGCATTCAACCTCTCAGTTTATAAAATAAAAATAGACCTATTATAACAGATGAATTCCCTCGACATTATAACCGGGTTAATCTGCTACAATTAAAAGTCTACATTTGTTGAAATACGTTATAAGTTGAGAAAATACTTTAGTTTGGAAAAATAAAATAATTATAAAAATATTGACCTAATCCACCACAATAGAAAGTGTTCAGAACTTTTAGCCATGCTTGATTTCTTAACTCCAGCTCGTCACATCGGTAACCAATTCCATTCAGGGAGGCGGTCCAATAATAATACAAATGAAATTCTAAATGTGTCTAACCTATTTAGAGAGATTTCACGTAAACACTTTAAGGATCTGTCATGCTTAATATTATGGCACGCGATGCTTAATAAGTAAGACTTGTTTATATAACCTAAATTCAGTCTTTGTTTTAAATTGTTCTGTATTAAAACATGTTAATTTTAATTTTCAAAAAATTCTTTTTCTATCAATTTTGAACTTGTGCGTTGTTCTTGTACTTGTAAGTATCAGTGTACCCAACTATATTTCTTTACTGTAGTCATAATATATTTATTACTTTGTTGATTGATGTTGAATAACTGTAATGAAAGATTGTGATAGAACTGGATGTAATGAATGAAACTACAGATTCGTAACGAGAGTTCTTAAATTTAATCCTTAAATTTTACAAAATTTCAAATTTTTATTTTGCCAAAATGAAGGGAATACATTTTTCGCATATCCTTCTATTATAATTTATATAATATAATGCGATTCAATTGTTTCTGTCCTAAATATTTGTTTCGGAAGACTTAATAACAGGAAATAAGTAAAATCAAAGGAGCTAGTTGCAGCAACAGGATTATTTTACATGATAAATATGGTGGAGCCAATGAGTCAGCCATGCATGAAAATAATGCCACATCCAACGAATACGATAAAAAAAAAACAAATTCAACGCGCATGAGGAAAAATTCAAGCAAAACTAAATAAGAAGAAATTAGTGCGGGTATGGGTAAGGGCCAAAAAATTTAGTGAAACATAATTTGCATAAAAATTGAATTGCATAGGTGAGAAATAATTTAATAAAACCTACCATTGTCGGTTGCCTCCACTTCTTCGCTTATGTTAACTCTGTTGATGCTAGACAACAGCTCCACCTTATCCATTCGCTCCTTGCGTGTTAGACGCATGTCGCTTGCAAAAACTAACAAAACTTCAATGCAGCAATAACAGGACACTAGCAATACTCTTGATCAAGATCCTTGAACAAGTTATTAAAAAGATGACACCAAATCGCCAAAATTTATGACAGCTAGATACTTTTTTCTTATTGGACACACAATCTTTAGAAGAATTGTGTATTCACTGACTTTACTCCATGCACATGGGACACTCTTGGAATGTGCAATTTACATTTACGCAACAGTTTTTTACGATACTTTTATGATTTATTTTTTTTTATTTATTTTGTCTTTATACAATATTTCCTAAATCCACAAAATTTTCCGTATACACACAGACAACAGCACAACGGCAGACAAATCTGCAGAAATACCACACAAGAAATCGTTCCTCGCCAGCGAAGAAAACATAAAACAGCCGCGCTATCTGCTCGAAAAAAAACTTGGTTTCTTTTCTTTTTGATTGCAGCAGAAGAACTGACAAAAAGCTGCAAAGCTGTTTATTTACGTTTTTGACAAATGGCGATGTATGTTCAGTGTGAGACTTCAGTGGCAAATTAAAGTGTGTGAGCTGCAAGTTGTGTAAAAATCGATTATTATAGAGATATCTATAGTCGAAAGCTGAATAATAGGTTTGTTCAGTAACAAAAAATTTGTTACAAATTGTTACCAATTATAGCAAGTTTTTACTAGTAAAGCGTTCACGTACTCATAAAACTTGCAACGAGAGCGTAAAAAAGTGAGAGAGAAAAAAGTAGTTGCAAGTTTCTGCCAAGGCATATTAATCCAGGTACTATAATAAGAAAAAACTGAATGGGAGTATAATGTCAAAATCAGAAATGACAATGAGCAATGTTGCTCCTGCACCAAAAACAAAACAAAAAGGGATTTTTTAATTACAATTAATTTACTCCTAATATCAAAAGTTTAAGATTGTTCTTCAAAATATCTCCAAAATACAATTAAAACATCAAGCACAAAATTCATTAATAAAAACATTAAAAAACTGCAAACTTACACATAAGAAAATTAGAAAAAGGCTGGCATAAAGTTTTTCTCTGAAAATCAAAAATCCCCCAACTCGTTTATAAGAGAGGGCATTATTTGATTTTGACATTAGACTCCCAAAAGTCGGCAGCGCAGTTGCGTTTTATACTAAAAAAAAAAAAAAACAAATTGGCCATTTCAGCCCTTGAAAGGACTTTGACCGAACTTCTTATGATCAATTGTGTTGTGTGTGTTATTAAATGTTTGCACACAATTGATCGAGAACTGGACCTACATGTTTTATGCCGACTCCGAACGGCTAAAGTTCATGTTCTCAAGAAGCTTTACATGGCATTAATTACTCTCTGAGGTTTACCATTGTCTGCAGAGAGGTGGTGACCGATCAGAAAAAATTTTTATTGAAAAAACTTTTCGCCGCGGCTGGGGATTGAACCCGGGCTCCTAGCATGCTAAGCCACACACTTAACCTGCATGCCACGGTCGCCATATACTTTATACTACCTGGATAAATATGCCTTGGTTTCTGCTAGCAACATTTCTACTTGCAAGAACTTGCAACTACTGAAAAAAAATGTTTGTCAAAAAAAAAAAACAAGCTGTCAACAATTTTTCTGTGGATTTCATATTAAAATGGATGGAAAAAGAAACATTTATAATGCTGAGGGAAATGTAGGTATAAATATTAATGTTGATAGGGCACAAGAAACGATTACTACTATTTATAACCTCAAGTTACAGCAGCAGTTTTTTCGGTTGAAATAAGCTGTCAATTCCTTTGATACTTTTTCTGCTAATTTTCTCTTTGTACATATTTTTTCCTCAATTCTTCTTTTACTCTCTCCCTGCAAGTTTTAACAAGTAAAGTACGTAAACAGACCTAATGCAAATCGCCTAGCTTCTATCAGCAGGATGTGATTTCCTAGCGATTTGGACCTGTTTTCAAGAAAAAAAATAAAACCTATCATGTTTTTGTACAAAGACAACGTCAATATCTTGATTAGTAATCGATTTAAAAATTAATTTCTACACTAGAAGATCTGTTTCAGTAACTATCTACATATTTGTCACTATAAATTTGTTATCTGTGTTCTTAATTTTATATGAGTTGAATATTTATTTTACACAATATTGATAGAATCAACTTTGAGTTTAAGCATGAAGGACACAAATTTAGACATAAAATTGGAAAAAATACTGAAAGTTTAAATAGGGGGTTTTTTTTATCATTTCTATTTTTATTTATATATTAATTGGAAAGTCTGTTTTTGCAATTTTTATTCTTGTTTAAATTTACATTTTTAACGACTCAAAATCACAAAAATGTACACACAAGGCAGCTGACAATTATAGATCTAACCGGCAGTTCCTTAACCGACACTTGATGAAACTGAAATTGGTTTTTAGCTATCGTATTGGTTTTTAGCTATCTGCTGGTTAAGAGCTAGTCTAAACGGATATTGTGAAAACGGTCCTAATCAGCAAACCAGTGCTTCCAAAAGAAGTCAATAGCATGTTCTCGTGCATCTAATTCGGCACTCATTCATAATTCACAGCTCAATCATGTTCCGAACAACGTAATTCACCATACAAAATTTGACAAGCTGAATTACTCATTCAAAGGTAATTCAGTTTGAATTACGATCCGAATTTCGTAGAAATAGCTTTTAGCAGTCAAAGTATTTTTGCTTGAGAAATTAATTGTAATAACTAAGTAATATTTATTGTTCAGATGAATTATAAAAAAACCTTGCTTCTGCAACTCCGCCACCATTTACGCCAGTATGTGTTTAATTTTTCGGCATCCTTGCAGTTCGTCCTGTCAAACTGAATTACGATTGCGTAGTGAGAACGGGGTAATTCACAATTGTAATTCAAAGGCCGAATTACGTAATTCAGAAGGTAGTGAGAGCATGGTATAAAGTGGAAGCGAAAGCCGTGAGTTTCATCCCTTCTACTTTGATAACAAGAAGGCATTCTTGTAACATATTCATGTCATTGGAAGGAATGCTTTTCTTAGTCTTCTCTAGAAATTTTCAATGGAAAGATTTCTTTTAGGCCTTCATTAAAATGTTTCTAGAAGATATTTTCAAGGAAAGCTTTAAGAAAGAATTTCATGATTCAGAGGACATAAGAAACAATGCTTCTAAGAAAATATTTAATCATTGCCTTGGTCTAGCCAAGCTATTCAAATAGTCTTTTAGAAGCTTATGAGAGTGCTTCCTGAAAGTATTTTCCGATAAGGCTGAGGAGAAGCACAATTGGATTTTTAGAATGTCTTCTAGAAGCAGTGTATCTAAGAATGCATGCCAAGTTTGTATCAAAAATATTGCTGGATAAGTGTGAATTTTTTAAAAATCGATTGAAAAGTTTTCCTGCCTCCCATACAAAGTAACGTGTACAAAATATTAAAAACTTCATAAATTTCACAAAAATTAATGTTTTGAATTGGTATTTTTAACATTAGAATTTATATTAAAAACGAATACTGATTTTTTCGAAATTTGACTTTCACACATAACACAAAACACAATTGATCATAAGAAGCTCGGTCAAAGTCCTTTCAAGGGCTGAAATGACCAATTTGTTTTTATCTTAATATATAAATTTAAAAACCTTCTTGAAATGTCAAAAGGTCGACTCAAAAGAAGACTAAAAGCTATTCTGTATATTTCGAGCACGATATAATTAAGGATAGAAAACTGTTGAGACAGCCCAACAACATTTTAGGTATTATTTTTTCCATATCTTTGTTTGGACCTCATAAGCAAAAATAAAAAGCCAGAAGAAAGTTTAGAAATATTATCATTTCAAGCCTTTATAAAAAACCACTATATAAAATCATACATTATATATCAAATAAAGTATACATTTTCAGGCTCCAATAATTTACTTTTCAAAATTCATAGGAATAACTATAATTTTTGAGAAAATAATGGTTTTATGTGAGTAAATATTTTACTTTTACATACAAACAAATATAAAATTTATAGCTTTTTATTTGAAATGATACTAAAAGCTTATCATATTATCGTCAAAATGGTTGGAATTTATACAAAAAAAAATATAACTCGAAAACATATCGATAAATTGGGTTTTTCCTTTGGCTATTCTTATTTCTATTGAAATTTCTTTACGAATTCATTGTCAAAATGCGACAACCAGGACATCTCAAAAATAGATTGACAGCTAAATTTTTAATTTTTCAATATATTTCAGCATTTTTAAAAAAATTTTCCTTATACCATGTAATTTATTCACTATCGTAATATACGGCTCATTCTTAATCTATGCATAAATGATGTCTAATAGCGTTTTCTTTTCTCAACGAAAAATTCTGCCCTCTGAAGATGCAGAATTTTTTCCATTTTGATCTGACTCCACAGAATTCAGACCTGTTTTTAGCTGAGAATAGATCACAAAAAATGAAAAATTTTTTTAATGTTTTCGAGTTGGCACCCTTTTTGAAAAACTTCAAAAGAATTAGAGATAAAAAAATTTTAAAACTTGAAATTCAAAAACTTTTTCCCGCTAAAAAAAAATGTATTCTTTTTTTATAGAAAAATTTTGATGAACTGTCAATGGTACCGTTAACTATTTTTCACTTATGTCATTTATTTTGTTTATTCAGTTGGTAGCAATTGAGAAAAAATTCTGCATTTTTTCTACTTTAAAGGTCAAAATTTTCGAGAAATGAACACGATTCAATTTCAAAGGTCAGAATTTTATTTGAGAAAAGAACGAATAAAATCAAAAAGGTCTGAAAAAATGCAGAATTTTGTTGAGAAAAGAAAACGCTATAAATTAATTAATTTCGTCGTGGAAAATCTGTCATTGAAATTACTTTGAAATTAACAGCCAATCTGTATCGGCTTTAATTTTTTCGATTAATAATCGACACATCGCAAGGTGTCAATAGGAATAAGAAATAAATTCAAAATAAAATCATGCAAACAAAATAAAATAAGGTAAACAAATTTGCGAGTTGCCATGGTAATTTAAAAATAAGTGAACGCAGTTGATTTAGGAAAGTAATTTATGACAAATTAAGTAATTTATACCGTAGTGTGAACTTATTATTAAAGTTGTAATTTTAATATAAAAAATCGGAAAATTAAAATTTATATATCGAAATCACTATTATTTATTGAATTTTCCATGACGTACGTTCAGTTTATGTTGTAAGCTATCGCACCTACTTAGCCTAGACAAGAACCAAATACAACTTGAAGAAAAAAATTAAATGTCATCTCTAGTGACAACTTATTTGACAATTAATTTTCTTCTAACGTTTGACGTTCGGTGACCATTCGGTGCACGTATCTTCTAGAAAAGCGAGGAATACATTCATTTAAGTTATAATTAAACAAGAAATAAAACACGTATTACAACTTGCCAAAGTAAAAATGTCTGACGAAGTGCAAAAAACGTTTGTGCGGTCCTTCATCAACTATCTGAAGAAGCAGGTGGACAGTCAGTCGCTGACTTCAGATGCACAGGAAAGTGTTGAGGTGGCCATGCAATGTCTGCAAGCGGCCTTCGATGTAAACGATGATGAAGATGGGGAGCCACAAGTTGATGTTGCACAGGCGCCGGATGTTGCAGCAGCAGCAGCGGGTGCATCAAATGAGTCAGCAGCAAGTAGTACCGCCCCAAATCCTATCACAGTCGATGCGAAGGAAATCGATCTTTTCGAACTATTTCAATCGCTCTATATTGAACGCAATCCACAATCGCTGCTATTGGCCGAGTCTATTAAAAATGAGGGCAATCGACTAATGAAGGATGCCAAATATAATGAGGCATTGCTACAATATAATCGCGCCATCACATTTGATCCAAAGAATCCAATCTTCTATTGCAATCGTGCAGCCGCCTATATACGTTTGGGAGATAATGAACGCGC
Organism: Tetanocera ferruginea; assembly: GCA_958299015.1. NCBI lineage: Eukaryota > Metazoa > Arthropoda > Insecta > Diptera > Sciomyzidae > Tetanocera > Tetanocera ferruginea. The sequence goes on from OY282641.1 coordinate 140,796,519, forward strand.
CATCACAGATTGCAAATCAGCGCTGGTCTACAATGCCAACTATGGCAAGGCTTTTGGGCGTCTAGGCATTGCTTACTCCAATTTGGGCAGATACAATGAAGCACAACAGGCATACGCGAGAGCAATTGAACTAGAACCAGAAAATCAGGATTATCGCAATAATCTCGAAGTAGCACGCACCGCACAGGAGCAGATGCAAAATCCAAATGTCTCCTCGCTGGCCGAAGGCATCAATACCATGATGTCACATCCGAACATTACCAATATGCTTTCCAACAATATTGATTTAGGTTTAGTGCAAAATATTTTGCAAGATCCACAAACACTAAATATGCTTGGCCAAATGCTGTCACGTGTCCAAGGCACTGCTGCGGGTCGTGCAGCATTTCCACCCATGTCAATGGAAGATTTTCAAGTTTATGCCAATCAAATGGTGAATGCAGCACAGCGTACGGGTAACCCAAACAGCGGTAGCGGAGATCAGCCTGGGCCGCAAAATCCACCACCTTCATAGGTGCGACTTAATTGTTGAATGCATACGGAGGAGGAGTCGTAATTTTCAATATATATATATATGATATAATTTATGAAAATGTATGTACGCATTGTTTAATAATATAATTTGCTTATTTAAAAAAAAACGCGAAATAAAAACGCCTGCATGAAATAAAACTAAAATTGGTTTTATTTTAAGAAAATGGTACAAATTTATTTGGTAAGCTTAGAGAATTACTCTATCTCTTTAAAAAAGTCTTATATATAAAAAGGAAAAAACTCAACTAATGAACAGAAGTGCGCGAATTAAGCAGCAGAAAAATTCAAAAAAACTAGTGAAAAAAACAATATTAATAAACAAAAACATTTTAACATCATAAATAAACGTTTAAATAACCAACAGAACATAAAATACACTGAAATCAAACCCGATTAATAATAAAATAAACTAATTAAAATTTTACAAAATATAAAGGTGAAAGCCAAACACTAAAGAAAAAAAGCACAGTGATCTCTCTTTCACTCACAGCGATTCAGCCATTCAAAAGGCAGGATGGCGGAGGACGAAATGGAGAGCGAAAAAAACAAAACTTGGTGTAAGAAGTGCAAAAAAAAAGTAGACACACGGGGAATTAAATGCGAAGGCCTTTGCCAAACATGGTGGCACATTGATTGCATTAATTATTCGGACGAGGATTATAATGCAATCACTCTATTGAAAAATAAATGCTTCTGGATATGCGAAACAGATAAAAAAAAATTCAAGCAATGGCTAAAAGGAGAATCAAACCTGGAAAAAATTTGCGCGGGAAACGAAGATATAAAAAAAGACAACGAAAACATAAAAGAGAGCTTAAATGAAATAAAAAATGCAATAACTAATATAGGGATAAACGACAACAATAAACAGCAGCACATACAAACATACTCAGAAGTGTTATCAGCGGGCGTTATAAGAGCACAACCCAGCAAACAAAAAAGTCAAAACAGCATCATAATTTTGCCAACACTGGCCGAACAAAATAGCAATGAGACTGAAAAACAAATTAAATCCAAAATATTGCCAGCTAAAATTAAAGTAGGAATTTCGTCAATTAAGCATATCAATAAAGGAGGAATTATTGTGACAACGGATGATACTAGCGGAAGAGAAAAACTGGAAACGGAAATAAAACAGCAATTTACAGAAGGCTATAAAATATCGGTACCCACAACTAAATTACCCAAAATATTCATTTCATCAGTCGACCGCGAATACAATGAGGAAGATCTTGTAGAAGAGCTAGTGGCAACAAATCACTTCATTGACGAAAGTGATTCAATTAAATTGATACACAAATATCGGAATAACAAGAATAATTTATGGAATTACGCATTAGAAGTAACGGGAAGAACATTTACAAAAATAATCAATAGGTATGTAATGCTCAACTATCGTGCGCGCTACGTAAAAGAGTACATATCGGTTTTGCGATGCTACAAGTGCCATAAATACCACCATCTCAGCAGCAAGTGCATGAGCGAAGAGGTATGCGGCTTATGTGCAGAAAAACATGCTACAAAAACATGCACAGTAGCAAGTAATTTTAAATGTATTAACTGCTTAAGAGCAAATGAACATGGCGCAAAATTGGCATGCGATCATAAAGCAGGCGCAACCAATTGCAGCGTTCATATAGCTAAAATTAACGGTGAAAAAGACCGAATAAGTTATTCACCATGATTGAGAACTCACCACTTAACATAATATATGTCAATATATGCAGCATCCGCAACAAACTATGGAATTTGGAACTCATGGTTAGTAATCATAAAAACGTTGACATAGTTATTCTCACAGAGACATGGCTTTATGAAAACGAAATAGGAACTTACAATCTACCTAATTATACAGCGATTCACAACTGCAGAAATGGAAATCGCGGCGGTGGAACGGCTATATTTATCAAAAATTATCTCAGCTTTAGTGAAATCGAAATTGATGAAAGGTACAATCTAACAATGATAAAGATAACCAACATAAAAAAACCAATAATAATAGGTACATTTTATAAAGCGCCCAACGAAAATTCCAACATCTTTTTTAATTTTATAGAAGACAAATTTAATAACAAAAATTCCATCTTCTTTGCGGATGTCAACATCAATCTTCTAGAGCAAAGCAATACCATCATTAGGTATACTGACATAGTCCAAAGCAACGGTTACACCTTTACCAACAGCACATTACCAACAAGACAAACATCCAATACAACTACACTTATCGACCACATCATAACAAACATCGATACCACACACAAAATTCAATACAAACTGGACGATACAGATCTATCAGATCACAAATACACAACAGCAACAATAACAGCAATTTTACCAAAAAAACAACAGATGAAATACCAGAGTATACCAAAAATAAACTATATGAAAATGCTAGAGATAGTTAAAAGCGAAATAAGCAAAAGCGCAGTCACAGAAGTTGAAAATCTGGTACAAATTATTCAAGCCGCGAAAAACACATGTACAAAATATATAAAAATTAGATCACGAAACAATAATTGGATTACACCAGAACTCCAGAAAAAACTAAAACAAAGACAAGCTCTATACAAAAAATGGAAATCCAACATTGATGATCAAAATAAAAAGGCACAATATAAAAAAATACAGAAAGAAGTCGAAATTCTATTAAAAAGCAACAAACAAAAGCAATTTAACGAGCAAGTAGAAAAAGCAGGAAATAATTCGAAAAAACTTTGGAATACAATAAACACAAGCATAGCGAACAAAACAGAGTTCACATGTACGCAGAAGAGCAATCACGAACAGACAACACAGCACAAGAAAAACACCGCGAACGAGTTCAACAAATACTTCAATGAAGCCGCAATAAACATAGCCAAGAACATTACAGCAACAAACACAACGGTAGCAAACATGAACAATCAAAAATCAATATTTTTACAACCAGTCACAGAACAAGAAATACAGCAAATCATCACAAATCTTAATAGTAATGCAGCAAGAGGATTAGACGGAATATCAGTTAAGGATCTTAAGGCACTTAAGTCAACGATAAGCCCAATCTTAGAAAACTTGGTAAACAATTGTTTTATAACCGGCAATTTCCCAAGCTGCCTCAAAAAAGCCACCATAACACCGATTCACAAGAAAGGAGCGAAAGATAGATGCGAAAACTACAGACCGATAGCAGTACTCAACGCAATCAGCAAAGTTTTTGAAAAGGCGATCGACAGCAGATTACAAAAGTTTATCGGAGCTACAGTTCGATTTGACAGCAATCAGTTCGGTTTTCTAGCGAGCAGCGGCACAGAGTCAGCTATAACTTCATCCATGGAAAAAATCTACGACGCGTTGGACGAAAAAAAACTAGTGGCAGCAACCTTTATAGATTTGTCAAAAGCATTCGACCTCGTCAACCACGAAAAACTATTTGGAATCCTGGATGACATAGGCATACGAGGAGTGGCCAATAAACTTATACGAACCTACTTGAACAACAGACCACATGTAGTTAAAATAGATGGCGAACTTAGTGACGAGCTCATAACACAAATTGGTGTTCCGCAGGGTTCGATTCTGGGACCAAAGCTATATCTGCTCTACATTAACAACATAAGAAAATGCAACTTTAAGTCTACATACAACATCTACGCCGATGACACAAGTTTTCTAACAACAGCAAAGACACAACGAGAATTAGAGGAAAAAATTAACCACGACATGAAGATTTACCATGAATGGGCTAGTGGAAACGGACTCAGCATAAACAGTCAAAAAACAAACTACATCGTATTTAAAAACACAGTATAACATGGATATCAACATCAACGTTAAAATTAACAACACGGAGATACAGAGAGTTCAGCACACAAAATATTTAGGCATGATAATAGACGATAAATTGAGTTACGAACAACATATCAACGAAATAAAAAATAAAATATTACCAATTATTCGAGCAACCAAAAGAATGGGATCAATACCGGAAAAGGCAGCCAAGCTGATATACACAGGCCATATCTTATCAAAAATAAGATACAATCTTTGCAGTTGGAGCCAATGTACCAAATTCCATGTGGAACAAATTGGAAGGCTTATGAACAAAGCAATTAGATCATTATTTAACAAAAGCACAGCAATATCTACAAAGGAACTATACAAAACAACAGAACAACTCGACATCAACCAACTCATATACACAGAAAAATGCAAATACATCTACAAAATAAAAAACAACTTACTCAAAACAAACATGGTATTAACTACAAGAAACACTATTCACCAACACAATACACGACAGAAAAACAACTTCAACATCCCTAAAGCGAGGACCACAAAACAACTGAAAAGCCTAAAACACAGCGCAATAAAACAATATAACAACTTGCCAGAAGAACTCAAAAACGCAAATAACTTTAATATTTTCAAAAAAAAAATTAAAGATTATATAATGAATTTAAGATAAATTATCAAATAATTAGATCTCATTATTATGTACTGCAATATTTTTAGAAAATACCTAAGTAGAAAATTATATATATTGTTTATTTACTAGTTTTAAGTTATTTTAGCAAATTTTCTCTATCCTCTTATACACGGACTTATCCGTCTGAGGATTCTAGTAAGTCACAAACGTAAATTGTAAACTAGATAACCTAAATTGTAATTTTGAAACCTCAATTTGAATTCAAATACAACAGCTTACTAATCATCATCATCAATATAAACAATTAAATTAATTTGTAGACTCAAATGTAATTTTTTCAAAAGTGACTGATGCAAATTTGTTCACCACACAACGCATCACCTGGTTACACTAAAACTTGACTATATTTTATCTTATGTTAAAATTTGTCTTGCAAGCTAGAAAAGGGAAAAGTAGAAAAAACGCTCTTCACCAATATTTGATTTTGGCACATAAAATAGATAATATCAAGCAAAGGGCTCGATATGTGTTCGGAGCCTTAAAACATATTTTAAAAACTCTTAACTTAATTAATAACTAAATATAAACTGTCATGGACTGGCGTATCTTTGTGCGGCACAGTGGGCAGTGAGCATTGATGGGTTCTATGTCCACCATCAAGTTTGCACATTCATCGCACAAACAGAGATGTTTGCAGGGCAGCAGCAGCACGCATTTCAGCCGATCTCGACAAACTACGCAACGCTGAGACTCCAGCAAACTCTCTCCGCAAATTGTTGCTGGCGACAAATTGTTGCTGCTCTGACGTGATAGTGGAGTGCGAATGGTTACTTGGCTATTTGTAGCCAGTGCTGAAAGCTCTAAGCGGCGTGTTGGACGTAAACGCAAAACTCGAAATATTGGACGCAACATGGTGCGGAAGAACTGAAAAATATACTCTTTTAAATAAAACTTTGTGAAGCCGTTTAAATATTACTTACCTGCTTTATATTCTCCAGACTAATGATCAACCAGCGCAAAAGGCGCCAGCGCTGTTTCGTCAGCACAAATATGACTACTAGCGCGATGGTATAGCGGAAAATATCATCGATGATATTGCGAACAATGGTTGTCACTAACCAAGCAGCGCCACTGATGCTAAACACTAAAAAGTCACCTATGCTTATTAAACAGTAAAGTAGCGTTTTTGGTATAATGGTCAACAGCCACCAAGCCCAGTCTCCAATGAGCAGCAACGCATTGCGTATCAGCAACAAACCCTGTGCAACACAACGACCACATTCCGTGGCTAATAGCTTTGATTGCAGCTTAGTGCTCGTGAAAAAATTTGATATCTTAATGCCAAACAGCAATAATGCATCAATTACACCTCCAATGCCGCTGTTGGTGCTACTCCGCACGTACCGCAAAGTTGCACTCACACTTACATCCAATTCAAGAATAAAACGATGAAATTCCTCACCAATTATAGCGAGCACCGCAAATGCTTCACCTATGTAGTTGCATACCTGACACAGAAACCAGAAGATACCACGTCCGATGTGGTAACTCACGGCCAGGATATAATAGCACACCGTACTTAGGCAGTGCATCACCGCCAACACAGCCTCTATGAGCAGCATTTTTGTGTTTAAAGCGCTGTTTGTAAGCGAAATTACTCGAAATATTGCTAAACATTTGTTTATTTTAATTCAAGGATTTAAATTTTTGTTATTGAAATTGAGACTTCGGCATTTTTTTGTTTTCTTGGGTTATGTTTTGAATTTCACTAGCATTTGTCAACGAACAAATCACAACAATGCGTAGTTTTACACCGCAAGAATGAACACATAGAAAAGCTGACTATTACAAAAACTACCAAAAGTTAGAGCCAGTAGCAGAGTTGCATGGAAAAAGATTAAATTTTAAATACAAAATAAATGTTTGATATCTTAAACTAAAATTAAATCCTATAAAATTAATATTAAGTTCATTCAAGAACTTAAGCTCTTCGTAAGAATAAATTAACTTCTGTTAAGAATAAATTAAGCTAACTACAATTTGTGTCAGATACAAGTATGGTATAAAGAAATATGCAGTCTATCATGAATAATTTTTCGGACGGAACTGGAAAGGATATATGCTATTTAAACCCCAAAAAAACACACGATTGCCGTTTTTTCAGTCTCTGGTCATCAATAAAAAATCACGTGATTATTAAAGAGACTGATATATATTTTTGTTTTAAAAGTTTTTATCTTTTCTATGATTTGATTACACGAAATTACGATTTAAAATATTGAATTGCAAAAATAAGAAAGTGTTTAATAGCAAAAAATAATTTTTGTGACGTCATCACGCAGAAAAAACCGTTTTAACGTTCCTGGTTTTATTATTATTTGAAATGTTGTTAGTTTTTTTCGAATATACATCATTCAAGATGCAGACATTTATTCAGAGCCATTACTTCCGATTTGGTCAGTACCAAAAATAAAAATCCTTCGTCGATTTTATTATGTCGAAAATAAATTGACAACACTCACATTTTAAAAATTTAAAATATTTCTGGATGAATATTTATTAAACAGATTATTGTTAACCTGAAAACAATATTTTTTTATATATTATATTATATTTATCTTGCTCTTCCGTGTGCTGTAACAATGTATTCACAATGACTTTTTCGTGATTTTAAGCTGGTAGAAGCTGAAAAAGTAGAAAATTTTTGTATTTTTTAGCGCTTGATTCGCTTGATTGCACATATAGCGTAGGCAGTTATATAAACGGAAAACTATAGTGAGCATTTATTGTACTGCTCTTAACTTACAATTTAAGAGCTGAAAAATATTAAAACTAGCCAGTGTCATATAGGCATAACTGATCGACTACAAATTACAAATTTTTATCACTGGCTCGAAGATCCCGTTAATTCATATAAATATTTAAGCTAAAGTGCTGCTCTAAAAACAATTGTTTATTGTAATGGCGATATTCGAAAATATGGAGTTAGAAAGCGAAACATCTAAGGTAAATATAAGTGAAATAAACAATTTTCCGTACAAGGGCAAATCATTGTATCATAAAAAAACCACAAACAGTCAAATAAATTATATATATTTTATACCAAATGAAATATTAATTTTCAAGCGTTAATAATTTACACTTTATAATTCATAGTAATAACGGTAATTTTTGAGAAAATAACGGTTTTGTGTAAGAAAATATTTTTTTATTGCATAAAAATATCTATAAAATACAGAATATTCAACAGATTTCATTTATTTAAAATTTTTCTAAAAGCCTTATATATAACCTTTTAAGTTATACCTCATTCATAAATATCGGTTTTATATTTAGAAGCATATAGCCAATTTTCTTAATAGACCTTATAGCAAAAAAAAAATTATTTAAATCGATAAATCAACTTTTCCTTTGGCTATTCTTAATTTTTTTAAGAGTACTCTTCGAATCCATCGTCAAATCACGACGCCCCAGAAATCGTAATCTCCCCACTTTAATGAACCCTTAATACGAACACTTTTAAATTCGAACGATATCATCACACAAATTTGTGCAATTACGGCCCAGTACGAATTAGAGAACTGCAATTATTCTTATTTTTGAGTCATTGGTTGACTTACACAAAAAAGGGTATAAGTGGATTTAAGTCAAAGAAGAACTTCCACTCATATTCACTCATACTCGTTCGTGTGCCGTGTACACATAGCGATTGAATGAACAAGAATTATTTTTATATTGATATGAACCGATGCAGTGCTCAATTCTCTCATTGAGTGAATAGATTTATTGTGCTATACCGCAATGACTCACAACACCAATAAACACCCGAGTTCAGTGGAATGACTTAAGTACTTAGAGTCATTTTTAGTTCAGCTTTCTTATTATTTCATTCAAATTAGATTGTAAATGTCCAGCAACACGTGCCAAACCAAACAATAACTGTTTTGCAAGAAGCATAACGAAAAATAACCCTGCAGATAAATGGACCAGATTTAGAATAGTTCTAAACTAGTTCCAAAAGGGAGTACTGGTCCAACTTCAATACCCTTTAACATTGAACAAACTGACGCTTTTTACGGGTTGATGTCATAGGAAAAGACAATTGTCCCCATAAACATCCCTTTTTCCCTATATCTGACCTAGTTCCATTATGAATAGTTCTAAACTGGTCCGTTTTGATATAGTCAAGAAGTGGTCAGTTGTAAGCCCTATTATTAGCCTTATTTCGAATACAGGTTCGTACAAAAGAACTAATTAAATTATGGTATATAGTTTTGCCTGTATATTTACCACTTAATCATTTTCATCGAAAATGTTTGCAAAAGTTCAAAGAAGTGTGGAATCTAAATGAAGAAATGAGCCATAACACGTTTTGAACATGTTTATTTTTTAATTTTATTTGTGCCTGCTGACAAGAAAAACAAAGAATATAAAAATAAATTCAAACTGTTCTATTCTGAGCGTCTTTTGTACTAGTTCAAAACTAACTCCAATTTCACTAGAAATAAATTAGTTGGTTTTTCCAATTATCTCCAAAATAACTGCTGGGAATACTTAACTTTTTCATTTTCTCACATAAAAAGTAAATAAAACAGCAAAAACCATCAGCAGGGCAAAACACAAAATAATACTCAATTCACTCATTGTTCTTACATTTCTCTCTAATGAATAAGTGACTCACCTCAGATTACTAACCAACATCCAATAAAGTCAGAATTTGCAGACACACATGCATGTTAGAGAACTGAGTATTTTTTGGTTTTAGTGAGAATGAGTCAAAGTATTTTGTTGAGTTGTAATAAGTACCAATTTGCACCAATAGTTATGACTCATGACTTAAGTATACTAATTTTTTTGGTACTCATTGCAGATCTCTGGTACGAATGTACTAAACCGCTTATAAAATTTTTCTAATTTAAGTACCTACAATCTGGTACCTGCATAGTTTGGTATTCTGGCAACACTGTGCTAGTAAAACATGGCGGGCGTTGAAATTAATATACTACTACTCTACTCACTCACTCTTCACCGAAACCACTAGAGCAAGTGAGCTAGCACAAAAAGCAATTATTACGTTTTACTCTTTTCTGAAAAACCATTTTTACCTGTTTTCTGAAAGCACAAAGGAGACAACAATATTTCATTTCCTTAAAATATTATGCATATATAAATGCACGCAGCAAATTCAATAGATTTATTTGTGTAAAAACTTTTCGGTGATTTGCTTTAACTCTTGCTTCTTAAACACGTTTTTAATGTGAAATAATCAAATATATTGTTTAAAACTCATATAAATTTGCGCAGCATACTGTTGAAAACAGTATTTATCATAAATATTTGTTGAAATTACAAAATAAAGCCTAGAAAAATCAAAGTGCTAAAAGCTTCATAGAACGCGCTGATAAAATACTCGTGAAAAAGAGGCTACAATAATTACAAATATACCGTGGAACAGTTTGTATAGATCATAATCACAACAATGGACAACATTGAACATTTATATAAATGCTATGAAATATTATCGGAAGCAGGCGATAAGATATCCGAAGTAAGTAATTGCATTAAGTTTTATTTTAGAATAATTTAAAAATATTGGTTATATTTCTTAGCATGTTAGTGAATATAAGGATATACTACAAGCCGTCAAAGGCACTTCGAAGGAAAAACGCTTGGCTTCACAGTTTATTGGCAAATTTTTCAAACATTTTCCTGATTTAGCCGATACAGCCATAGATGCTCAGTTGGATTTATGTGAAGATGATGATATGCAGGTGAGTTTTTGTTTTTTGAACAAAGTATTTTAGTTGTGTTTAATATATATCTATTATATATCTTATGTTTTAGATACGCCGCCAAGCTATTAAAGATTTACCAAAATTATGCCAAGATACAGTTGGCACCACAGCAAAGGTTGGCGACACTTTAGCACAACTGCTGATCTTGGATGATCCATTGGAATTACAGCAAGTGCACAATTCACTGCAAACCATACTGAAGGTAAATATATATTCGAAAAATTTTACTATTGCTTTTCATTAAAACGTTGAAGACATTGAACTTTGCAGCCGATTAAATTCATCACCAGAGCGATCGTTAAGAACATTTAAATTTAAACAAAAATATTTTGAGAGTTAGTCATTCGACGGTGAAGTCATGGTAGAATAATTCACATAGAATTGTTATAATACGGATGAAGCGAAATAAGTAATTTTCAACGTAAAAAACTATTTACTCAATAAAAGTATAAAAACTTAGACTCTTAATTATGTGCCCTCATAAAGTTTTTATAAATAAGACTATATTTTTTTTTATCTTTTAAACTATAGTACGCTCATAAAATGTTCATAAATGCGATTTTATGGACTCATAATTATGAACGCTCATAAAATTGTCACACATTTACCTCTTTAGAGTTATAAATATGAGTTATCATAATATTGCTTATTAGGATGGTTTTAAATTAATTTAAATTGTTGAATCGATCGATAGCTTTTCTCTTTTGAAATTTACTACAGCGCTTGTCACCGATCAAAGTGCCAGTTCAAAGTTTTGAAAAAATCCATTGTGATATTAGTTAATTCAGTCGAATTTAATTGAGTTTTGAAATTCAATACATAAAATTCCATCGAAATGGAATTTCAGTAACAAAGTGTAGGATTTTTGTAAATATGCTGGATAGAGAAAAACACGCTCGTTTGATCTATAATTTTTTTTGTCCAAAATACGCCACGCACGATCGACCAATCCTCGAAGAAGCTAAATATTCTTTAAAAAAAAAAATAAGAAAGACTGCCACTTTTGCCATTTTCAGACGTAAGTATTGACAAAAAAAAAAATAGCATAAAATTCGACTTGATATTTGAGTACCATATGACCTCACCGTGAAAAAATGAACTCAATTTTGAATAAAGCAAATCACTAACGCCTAAACGAAACAATCAAGCAATTTTTGCGAACATTGATAATGAGCGATGAAAAGTGGATCACACATATACTTCCATACTATACTTTACATACATATACTTCCATTCCACATATACTTCTAAAAAAATAGTAATCCAAGACGGATGAAGCTGCAAAAACGGTGCAAAGTACGTATTGACGCCATATAAGATAATGATTTATGCTTGGTAGGATTGAAAGTCTTCCTACAAAAGTGTCCAGAATTGAACATTTGAAGTCTATGTCACTAATCCTGAAATTCCAAAAATTAAAAAACTGAATTTTAAATAGGCCATTGAAATCTCTTGGTTAAACTTTTCTATCTACATTCAAACGAACTATTTATTCTATAAAATTAGGTCTGTTCCCGTTTTAGTTTAATTAGTTTTAGTCCAATTTACCAGTTTTACAGGTTTTAGTCCGAGAAGTATTCCCGTTCTCGAAAAAAATAGTGACAGCGAGTGCAATCGAGAGAGTTAAAATTTCCCCTCATTGTCAAATTTCCCTCATTTCTTCATTTCTCATTTCTCAGTGTCAAACAGCGTAAATTCATCTGTTTACAAATAAGCAAAGAAATTGCAATATATCAAAACTTCTTTGAAACTATTAAAATGGAAACCAGAAGCATGGGGAAATGTGTAAAAACTAACATAAATACTAAACTTGAGAATTTCAATATTGCTAAAAATCTTAAGTATGTTGTCTGCACTACCGATGCTCAACATCAAACCAACGCTTAAACAATTTTATTTGATAGCTTGTACAATTTTAGTTCGATAAGCGTTCCCGTACTTTTTTGTGTTTTCCTTTATTATCGAGAGAGATTTTTTCTCCTCAGGCTTGTGACAGTTTTACCATTTTTACTAGAAGAAATTTCTATTATTTTTAAATTTTTCAGTTGAAACAAGTTTTCATTAGAAATTTAAGTTGTTTTAGTTTTTGTTTGCTTTAAAAAAGACAAATTGGTCGAAAATCGCAAAAAAGAAATTTTTTTTGGTTGCGTTCTTCTTTTAAAAAATTTTGTAAAGTTTTTCTCGCTTATTTCAAATATAGTCCCACATATTTAAAATTTTCAGTTCATAAAATATAGAAAACTTCAAAAAGTGGTTTATTTCATCAAGTGGTATTTATTTCAAAAGGTGGTTTATCTTAAAAATACATTTTTAATAAAGAAAATAAGCTATGGCCGAAAGAAATTCGTTAAAAAATGCAGGAAATCGGAAAACTGTATTGTACACTGAAAACTTTAAAAAAATGTTTTGTTCTAAAACTTGAATTTTCGAAAAAAAAATCAATTTACTTCGATAAGGATCACTTATATATATTGGTTAAGGAAGAAGAACATCATTAATCTAATAATTTCTCTGAATTTGGAGGAAAGGTCGTTATTATTAAAAAGTGATAGCCGGTGGCATTTTTTTTTATAGAATAAAAAGTTTATTGAAAATATTACACTTCTTGTATAATTAGATGTTATGAGGACATTGATAATGTGGTTTTGAGAGGCTTGAGTTTTAAATATATCATTCAACCCTTCAGATTTCTTAATGCTTACAATTTTAAAAAACTGAACAATTTCAATTAAATAAAACTATCAATAAAACATATTTTGACGCCAAAATTGTATTTAAAAATGTTATTCAATAATATTGGTTTTTTTTTTGCAATGAGTTAGAATTTGTTATAAAATGGAAATCAAACCCAAAATTTCGATAATGCTATATTTTTAGTGTGCATTAATTCAATGTGGGAATTTTCAGAAAACTTCTAAACAAATTTTTACTTACATCTTGATGAGTAAATAGCCGATTTAGAATGTTGAACTCTAGTATATCTAAATACCGTTTTTAACTGTGCGCCATACAATTTTTCTACTTAAGTCACGTTCATGTAGGATCATATATTAAAATTTTACCTGCCATTTACCAAGTAATCTAATTAGTAACTAATTAGTTAAAAATTTACGACAGGTGCGTTATTAACTTATGAATGCACATCAACGAGGTTGCATTTACCTAAGCAAACACCACATATGTTCTACATTTCTCAGACATAAAAAATCATTTTCTCAGAAGACATTAAACCTTATAAAAAGTATTTGTTGTAACTAAAACAATGCCTTCTGTAAAATATTGCATGCATAAAACCAACATTGTTTAAAACCAGAGTAGTATTGAAAATTTATTTAAATGAAATAAAAAAAAAAAACAATTATAATTTTAGCTGGATGCAAAGGGTGCCTTAACTGGTATCTTCACACAAATAGCTTCTGGAGAGGAAACAACACGAGAACGTTGTTTCAAATTTATTGCTTCGAAATTATTTCCCATGGGACCGACAGTTGTAACCAAAGAAGTCGAAGAATTTCTAATTGAGGAAATCAAAAAAGCTTTACAAGTGAGTTTAAATAAAAAATACAATCATTTCAACTTAAAAAAAAACGTACTTAGTGTAAAATAATTTTAAAGGATGTAACAGCTGATGAATTTCATTTATGTATGAGCATACTTGGCTCCACTAAATTGGGCACCACCATTACCGGACATGCAGAACTTGTTAATTTGGCCAGAGAACAAGCCGAACTGGGCGCAGATATCGATGCTATAACCATTGAAGATGAAATTGTTGAACGTTTCATACAATGCTCATCACAAGCAATGCCGTATTTTTCGGTAAGTCATTTAGAAAAAATATATATTTTTTACTATACAAAATAATACTCTGTTTCTATCTCTTTCTCTTCACCATCACCATAGAATACTATTAAATCCACAGAATTTGTTATTTATGTATGTGACAAGTTGCTGCCATTAAGCACTTGGAATATGATAGCAACTGCAGTGCATCATGATCAGGTACAGCTGCGTCTGCTCAAGGTTTTTGCAGAAATGTGCCAATTTTGTGATGTGCTCGAGAACGCTTCAGCGCGTCTGGATGCTGTCTATACAGTTTTGAGAGTACGTCTTTTGCTAACTAACTTAAGTAATTTTAAATATATTGAAATTTATTTTTCCTTCTACTTTAGGAATACATGCCTCTACCAGAGTTGAGCGGCGATGACGATGTCAGCAATCCACCCCCATCATTCCAATTTTCACACGCTGAATGTCTATTATATGCCTTGCATACACTCGGCAAAAAACATCCAGAAAATTTGACATGTGTTAGCGACCCGGAGAAACTAAAAGATTTTCGCGCTAGACTACAGTATTTAGCAAGAGGCACACAAGGGTAATGTTTGCATAAATAACATACATACTTTATAAATTGTTTAATACAAATATTTCTACAGCTATATAAAAAAACTCGAGGAAGCCGTTAAGGGGCAAACCGACGAAGATCTCAAATCTGATGATAATCAATTGAAAATGACAGCATTAAAGACTACATCAAATATCAGCATTTTAATACGTGATTTGTTTCATTCACCACCAAGTTTCAAACATGAGATTAATTTATCTTGGGTAACGCGCAGAAACGTAATAACTTTTTTATATCAAACTATAACAAGCCAAAAATTGAATTTCTTACTTTTTCTCTAGCATAAGATTGGCTCTAAACGCCACGCTACCATAACATTCGATGGCAAACAAGCCAATGGCAATGGCGAAGAAAAGAAATCAAAGCCAACACACAGTTCGGAACAAAAAATTTATTCACCACCATCTGGTAAATACTCAGCTAAAGTGCAGAACTATGGCGGCAATGGTAATCGTGCTCGTGGACGCAATAGTGCGAACGGCAGTGGTGGCAACAGTGGCGGCAGCAGCGGCAGTGGCGGTAACTACAACAGAAATCGTCGTGGCTACAAGAAATACTAATTTTGCTGAAAAAAATTATTCGTTCCACTTCTTCTCATCAACTGTTTATAATTTTTGGAAGTCTTCAAACTAGTCGGCATCGTTCTTGCTTGAATTTCATATGCGAAATTTCAAGGAACACAAACAAAACCACTCACTCACTTCTATTCCAAGCTAAGCGTATCAAAATATTTTATCCACGTTGTCGCAGGTAAGACACGAATTTTTGCTAATATTTTTATATTTTTTCTTTCAGTCGCTAAGCTCCAAATGCTGCACTTAAACAACCACCACCAACAACTGTATTATAGCAACATTTTTTTTTTCAAACTTTTCTTCCTTCGTGCAACTATGTTTTTCTATTGATGAAAATTTCCTAATTTTCATTGAAGTGTCATCATTATTTCTCGCTGCACATCAGCAAAGTTATCTCAAACAAAATCATTGAACATTTTAAAAATGTTTTTAAAATTATATTAATATCGAGAATTGTAGAGTTTTAAGAATTTAAATAAATCGTGTGGAGAACTTTTGCAAATCATTTAAAGATTCCTTTAACTTCACAATCGATTTAATTCATATTATTTTTGTTTTAATTATTATTTTTTGTTTTCTTATTTATTTACATAATTGCTTTGAAGTGTTCTCCTTTCGGTTTAATTAAATTTTTAATCTAATAAGCAATTTATTAAAATTAAATTTCAATTAAAAATAAATTTTAAACAATAATTAATATGAGATCGGCGAATTTTTGTCAAACACATTGATTGCATTGCAATATAATATACATAACAAATATTTAAAAGAATAGTTCTGAAAATTACGGAACATCTCTAGAATTCATAGGCATTTTATTCTTTTAAGAACAAGTGAAATATATGTATAATATATTCAACCTATAAACAATACTTAAATATCTGCAATTCTCTCCCAATTATAATCACACAACAGAAAAAAAATCAAACAATTTTTAAGATTTGAAAAATAAATAAATACAAAAAAAAAATAATAAAAACAAAATTTCAAAGCTTTTATTTTAATCATATTGTGCCGAAGGGTTTTTCTCAATGGAAAAAGTGCAAGACAAAATATTATCTTATCTGACAAAATTTTCTTTGAATTTGCTAAGGACGTCGTTTGATTGGAATACAGCTTTAAATTCTCGGCTTCGCTTAATTTCTTTGTTCTAGCGAATAAATTATTCAATTCGGTAACCAATGGCGGCCAACGCGGAAAGGAAGACCGCATCTTCGTTGGAAAGACCAGCTATTGGACAACCTGACCTGATGCTGATGTTTGGTATTTTTTACTGATGCCAGCATGCTCACAAATGATGCCAGCATGGAGCAAATTCTTAGGTGATAAAGAGTGCCAAAACCTACTTACATTTGTGTGCCTCTAACTCGTTTCTAAAACCAATTCTCCATTCATTTTAGAAAAACTAAAGAGGATGAATTTTAAGATAGTTTTTTAAAAAATAGAGCTCGGCTTGTACAACACACATTTCGAGAAGTAAATTTTTTAAGACTAGAATATTTTGTTGATTTTTAATTTTGCGCTAAAGTTTTAACACTTAATGCGATTTGTATTAAATTAAAAAAAACTTATTGATATTTGTACAAAAGACATAAAATTTTGTAGACCAAGAAGATCTGAAGTCAAGTTTCATGATTCAACAGTTAGTTAAGACAACTTCAAAAATTAGTTCGTAAAGACTGCAGCAAATGTGTTCTTAATCATGCACAAAAATCATCACGTGGAACATAAAATGCGAGAAATCTGCTGCTTTCTTCAGCATCTATCAATCTAAACTTCGACGCATAACAACAGAAAACAAACACGATCGAGATATAAATTAACTTTTGGGAAGTTACGGAACCAGAAATAGAAATATTTGACGAATATACAATATTGTGCAAAATAAAAGCAACTTTTGCTACACATTAGAATTAAGTCATTAATATTTCCTAATGAACACTTAGTTGAATTATAAATTTTTTCAAGTATTAATTAAATAAACAAAAGACTTACCGCCGAAAAAGTCTTCTGAATTCAAATTTTGAATTGTTATTAAAATAAAATGTAATATTTATGCCCTTAATAAAAATATCCTCTTCAGGAAAATTTTAATTTTGCAACTTATAACAGTTTTTTCTTTTGTATAATGCATTAATTACAAAGAGTTATAATTTTTCTAATTTCCCTCTGAGGGAAATTTTAATAACTCACTATAAACATGCACTAGTTTTTAAAACTAGAAAAAATTAGGATAGATTTTAAAGTGGCGAAATTTGTTAAGCCGTTTAAAAATGTTTGGAGCAAGGGAAATTTTCATTTTTTCATCTAATTTTTCCAAATAAATGACTAAAAGCAAGTGTAATCCGAACAAGCAATTTTTATAAATTCCTTTTAGGGAAATTTTTAAAGTTGATATTGTGAGACGTTATTTGTATTAATATGAAAAGAAAATTCAATTCATGCAGTATATAAAAATATCCCCTTAAGGGAAATTTCTGTTTTGCAACGTATTACCGTCTTTTCTATCGTATAATGCATAAACTACAAGTTTTTACAATTTTTAAAATTTCCCTCTGAGGGAAATTTAAATAACTCACAAAGAACGTACACTGGTGTTATAATTGGTTCAGATTTTAAAGTGAGGATATTCTTAAGAATGTTTAAAAATGCTTTAAGCCAGGACATTTTTATTTTGTTCACTAATAAATTAGTGTTCTCAAAAAAATGGTTTTAAACACAAGTGTGCTGCGCATGGGCAATTTTTATGTAATAAACTATAGTGACATTTCTGAAATTCATATTTGAGATGTTATTTGCATTAATATTAAAAGAAAATCTCATTTATGCCCTCTAAAAAAATATCCTCTAGGGGAATTTTTATTTTTCAACGTAACACTATCTTCTGTGGCGATCATTAAAGTGGCGAAATTTTTAAGCCCTTTAAACATGTTTTGTTTGTGGGAAATTTGTATTTCTTATATGTATATGAAATTAACTTTTATAAAAAAAAAGGTTTTAAAAGTAAGTGTTCTTTGCTATTTTTATAAATTTCCTTTTAGTAAAATATCCGAAATTGTAATTTAAAGACGTTATTTACATTAATATTAAAAGAAGATTTCATTCATGTTTCATCTAAAAATGTCCTCTCAAGGGACATTTTTTGCAATTTATTACCATAGTTTTCTATTGATTAACTCATAAAAGTGCTATAATTTGTTATAATTTTATGAAATTTTCCTCCGAGGCAAATTTTAATAACTCACACAAAACTTGTACTAGTGTCACAAACATGACAGATTTTTAAGTTTCGAAATTCCTAAGTCGTTTAAAAACGTTTTGAGCAAGAGACATTTTTTATTTTGTCAATTTATTTTTGGAAAAAATAGTTTTAAAAGCAAAATCACTTTGAACGAGTAATTTTTTTTAAAGAAAGTCTCATAATGTCTTATATAAAAAACTTCCCTTCAAGTGAAATTTTCGTTTTGCAACATATTAAGTCTTTTCTATTGTATAATGTATAAATTACGAAATGTTTATGAAATTTCCCTCCTTAGGGAAATTTTAATAACTCAAAAAACCATGCACTAGTGTCAAAATTCGAATAGATTTTTAAGTTTCGATTTGCTTAAGCTGCTTAAAAACGTTTTGAGCAAAGGATTTTTTTATTTTGTCATCTATTTTTCTAAAATAAATGATTCTAAAACACTTTGAACGAGTAATTTTTATAAATATCCTTTTAGTAATAAAAGAAAATGTCATTAATGTAGTATATAAAAAAAAATTCTTCTTAAGGAAATTTTTGTTTTGCAATTTTTTACCGTTTTTTTCCTGTAAGCTAATGCATAAATTAACGCGTTGCACATTTTTCAAATTTCTTTCAGAGAAAAATTTTCAGAACTCACAAAAAAGTCAAAATTATGATTGATTTTAAAGTGACGAAATTCTAAAACCCCTTAAAAATGTTTTGGCCTATGGAAATTTTTATTTTTTTCATCTAATAAATTCATTTTCATAAAAAATTTTTTAAAAACCAAATGGATTTTCAACGAGTCATTTTTATAAATTTCCTTTTAGGGAAATTTCTGAAATTGATATTTGAAGACGTTATTTGTATTAATATTAAAAGGCAACTTCACCCGTGCCTTAAATACAAATTTCCTTTCAAGGGAAATTTTTTTATTAACAACTTTTTACCGTTTTTTCTGTTGAGTTATGTATAAATTACAAAAAGGCCAAAATATATAAGATATTTGAAATGAAAAATCTAGTTTGTACTGTAGAAAATTATCATTTCCTTCGACCGATTTTGCTAAAATTTTATAAAACACATTTAGATCATACAAAAAAAGTGTGTACAAATTTTTATTACCATACCAATAGTCCTTGCCATTTTGTATATCGCCATTATGGTCTCATTGAACTGTTCCACATCGGAATTAAAAGAAAACTCTAATTTATATTTTCAAGGAAACGAAAGTAAATTTTATTATTCAAGAATTTATATATATTTTGTTTAAAACTAGGTAGGTATACAAATACATAATTTCGATAGAACTTATTATGATAATAGGTAATTATAAAAAAAATTGTGTTTACAAAAGCTACAGTTTTGATAATAATTCTAAGACATCAGATTCAAGATAAGTTAATTAATTGGCTTAAAATACATACATACATTATTAAATTTGTGAAACTTAAACATACATAATACAATTATATTTTAATATATAACTTATTGAAAATATATATAAGTATGTATGTGTGTGTGTTTTTCAATTAAAATGCTATTTTTTATTTTTTAAAACACAATAAAATTGAATTGAAGAGAATTTAGCTTCTTTAAGGATTTTCATTGGTTATTATCTTATATATGAGAAATATTGTGACATTTAACTTATAAATGTTAAAACACTTAACATCCTTTGAAAATGTCCATTCAACTGTTATGTTAATAACATAGAGAAAATGAAATTGTGCAGTAGTATGTAGTTTAACAGGCACATAACATAATTATGTTTATTAAATGTAAAGTAAATTATAGCTGCTGTACAGAAAAAAGGTTAAGAATTTGTTTAAATTTGTTTAAATTTGTACCTAATTTTTATTTTTTTTTTTTAAATTTTTATACTATATATTTTTCTTTAGTTTTGACGATAAAGGGTTGGTATAATTAATTTATTGCATTTAATTCAATATGTTTGAACTAACTATTTTATTATAATTTTTTTTTTAGATGATTTGTATATCTTAGCAAAATATATATGTTAATTTACATACTTAATGTAAATATATAAGTGTGTGTGTAGGTCTGTCAAGGTTGTGTTTTGTTATAATTTTAAGTTGCAATTTTAACATAAATACAATTCGGTTTGTATGCATTTATATGTGTGTGTGTGTGTGTGAGGGAGTGTATGTCTTTGCATAAATTTATTGAGTATTTTAATCGGTAACGGTTGCTTATCAACAGCTAGCTAAAGAGCTTTCTAAGCTTTCCTTCATACGTAAAGAAATATATTTTTTTAAACAGGTTCAAAAATACATTTTATGAAAAATATGTAAAAAGATGTAAAACATTTCATTAGCATTCTAACTGTTGCACATACTATACATACATGCATACATACACATATTAGGTTTAACAGCTTATCGTGCCTTATTTAAACCATCGTCATCTAGCTAGTTATATAAAATTTAATATATGTGGCTATAGCAATTCACTTAATGGCCTGCTGTTTCAGATTTCAGTTTATAACTGTTTAAGGTACTCAATACTTTTTTTCCACTCTGGGAGTTACTACATTTATTTTTTTTTTTAATTTTTTAACTACTTTGCTTATTCTAGTAAGAAAACATAGTAGTAGAACCAGCAAGTAAAAGTTAAATTTTGTTTTATTTATATGCTAAATAAATTCAATTTTTTCTTTTGTGCTGCTAACTAGCTTAACTTAATATTTTGTTTTTATATATTTTTTATATATTAGCTTAATTTGCAGTTTGTTTTTTTGTAAGGTTTCGTTTTAGTTAATAAATAAATAATTGAAAATTTTAGCATTAAAGTTATGTACTATGAAGGTACATGTGGATGTGTTAAAGGCTGAATTTTCAGTGGATAGTGTTTTTGTTGTTTTTTTTTTTTTGCAT
This sequence comes from Tetanocera ferruginea, assembly GCA_958299015.1. Taxonomy (NCBI): domain Eukaryota; kingdom Metazoa; phylum Arthropoda; class Insecta; order Diptera; family Sciomyzidae; genus Tetanocera; species Tetanocera ferruginea. The sequence goes on from OY282641.1 coordinate 140,818,362, forward strand.
TATAATTAAATCGATATGTTTGCTTTTGATACATAATGTTAAACAGAAAATTATATATTAATATATTACTAGCTGCACATATTTTTTTCACCTCTTTCTCAATTCAAAATTCAGAAGCTTAACAGTAACATTAAGTAACATTGACTAACAGCAGCTTAACAGAATTAGCGGATCATTTATTTTCAAGATTCTAAAGTGTTATGTTAAAGTTTCTGCACTGTTCTAATTCTGTTAAAATGTTCTGTTGTAGTTCTGAAACTGAAATCGTTTTGTTATGTTGATGCTTAGTTGGGAGTTTCTTTTCCGTGCATGATCCTATCCAGAAGCACAATTCTTGCAAATTTTTAATAAGATAATTTCAGTGAGATAATTTTAATTATAAATGGTTTTATAAAAAATGTCCCTAGGATCAAAACTGTTCAAGGTATGCCACTAAAAAGGTGACTGAAATCGTTTGTTCCCCCTTAAATCGGATTTTTCAAATATCTCGTAAATAAAAATTTTGCGGTTTATAAGTCTGAGGGACTTTTGCTTATGAGATAATTTTTAGAAAAAAAAAGTTTAAAAAAAAATGTACCTAGGATCAAAATTGTTCAAGATTTATCACTAAAACGGTGACTAAAATAGTTTTTTCCCTAAAATCGGATTTTGTAAATATCTCGCTAACGAAAATTTTTCGGTAATATGAGTGCAAAGGACTTTTTTCAATGAGATAATTTTATGCAAAAAAGGTTATATGAAAAGTTTTCGTAGGTTTAAAACTGTTTAAGATAAAGGAGTGAAAAAGTATGACTAAAATAGTTTTTTTTCCAATTATTTAACTATAAAAAAATTTCAAGTTATAAGACCAAAAAGGTCACTTAAAATCGTATATTTCCATTCCAATCCCGTTTTCTCGTTAATGGGATTTTTGGAGTTATTTGGATGAAAATGACTTTTTTTTACATTCGATTATTTAAGACATAAAAATCATAGAAAAATTTCTTCAAGGACAAAGTTTTCGATATAAACTGCGAGAAGGATCCGTAAAATCAGTTTTTTAAAAATATTTCTTAAACGGGAATTTTCGAGTCATATTCGTCGAAGGGATTTTCATTTATTAGATCATTTTTCACAAAAAAGGACTTATACAAAATTTCTATAGATAAAAATTTTTCGAGATAAATGAACAAAAAGCTTGCTAAAATCATTTTTCTCCAAATAACTCGAAAACTTTTTTCAATAATTTGCACCAAAGGTACTTTTTTTCAACAGACAATTTTACATAAATTAGGATGTACAATTTTTTACATAGGGACAAAAGTTTTCGAGATATACTAGCAAAAAGGCTTACTTAAATAGATTTCTCGTTTCTTCATTTATCTCGTAAACGGGATTTTTTTAATTACTTGCATCGAAAAGACCCTTTTTCATTATTTTAGGTCCTTTTGACATTTTTACTATATTTATTTTAATTATTTTATCCATAACAGTCGTTAAAAAATATGTGTAAGTACCAAGTTTTCGAGATATTATGCGAAAAGGTGTTCGTAAACGGGATTTTGAGTAATTTTACACAATAAAGTTTATATATAAAATTTCCATAGTTTTCGAGATATGCTGCCAAAAGTGTCTCCGAAATCTACCAAAATGTCTCTAAAGTAATTTTTCTCCAAATATCTTTAAATCTTTTTTCGATCATATGTACCAAAAGGATTTTTTTTTCATTGAATAATTTTATACAAAGAGCATTATAAAAAATTGTTCGTAGCAACAAAAGTTTTCAAGATAAACGAACATGAAGAACGTTTAAATAATTTTTTCCGTATATCTCGTAAAAGTAATTTGAATCAAAAGGACTTCTTTAAATTATATTATTTTACATAAAAATTTCATACATCCAAAAATCTCGAAAACTATAAATTTTTCAATAGTTTGGATCAAAAGGACATTTGTTCATTACACAATATAAGACATCGTTAAAATATTTCCCTAGGAACAAAAGTGTTCGAGACACACAAATATATATTACTTAAATAGTTTTTCCATATATCTTGTAAAAGGGATTTTTGTAGAATTTTGGGTGAAAAAAACTTTTGTTAGTTGGATGATTTTATAGGAAAATATCATATGAAAAAGTTAAGTAGAATCAAAATTGGTTTTTTCAAATATCTCCAATGTAATCTAAACGGGAATTTGCGGTAAAAAAAACTTCTGTTCATAAAATAATTTTACACAAAAAAGGTAACAGACAAAATTTCCTGAAGGATCAAGTTTTCATGATATACAAGCAAATAACTTACACACGGAAATTTGACGGTATTTTGATTCAAAGGGAATTTTTTCATTAGACAATTTTAAACAAAAGTTAGACACATTTGAATTTTTTGTTAAAAGAAACTATTGCATTATCATTGAAAATAAACCATCTAAGCTTCAGACAAAATTGTTCGTGATACATGCCGCTTACAATTTCGCATTACAATAGGATCTACGCATAAACAGTTCCTTTCCAAAATAATTTTAAACATTATTTTGTGCTTGCAAGAATTTTGTGCTTCAAGGAGTATTAAGCTTTATCGAGTCATATATATAGTAGAGGGTTTTTAATATTTTCATAAAACTTTAATACATTTGTAGATGAAATATTTTAAATTATATATACCAAACATACATTTATGTGCTTTTTCATATAACAATTATCAACGGCAAATACTTAAATATATATATATAGACTAAATATTTAAGAATATAAAGGTATATAAATATTAAATGGTAGGTTTGTTTTAAAGATAGTTGTTATTTTCTTTTTTTTTTTCTTAAAATAATATAATTTAATATAAATTCTAACTAGTTAAGAGCAAAGCAACATTTATACACATACATACATACATAATATTTAATTTGAGAATTTTAATATTTTCCATATTATTTTGAATTTCCATATTGGCTGTTTTAACACATGCACATTATCTTGCTTGCTTGTATCACATATCAACATCGACACTTTTCACATATACATATATTCACATATATAGTATAACCTATACAAAATATTTGATTCTATTTTGCAAAAATTTTTATAAATTTTGAATCTAAAAAATTAATTAATACATAGTTATAAAAGAGATTTTTTTAAAAGTTAGATACTTAAGGATTCAAAGTTTCCTGCTTTTTAATGTTTGTTTATTTGCTTGTTTGTATTCTGTTTAATATAAGACACAAATCTAAAAGGTACTGTACTCTCTGTTGAAAGCCTTTAGGATTTGGTTAATGCAACCTCAAGGCGCTTAAACTAGGCTTAAGTTTGTGTGTGTGAGTGCGAACTAATAACTACTTTGAGTTCGCACGCATCATAATAAAAAATTCACTGGCAAGCACCGAAAATGAAATAATTTGTCATAATACTAAATACTAGATACTAAATACTAAATACTCAATAGTACTGGTTTAGTAAATACAGGTCATAAACATAGTTAAAAAAAAAAAAAAAACAAAAAATAAAAAATTATATATAATGAAACCTACAGACCAATTGACTAGAAAACGATTTAATAACAATAGTGTTGGGTACCCGTATTTATTTTTTTAATTTTATTTTTTCTCCTTAAATAAAGCTTACTTCTACTAATATCGGTAGTTTTTCTTCTCCTTCTTCTTCTTCCGTTTCATTAATTGAGCCGCTGTTGACAGCTTAAATTATCCACTCTTAACTTGTAACAATTTGCTAGAAATGCTTAGAAAAAAATCAACTTGAGGGTGTGCTAACTGTAAAATTAGAGTTTGTTTTTGCCTTGACATGACAGGGAATTGCTCTTAAAGCGGATACGAAGGGGAAAGGAACTTAATTGAGCATAAATATTTAATTTTGTTTTATAATTGAAACTATTGTGAGTGAGTTGAATGCGCTAATTCGAGTATAAATAATTCGAGAGGGGAGAACAAAAAACCTACTAAACACAAAATAAAGCAATGATAGAGAATTGAAGAAATATAGAGAAAACGCAAAGGCCTTGTGCTCGCTGCATTTAAACTCGTATTGAAAGAGTCATATGAATCATATTCATATCATTGAGATTTGAGAATTTTTATAAAAGAATTGTTATCGGAAAAAAGAGAAGATCAGCTTTTGAGAAATTTTACGCTTTTCCAAAGGTTCTATAGAAAGAATAGAGTAGTTAGAGATAAGAAAGAAAGAATAGAAATAATACAGTAGAGAAAAATATTGAGAAATCAAAAGGGTTCATATAAAGAATAGAGTAGATAGTAGAGATAATACAATAGGGAAAAATAATATTAAACAGAACTATTTTAGAGACAAAAATAGATTATTTTTTTAAGGCATTTTGAAAATTTTTTAATTTTTAATGAATTTCTATTCACTTTTCATACAAAAGCAGAAAAAGGATTAATACCAGATGAACCATGATACAAATTTTTAATAATAGTCTTTATATCGAATATGAAGGATCGAATACGCATTATTCTAGATTTTTAAGTAAAATCAGAGAAAATGTGAAAAGTTCTTGCCTTATTAATGAAGATTTTTTGAACGCTCATAATAATGATTCAGAAAGGAGTCTGTAGAGTGAAGATTTCATGAGAGTTCTCATTTGTGGTCCGAAAACTGTCTTATTTACAAAGAATTTATGAGCGTACATAATTATGACGCAAAAAAGAGTATTTAAATTCACGTTATAAAACACGAGTGCTCCTAATAACGACTCAGAATCCAGTATTATTTGTAAAGATTTTATTAGTACGATATGTTTTATTTATAAAGATTTAAAGAGCGCTCCTGAGCGTTTATGACTTAGAAAAGAGTCCCATTTAGTAAGATTTATGAGTTATCATAATTATCATAATTAAAGAGACATGTTTATTAAGATTTAATGAGTGATTCCAATAAATGACTCAGAGAAGAGTACTATTTATGAAGATTTTATAATTGCTCATTATTATGAGTTCAATGAGAGTTCATGAGCGCTTATAATTAAAAAAAGTTTCATTTATTAAAATTTGATGAGTAATCATAGTTATAATCATAATTATCGAGACTTATTTATGAAGATTTTATGATCGTGCGTAATAATGACACAGAAAAGAGCCTTTTTCGTAAAGATTTTAGGAGTACTCATTAATTAACTCATTATTGATGATTCAGAAACGAGTACTATTTAAGACAATTTTATGGGTGCTTATCATTATGAGACCTAAAAAGTCGTATATATGAAGATCTACTGAGTGTTTCTAATAATGTTTCAGAAAAAAATTCTATAAGAGAGTTTTATAAGTTATCATAATTTTGACTCAGAAACAATTTTATGAGCGTACATAATTTTGACTCAGAAAAGGATGACCTTATTTATAAAGATGTTTTGAGTGCTCATAACGATGAGTCAGAAAAGAATCATGATAATATAATTTATCTAAAACAGCGATATGTTTTAGAGTTTCTTTTCCGATAACAAAGCTTTTTGATTAAAATTTTTTGGAACATTTTTTGGAAAATTATCATAATTTTTGCTAGATATGAGTCATAGAAGACACTGAATATGCCACTTAAAAGTACATTTCGTTGACTCTTACAAGACTCATATTTTGGTCTTCGATCACTGTGCCCTCAAAAAAAGGTTATACGCTTATTACGAGCACTCGTACTCTTATATTGAAGTCTCAAAAGAAAAAATAAATTTTTAACTGACTTATGCGAAAGCATGTTATCATCATTGTGTGGTGTGCGAGCTAACGAATCTCTGTAGACCCGAGTTCGAATCACCATTCATACAAACCTCAGAACCTACTATCGCAAACCATAGAGAGTACACCATGCCATGTAAAACTTGGTGCCTCTACATATTCCCTAGACTTCGATTCGCCAACACTTTTGGTACAAGCAATACTTAAAAAATTAATTTATTTAAAATATATTTTCTTCTATTTCTATTGTATTTTGTATTAAATGAAGGTCCCGATTTTGAGCATTTCGAACAAGCGAGTTACCTGGAGTTAATATGGTATTGAACTATAGTTCCAGAACTGGAGCTTATCTGGAATTGGGAATTGCAGGGAATATTCCACCATTGTCAGGTATTTTCTTGTAGTTTGAACTACTCGGGCCTTACCCGGGTTACGGTTATTTTCGAGCTTTGTAGGTATTACAAAAATAACACGCATTTTGTACATTTTATAAAATAAAAATTAAATTAAGAATTGAAAAAATAAATTGTTTGTGACTCGCTATTCAATTGTCTTTAAAAAAGTTCAGATAGTTGAACTAGATAGTTACGAAAGTACTCTTTGCTTTTGAAATTTAAGTATCTATATATTTTTATTGAATTTCTCTTCTAATTTTCTGCCTTGGTCCTCAGTTCTCTTTCATTCGGTTCAGTCTCAAACAAGCGCTTAGGGAAGAATATAGCCACAATGACCTTCCCTTAAAATAAATCTTCATGCTGAGCTCAAGTCAGAGAAACTTTGCATGGATCCCACCAATGTTTTACGATTTCTAGTAAGACAATGGCTTGGGTATCGAAACTATAGGCTCTTAATAGATCTCCGTATATGGCCGGCACTCCGTAGAAAGTATTCAAGTGGTTATATAGTTATATAGGATAGTAAGTCAACCTCTAGTACTTTAAGAAAGTAAGCGCTTCGGAAGTCCAGGTAGTCCCTGCGAGTTCTGAAGCCTCAGCCCGAATACTGTGATGACCTAGAAGTAGCGCTTCAAAGAGCACCTACTGCTCTAACCTAAAAACTTATATTTGAGAGAACAGGTGTTGGTTCGAAGCCAAAGAAAAAACGAAAAGCGAAGATTGAAGAAGATAAGGAAAGTTAATGTGGAGTTGGTAGAATGTCCTGATTCCGGGTTCTTGTACCGAAAATAGGTATGTTGAGCTGTCTTCGGGCCATTGAGATGATTAGAATGATTAGATGATTAGGGTTTCAATTTACCTTCGGGCGAATGTAAACAAGTGCTGAAGTCTACAAGTGCTAGTGGAGACTCCATGAATAGCCCTGAGTCACTAAAAAAAGGTAAAAAATAAAGCTAAACAGTACAGTTTCAACTCTTATCTTTTCAGTCGTTCTTTATGGAGTTGAAGATGGGCGTGGCAAATACTCTTAAATAAGAAAGTTTTTTTATAAAAATGCAACTTTTTGAAAAAGGAATTTCACTCAGATTGCAATTTATTTAATCAATCTTAGACGCATATTCGTCATAAAGACCGAACTATAGACCAGTTAGGTGCGTCATTACGGCTCTAAAAAATGCATTTCAAAGTATAAAAAATTTTGAAAATTTCAAAAATTGTTCATTGTTTTTACTATAATTTTGAAATTTGTATTTTCAAATATGGCATTTCAATCAATATTTTAGGTAGGCATATAAGTAAAGCTCCATTATTGTAAAGATCTATTTTTCTTCTTGCAGATAATATTTGCAGAAAATACTTTCGCACGAAGATTCTAAAAGTAAAGGATTCTTGATTTTAAGGGATTCTTGATGAACAGTTTTGTGGTCGAAATCACGACCATAAGACTATATTTTCAAATCAAAGTAAGCCATTCTGGTCAATATTAAAAGTAATACCATCTTTAGTTTATTTTTTAAAAAAAATTTTGCGAACTTGCCCATTTTGAGAGAATGTTTAACAAGATTTCAACATTTTCTTAGCCGAAAAATGGTACCGTTAAATTTCGTCTTCTCTTTCTCTGTTTGTCAGCGTACCGGGAAAGATCTATTTATTGAGTTTTTCTTATGACATTCTCTTTATTAAACGTTGATTGTTTTATTCGTTATAGGTAAGGAAGAAAGTATAGAAATAAAACGGAGAAAATGAAATGAAATTTTGGAAATTTTAGGCGCATTACAGAAACATTTTAGGATTTTTATTGAGCAGAAATAGGAACAATTAAATTATATAGGTACTTAGCAAAAACTATTAAATATTTATGCTCTAAAAATACGATATGCTTACGATAATTTAAAGAAAAATACTTTACAAAACAATGAAAATATAATCTAAAAATTATGTATATCATTTAAGATAAGCTAGTTCAGCAGATATTATGAAAAAATAGAAATTAATTCTTGAATACAACAACAAAAACGGATAGGCACATCTAGAGTCTATGTTAGAAGGTTCACTATAATAATACATACATACATACATACATTAATTAAATGCTAACGCGTTCGTCAATCAATGATCATCATACCAAACATTAACTTTTGGTGTATGTAAAGATAGTTTAAAAATTGTTTTTTTTTTTTTTAAATGATAATAATTGACGCAGGGGATATGAAATACATAAAAAAGCTAGCTACTGGGCTTAAATATCAACTTAAGCAAATTAGTTTTAACAGTACTTAAACCTAATTCTCCTATCATCTCATAGTTAGTTATGTATTTTATGCAGGTCTCTGGTATATAGCCTAGTTTCTAAATATAGTATGTTTGCAACTTTAAGTTAAGATTTTCTTAGCTATAAATAAATAATATGTCGTAAGTAACTATTTAAAATTATTTATTTTAAGCAAAGCAAGATTTAGGCTTGATAAATTAATTAATATATATTATAAATATATAAAAACAAAACACACAGATTCTGTGAACATAAATGTTGTTAGTTTATAAATACAGTTTGCGTCATGGTTAAATCTTAGTGAGATAATTTTAGTTTACTTTTTTTTTAAATATTTTTCTGTTAGTTTTCTTAAAATGGTAAACTTGCTACAAACATATTCTCAATGAGCGCTGGTGCTGGCACTAAATCCTCCAATTTTAAATAGAATATTCGCTGTAAGCCTTGCACGCTAAGCGAACGTAATTCGGGCAGCTTACCCAGTAGACGACTGAAGTAGTGCGGTTTTTTTTGAGCCTCTGCATTATAGGTTACATGATCACGTAGACTGCCGATGATTTTCATTTGAAGTTGTTCAACTTTTTTTGGCTCACGCAGACCATGGCGTTCTGCAAAGAAACGAAAAGAAAGAACACAATTTTTTGCCGGTAAGTTAAAGAAATTACTAATTTGGTTAAAATTTAGGTATTTTTTTATGTTATTTTTGGAATCAATCTTATAATATTTTGACAATGACAGCTTTTCCGCACTAAAAATCTTGACTCAGTATTATGTGTCCTTAAAATTTAATTTATTTTAGCAAGCATATTTTTAAAAATGGAATAAATCGAAGTAAATTCCATTTGTTTTGCTTTTTTTCAAAAGAATTTTTTCAAAAGGAGCAAACATTCCCGTTATTTATGGAACAAGATTTCTCTCATGTGTTTGCCTCATCTAGCTTCCTAGTAAAAACTTAAGTTTTCTTCAATTCAATTCATCCATAGGGCTAAAACCTAAAACTCTCCTTAATGTACCATAAAAATTTCAATTTATTTTATTTTATAAAAATATAGTTACTTTTGGATCACCCTATACAGTCCATTTTATAAGGAAGTAGACTTTGCCAACCAAAAATTTGAATTCTGAATCTGAATTTGTTCTCATTTCAAAAACGTTTTTTTTTTAAATTTGATCAGAGTCCAAAATATATTCTACTACTAAGCTTTGCAAATGCTCTTTATAGAAACTATGTTACTTCGTTATAAATTCTATAGCAGCGTAATGGCACACTTGTATTATTTTATAAAAGCTAAGGAAGTAGACTTTGCCAACCAAAAATTTGAATTCTGAATCTGAATTTGTTCTCATTTCAAAAACGTTTTTTTTTTTAAATTTGATCAGAGTCCAAAATATATTCTACTGTTAAGCTTTGCAAATGCTCTTTATAGAAACTATGTTACTTCGTTATGAATTCTATAGCAGCGTAATGGCACACTTGTATTATTTTATAAAAGCTTTATAAAAGCTAAGGAAGTAGACTTTGCCAACCAAAAATTTGAATTCTGAATCTGAATTTGTTCTCATTTCAAAAACGTTTTTTTTTTAAATTTGATCAGAGTCCAAAATATATTCTACTATTAAGCTTTGCAAATGCTCTTTATAGAAACTATGTTACTTCGTTATGAATTCTATAGCAGCGTAATGGCGCACTTGTATTATTCTATAAAAGCTTTATAGCAACTTAAAGATTTTTAGTTAGCTATGTATTCATACAACTTTAAATTTCTTATAATTAATTTTCAACTATTTACATATCAAGTTCAACTTTTTGCAAATTAAATTCAACTTTTTACAAATCACATTCAACTTTTTAACCATTAAAAAATTAACTTTTTCAAAGAAAAAACAAATAAAAGTTGAATTCGATGCCCAAAAGTTACATTTTAAGCAAAAAAAAATTGAATTTGAAGTGAAAAAACTTTTTCTAAGAGACACAAGTCTCCACCTCCTGTTCCATTTGACTCATTTGCATTTAAAATTATCAACTTAAGATTTACTGAAGCCTGTTCTTCTTTAAATGACTAATAGAAGGCTTATAGAAATGAAAGAAAAAATAAATATTCGTACCAGGAAACATTCGACTGTGAAAGTTTATTTAATCATTCAAGTAATGTTCAAGTTAACCCTTGGCAGCTTCCGATCGTAAGCTTTTTAGAAGTAGAATCGAAGCTACAAGTGCCAAATTTTCAAATTTCATAATAATAATTGAAATAAACCTTAAAAATTCATAAGTACCTCTTCCTCCCTCTTCCCTCCTAAATTTCATTGTTTGAAAAAAAATTCAAAACATTTTTACACCATCATCGAGACTCGAAATTGTAGCTTACCACTAGTCATCAATTGCCTATAACCGCGTCGAGTAATTAAGCATTTTGAGTGACATCGTATTTCATTGCAATAATGATAATCATAACGAACGATTTAACGGCACTGCGGCCCAGTAATCGAGTGGTAAGCGTGCTTGACTGCCAATCCAGAGGTCTCGGGTTCGAATGCCGACCAGGTCCTACGTGTTTACGTTTCTTATATAATTATAATCTTATGTTATTAACTATTTAATGTAAAAATTGCAGTGTGCAAAATTTTTTTCATCCTAAGATCGAACCGCGGACTGCGGCAACCATCGCATAAGTGTCGCTAGTTCTAACTTCGTGCTTGCTAAAGCAACATAAATAAAATAAAAATTTTATTCCCAATTTATTAAATTATAGGACAGCCTTGACTAAAAAATATCTAGTAATTTGAAAAATATCAATTCTTATTAAAAAAATTATTAAAAAAGTATTATTCCAACGATTAGCTTTAAAATAACTCCAAAGTTTTTACCATTCAATTATTTTGTATTAAATTTAAAAAATGAAGAACTAAAATTAAAATTTTATTCCGAATTTATTAGATTTAAGTACAGCCTTGACTTAAATAATTTCTAGTATTTTGAAAAGTATCAATTTTAATTAAAAGAAGGATTAAAAAATTCATTAGTCCAACGATTGGTTTTAAAATTATTCCAAGATTTTAAAGCGTGTAGCTCTGTTCGCGATCTGGGTAGTAAACTATAACCAACCAAAGCTCCCCGAAAAGCCAGCCCAAAAAGCCAGCATGACATAAGCCAGGGCCCGCTGACTTTCCATGCTGCCAGTTTTCAAGTCCTTCTTCAGATCTCGTTGCAAGCTACTACCAGTTGACTGTAGTACTACTAGTACTCCGGACTAGTGATCAACTAGTAAGCTGCACAGCAAAAGATTGTCAGAAAATGACTGTTTAGAACATGCTTTTAATTATTGACAGCCGTTTTTGTAGCAAAATCTTATTTCGATAGCCTAGTTTCGATTATATAGCTTGTACCAAAAGTGTGGGATATTCAAAGTCTCTAGATTTTTTCATATATTTTATTCTTATCGCCATTTTAATTCTGCTCAAAGTCAGTAATATATGTATTTGGATTGCAAAGTTGATCCTCGAGCAAATTTTAACCTTTAATTCGTGAATTTGGAAATGTTGTTTTGCAAGTACCAAATTTCCTTAACATTTATCTTGATATACCCTACAGATATCCTTTAAGCTGAATTGTCTTTAGATTTTTTTTATTTTTCGATTTTATCGTCATCTTAATTGTGATTCATTTTACCCTCACTCACCTGTTATAAGTGTCAGCGCACACAAGCAGGCAAATGCCGAAACGTCTATCTCCAAAGTATGCAAGCTCTTGCTAAACTCCAGTATACCATTGAGCCATTCTCCAAACGAGCGCTGACACTGACTGCGATGCAATACGATGCCATTGCAGAAAGCCATCTTCATATCATCGATACGTGCACGATACGACAAACGCAGCACAAATAATTCCAGCGATGCCGACTGGAAGAGCAGCTCCTGATCTTCAGCGCAAAGATCTAAATAGCCCGGTATCTTGTCCGCGAACTGCTTGATGACGTCCACGGAGGTTGTAAGCAAATTATAGAACTGCTGCACCTTCTCGGCCTCGCTCATAGCTGGTGCCAGCGGTTGCTGGCCATCGGTGGTGGTGTTGGTGGTGGCGGTGTTGGTGGTGCCGTTGTTGTTGATAGCGGTGGGATCTTTGTACTGAGCATAATCCAAGCAGGATGCATCCGGTGTTGTATCAACATGTCCGCGTACCAGTGCTGTTATCAGTGAAACCGGTGGTGATGGCGGAGACTCTTGTGGCGACTTGGGCTTAGAGGGCAAGCGACCACGACGTCCCTTTAACGAATCGGTGCGTACTACTTCCTTGACCATGCCGACAACCAGACATTTTTGAAAACGGCAAAACTGACAGCGATTGCGACGTCGTTTGTCAACGGGACAAGATTTGTCGGCGAGACAGACATATTTAGAACCTTTTTGCACGGTGCGTTTGAAGAAACCTTTGCAGCCCTCACAGGTGCGCACGCCATAGTGCTGACAAGCTGCGGTATCACCGCAAACGGCGCACAATTGTGATGGACTCTGCATAATGCGTGCGCTCAACAGATCGCTGCTGGTGTGAATGTTGTTGGTTGTTGTGTTGCTGCTGTTGCTGTTGGCTGGCGTAGCCACTGTTATGGCTGATAAAGCCGACTGTTGCTGTTGATGACATCTAGGTGAGCTGGAAGCTGAGCTAGGTGCACTCGAGAGCTGCGGCGTGCCGTGATGTTGCTGTTGATGCGTGCCATGATGATGATGATGGTGATGATGATGTGGTTGATGCTGCTGCTTATTCTTGAGCAGCGCTGTTGATGAACTGCTGCTGCTGCTAAGCACAAGTTTAGGTAGCTTTGGGCTGTGTCGTGCGGGTGAATCGGAACGCTGCATGGGCAGCGAGGCGCGGCGCAGCGGTGTTATGCCAACAACAGCTGCAGCGGTGACAGCCTGCAATTCGGATATGGTGGGGAATGTGGGCAGCGAATAACGTTCAGCTGTTATTGCCGATGGATAGTTCTGGAATTAGAAAAAACAAAAAACCGAGTTAGAGGTTAGGTTTATGTTTAAGTTATGAATATCTTCAAAAAGTGTCGTTCAAAAAGTATTCTGTTCAAGATGCCAACTTACATTCTGTTGCTGCGTCATATGTTGATATTGCTGATAGAAGCTATCGCCGTCGGTGGTATTGAAACCTTGTCCCTGCTCCGAAGATGAGCCGCCTGAAATGGAAGAACCATTATTGTACTCATACGATGAAGCCGATGAGGTGGACGATGCTGCCGATGAAGCAGCAAATTGATAACTGCTGTAGCTGGTATTGTTGGTATTAACAAGACCACTGCCTGGATTCAATTGAGACTGTGCCTGCGTCGGATTAAGATGGCTGTGAATATGATGATGTTGATGCAGATGTTGATGCATGTGAATGTGATTGTGTTGATGTTGTTGCTGCTGTTGCTGTTGCTGCTGCTGCTGACTGAGCGCATGATTGGCCACAACTTCAGCGACAACAGAGTCATTAAGCTGAAAGCAATCTTCATCCATTTTCATGTCCAAGTCAGCCACACTCTCGTTTAACTGCGGCTGAGAATTAGTTGGCGTCGGTGTGGTGGATGCTGAAGGATTGTATTTCAGTGAGTAAGTTTCCTGGAAGCTGGGCAAAGAGCTGCCGCAGGAAAGCGGACCACCAATGGGTGAGGACAGTGAAAGCAGACCACTTGTGCGACCGTTTGAAGTTTGCACCTGTTGCTGGGACTGCTGCGCACGCTCTTCAAGACTATGCAAAGCTATGGCCGGATCACTGCTAGAGCGCAACGTAAGCAAACCGATTTCTTGTGGTGTCGTACGATCAAAGCACAAAGATTGCTGATCCTGCTCCGAAGAGCTAGGCGTGCTGCAATGTGTCAATGGCTGTTGTTCTGGTATGGAAGAGAGCCGTTTATCGCGCAAGCATGTGAGTTTGGTAAGATTTTCAATAGAGCTGCTGATGTCGTCGCCGCTGCCGATAAGTGTCTCACAGGATGAGTGCAGATCTTGCAACGTGTGTGCAGAATGATGCACGTAGTGCTGCGGATCGCTGATGTTCGGCGAGAGCAGCGAATGATTGGAGTCGGCGGGAAAGAATAAATCGGAGAGTTGATTGAAGGTTTGATCGATCAATTCGGAATCATCAACAGAGGCACCGCTGATATTATGTATGATGGTGTCCTCCTCGTCGTGTATGAGCTGTTGATGATCTGACTGCTGATGATGCTGATGTGATTGCTGTTGATGTTGCTGCTGCAAATGTTGCTGCTGATGCTGCTGCTGCTGCTGCTGCTGATGATGATGCTGCTGATGTTGATGCTGATGATGTGGATGTTGAGCGTTCGCTTGTTGCGTTGGAAAATTATCAAAAGGAGAAAGAGAACTAAAAGAGCTCTGCAATGAAAGACAAAATAAAACAGACTAAATTAGCGAGGAAAGTAAATTGTGCTGATTGTAAACAATGCACGGCAAGGAGCAACAAGGAGGAGTTAAGCTAAACCACATGCGCCAAGCAACTCTCTGACTGACAACGAGTTGATTGGCGTAAAGCAAAGAAAAAAAAATTTATTCAAACACCGATACCTCGCGCAAGATATATATCGAGTGTAATGTGTGCAAGGATATCAAAGCATGTTGAAGTGATTTTTTCTTTTGTATACTTATTGCACGGCAGCAATTTGTTACGTGTTGTTAACTACGTACAGCGATTGAAAAACAAAAAAAAAAAAAAAAAACAAAAAATATAATTTAAAACCGACAACAAGTAGGGATAATCAGTAGCGGTATAAAAGTCAAAGGTGCATTCAACTAAATTATATGCCATCAACCCTTGATTCATGAGAGAGTGTGTGCTTGTCTGTATGTTTTCTATGTTGCCTCATTATGTTGCGTTATTGTTGGGGTTGTTGTGTTGTTACAAACCGATTAGTTGCGCCAACAGCTATGATTTGGTAACAACTTGTTAATTGTTTCCTTTTTTTTTAATGTTGACAGAATTTGCATAAAAAAACATTTAAACTCAATTAGGCAGATATGGACACTTTTTGTCTACACATGTTGGCAAATATTGTTGCACTAGTGTTGCATACAATATTCATAAGTTGTATCAGGTAGAAAGGAGTCGAAAGAAGAAATTCTGAGGTTTGTCATTGTCTGTAGAGAGGTGAGGGCCAAACAGAATAATTGATTTATATTGATAAAAAACTTTTACCCGAGGTGAGAATTGAACTCGGGATTCGTTGGCTCGCACGCCATACATTTAGCACACACGACCACTGCCGTCAGTTGGGAACAACAATGATGCGATAATTCAAAATTGTCTGTAGACTTGTGCACTCAACGGAAATGAGTACCTAATCACTTTTTTGCTGGATTGGGTATCATTAAACCGAGTTCAAATTTTCAAAATTCATAATAAATACTTTAAATCTCAGAGGCTATCTTCCGACTGCAAAATAATATTGAAAAAGGGATTGAAAACTCAAATGAAGATATTCTTAAAGTGTATAACAAGTTCTATCAAAGTCTTCTGCGTAAGTTTAGGGTATTTCTAAGAGAGAAAAATGGGATCGGGTCGATATGCAAAATTCCTTTACAAAATTCTTCGTGCCAAAATTTACCTTCACAAAATTCTATTTTTCGAAATTCACTTTCTTTAAAATTCTTTTTTATGAAATTTCTTCTAAAGCACGTTCTCTGTTACAAAATTCCACTTTATAGAATTTCCCTTTTACGAAAAGCGTAGGCTTTTTATCGGCATCAACATGTTCTCATTCATTTTTTTTTTAGATAAGTTTTTGAATAGATGAGGATTTGAACCAAAATGAAGAGGAAGATATAGATACGGATTTAAGAAATTTTAATAAAGATGTGCGTCAAGATAACAACTAAGATGAAACAAAGATTTTCCCTTAGTTGTTTTTTCACTAGGATTAGGACAAACAAGGATAAGAACAAACAAAGATAAGGACAACTATTACTATAAAGTATAAGGATGAAGATTTAAACAATAACTAGGACGATGTTTGAGCCAAGGATTGGGAAAAATAATTACAAGTATTCGGGCAAGAATTGGAAGAAAGTTTAGGATATAAATTAGGAAAAAGACTGTGATATAGATTTGAAAAAGTATTATGATATTGATTTGAACAATTATTAGGATTAGAATTATGGTAAGAATTTGAAAAAAATTAGGGGAAGGATTGTGTCAGGGACTGTGACAAAGATAATTTTCGACAAGTATTTCGACAAGAATGAAGACAAGTATTGGGACAAAGTTGAGAACAAGGATAAGGCCAAAGATTAGCACAAGAATAAGGATTATGATAAGGTTTTGAACAAGAATGAGAACAAGAACTAGGAAAGGGATCAGAATAAAGATTAGAAATAGGATTTAAACAAGGATTAGGACAAGGTTAGGGTCAAGGATTGAGAAAACTTTAGAGACAAGGAAAAGGAAAAAAAAAAAAGAAAAATTAATATTGGGATAAGGACAAGCGTAAGGATTACGATAACGATAAGGTAAAGGATAAGACTTAGGATAATAATAATGATAAGTATTAGAATGAGGATTTGGATTAGAGTAAGGACAAGCATAAGTATGAAGATAACGATAAGGATAAGGATAAAAATAAGAATGAGAGTTAGAAATAGGATAAGAATTATGATCAGTATTGGGATGAGTATTAGGATAAAAGTGAGGATAAGAAAGAAAATTATTAAGATAAGTATTAAGATGGGGACAAGGATTAGGATTAGAATGAGTACAAGAATAAGGATGAGGATGAAGATCAGGATCAGATTAGAGTAAGGACAAGCATAAGTATGACGATAACGATAAGGATAAGGATAAAAATAAGAATGAGAGTTAGAAATAGGATAAGAATTATGATCAGTATTGGGATGAGTATAAGGATAAAAGTGAGGATAAGAAAGAAAATTATTAAGATAAGTATTAAGATGGGGACAAGGATTAGGATTAGAATGAGTACAAGAATAAGGATGAGGATGAATATCAGGATCAGAATCAGGATCAGGATCAAAATCAGGATTAGGATCAGAATCAGAATCAGGATCAGGGTCAGGATCAGGATCAGGATCAGGATCAGGATCAGGATCAGGATCAGGATCAGGATCAGGATCAGGATCAGGATCAGGATCAGGATCAGGATCAGGATCAGGATCAGGATCAGGATCAGGATCAGGATCAGGATCAGGATCAGGATCAGGATCAGGATCAGGATCAGGATCAGGATCAGGATCAGGATCAGGATCAGGATCAGGATCAGGATCAGGATCAGGATCAGGATCAGGATCAGGATCAGGATCAGGATCAGGATCAGGATCAGGATCAGGATCAGGATCAGGATCAGGATCAGGATCAGGATCAGGATCAGGATCAGGATCAGGATCAGGATCAGGATCAGGATCAGGATCAGGATCAGGATCAGATTCAGGATCAGGATCAGGGTCAGGGTCAGGATCAGGATAAGAATCAGGTACAGAATGAGGATCAGGAGTAGGATTAAATTAGGATTAGGATTAGGATTAAGATTAGGGTTAGGATAAGGATAAGGATAAGGATAAGGATAAGGATAAGGATAAGGATAAGGATAAGGATAAGGATAAGGATAAGGATAAGGATAAGGATAAGGATAAGGATAAGGATAAGGATAAGGATAAGGATTCGAATTAGAATTAGAATTAGAATTAGAATTAGAATTAGAATTAGAATTAGAATTAGAATTAGAATTAGAATTAGAATTAGAATTAGAATTAGAATTAGAATTAGAATAAGAATTAGAATTAGAATTAGAATTAGAATTAGAATAAGAATTAGAATTAGAATTAGAATTAGAATTAGAATTAGAATTAGAATTAGAATTAGAATTAGAATTAGAATTAGAATTAGAATTAGAATTAAAATTAGAATTAGAATTAGAACTAGAATTAGAATTAGCATAAGAGTTAGGACTAGGATTAGGATAAGGATCTACGATAAAGATTGGAACAAGTAATAGTAAAAGTAGTAGTAAAAGTAAAAAGGATTAAGATAAGCATTCGAAAAAGAATAAGAACAAGGATTGGAACAATCATAATAATAAGTATTTGTGCAAGGATATAGAATCAGAAAGCAATAAGGATAAGGAGATTGACACCGGTTAGAAAAAGCATCAATTAAAGGTGATTGAGACAATTTTTTGGACAAGGATTTAGACAAAGTTTGGAATAAGAAATAAGATAAAGATTAGTATAAGGACTAAGTAAGGATGTTCATAAGGATAAGGATAAGGATAAGTACAAGAATTTGAATAAGGATTACGCAACACTTTTTTTTTTAATACAAACTAGTCCTCTCAAATGAGTTTATATGGGATATTTAAACGCCAATTCTGAATAAGTTCGAAATTAATCGTTAAACAGATATTAAGTTGTCACTTATTTTTAAAGTCTTAGTTGAATTGTGAGCTTTGGTAATTCCTCCTCCTCAAATAAAACTCAGACGTAAACTTTCAAAACTCCGGTACACGTTTACTTTTTTTTTGTCCCCTCTGCCAGAATCGGTTATCGGAATCTTGTTATTTTGGAAAAAATTCGATTTTGTTGAACAGTTTTATTGAACTTATTTGCAAAGATTAAATAAAACTTTGACATAACCTGCTATGCAAAAATAGTGTTCCAAAAGTCAGATCAAGTCAAGACGACATTTCTAATAGTACCTATACTTTAATTTGACTCTTTCCTTAGAATTGATTTTCGGAAAAATGCATCCAGTTTTAAAGGCGTTTTCTATCAGTTAAGTCACAAGAATACAAATTTCAACATCGTCAGTCAGAGTTCTTTGTTAAAATATACCTTGTTTTCTTCCCAAAAATACTGCGACTTCTGTGAGTTTAAAAAAACAATTCAACTCAGGTGCTCCACACATTAAATTTAGCTTATAATGTAACAAAAAACTCTAACAAATAAACTCGCTTATACATGTATAGAACATAGAATTCGCTCAAAATTTAATGCAAATTTGATTTTAATTCATCGCTTTGACGCCTTGTGTCAATTAGTGGCTACTTTTATTAAAGTGTGGCTGTTTTTGTTTTGGTTGCTATCCACCAAAACCTGTTGCCTGCGACTACATGTGGCGATGATGGCTCCACTGCAATGAAATGGAAAGCAAAAAAAAAAACAAACTTGATTCTTTCTACTAATTAATGCAAATAAGCAATAAAATCGACTGCATAAAGAAATTAAAAAAGTGAACGAAAAACAACGCCTTTTATTCTTAACAAAAATAAAACAACAAAACAAGTTTATTTTATTAGACCCAGACTTCCTCAATATATGAACACGCGAAATAGTTTTGCAGTTTTTGCATGATTTATAAATATTTATAAAAACAAAATATTTTAAAAAAAATCAATTAAATATTCCTTAAAATAGAAGAAATGCTCACTCACATTTGGTTGCAAAAGTAACATGCTTGTTGGAGCTAAAAGCCTTGAAGTGTTGGCTTTAATGGTTTGAGACTGAGATAATTTCTCTGCTTTATATTTGGACGTTGTTTTGGCGCGCAAGTCTGTTGCTGCTGTAGTTGCTGTAGTTGCTGTTGTTGCTGCTGTAGATATTGCTGAAGTTGTATTGGAGGGTTTTGTATTCACTGTTGCTGTTGTTGTTGCTGTTGCTATTGTTGTTGTTGTTGTTGTTGTTGTTGTTGTTGTTGTTGTTGTTGTTGTTGTTGTGGTGGCGGCTGGCAAGCGTTCTGCTACCAAGCTGCTGACATTAAGCGGTTTTGTTGCACCTGAAAGAATAAGAAATTGAATTTTAGAATTATTGCCAACCTCAGCTCCACAAGAGATCGTAAATAATATTTTAACTGTTTAGTAGCAAAAATACAAAAATTATATATTAAAAAATAACAAGCGTAAAGAAGTCATCCAACTATGAAGCGTAACATGCAATTGCAACTAAATGCCAAAAGTGTCCTTTGGGATATAGCAAAAGCCATTAACATTTAATAACTGCGTGTGCTGAGAACTTTTATGTTGTTTTGTTGTTTGTGCTGTACATATATGGAGTTTATAGCTTAACGGCAGTTGATTTTAGTAATTTTTAATTTTTTTTTATATATTATTTATAAATATAATTTTGTGCTACTGTGCTGCGAGCAAAAGCGTTTAGCTACGTTTGGCTGGTTTGAACAAAAAATTTTAAATAAAAAAATAATTAAACCAATGTTTATCTTTAACTCGTTTAGAAACAACACCACTGAAAAGCAGGTTCTATTTATTATTTAGCTGCTGCAAAATTTAAACTGTTGAAGAATAATTTAAAACAATTTCAATTTCAATTTCAATTTCAATTTCAATTTCAATTTCAATTTCAATTTCAATTTCAATTTCAATTTCAATTTCAATTTCAATTTCAATTTCAATTTCAATTTCAATTTCAATTTCAATTTCAATTTCAATTTCAATTTCAATTTCAATTTCAATTTCAATTTCAATTTCAATTTCAATTTCAATTTCAATTTCAATTTCAATTTCAATTTCAATTTCAATTTCAATTTCAATTTCAATTTCAATTTCAATTTCAATTTCAATTTCAATTTCAATTTCAATTTCAATTTCAATTTCAATTTCAATTTCAATTTCAATTTCAATTTCAATTTCAATTTCAATTTCAATTTCAATTTCAATTTCAATTTCAATTTCAATTTCAATTTCAATTTCAATTTCAATTTCAATTTCAATTTCAATTTCAATTTCAATTTCAATTTCAATTTCAATTTCAATTTCAATTTCAATTTCAATTTCAATTTCAATTTCAATTTCAATTTCAATTTCAATTTCAATTTCAATTTCAATTTCAATTTCAATTTCAATTTCAATTTCAATTTCAATTTCAATTTCAATTTCAATTTCAATTTCAATTTCAATTTCAATTTCAATTTCAATTTCAATTTCAATTTCAATTTCAATTTCAATTTCAATTTCAATTTCAATTTCAATTTCAATTTCAATTTCAATTTCAATTTCAATTTCAATTTCAATTTCAATTTCAATTTCAATTTCAATTTCAATTACAATTTCAATTTCAATTACAATTTTAATTTCAATTTCAATTTCAATTTCAATTTCAATTTCAATTTCAATTTCAATTTCAATTTCAATTTCAATTTCAATTTCAATTTCAATTTCAATTTCAATTTCAATTTTTGGATTTGGATTTGGATTTGGATTTGGATTTGGATTTGGATTTGGATTTGGATATGGATATGGATTTCGATTTGGATTTGGATTTGAATTTGGATTTGGATTTGGAGTTGGAGTTGGATTTGGATTTGGATTTGGATTTGGATTTGGATTTGGATTTGGATTTGGATTTGGATTTGGATTTGGATTTGGATTTGGATTTGGATTTGGATTTGGATTTGGATTTGGATTTGGATTTGGATTTGGATTTGGATTTGGATTTGGATTTGGATTTGGATTTGGATTTGGATTTGGATTTGGATTTGGATTTGGATTTGGATTTGGATTTGGATTTGGATTTGGATTTGGATTTGGATTTGGATTTGGATTTGGATTTGGATTTGGATTTGGATTTGGATTTGGATTTGGATTTGGATTTGGATTTGGATTTGGATTTGGATTTGGATTTGGATTTGGATTTGGATTTGGATTAGGATTTGGATTTGGATTTGGATTTGGATTTGGATTTGGATTTGGATTTGGATTTCTATTTGGATTTGGATTTGGATTTGGATTTGGATTTGGATTTGGATTTAGATTTGGATTTGGATTTGGATTTGGATTTGGATTTGGATTTGGATTTGGATTTGGATTTGGATTTGGATTTGGATTTGGATTTGGATTTGGATTTGGATTTGGATTTGGATTTTGAGTATGATTTTGATTTTTTAAGCAATGTTGGTTCAAAAATAGATTCAATAAAAATTCAGAAAAAATTTGCTTTCCTTGAATTGTGCATCCGTTATTCGCTTTATAGCAAGTAATATGCTGATACATTTTTCTATAATTTACAGAATAGTAAATTTGTCTGCTCTCAGAATTCATTGATTTGACATTTGATAAAAAAGTTGTCGCATCCTTTATTTGCCTTGGACCAAATCTTAAGAAAACACTTGCTGGTAAGGCTTGCAAATGCTCACAAAAAGCACATAATGATGTTTTCTTGTAATTTTTATTATATTCCACGTATAAAAACATTTAAAAGTGTTTTTAGTTGATTTAAAATTGTCACAGTTGTGACATAAACAACCAAACAATAACTGGAGTTCATAATATTTTAATTTCTATCTTATATCAATAACTGTGGTTATGGTTATCAGTTTTTATTGATTGGTTTATATAAATTTTGTTTTATTCTATTGATTAATAATAATTTAGCAATAAAAATCATTAGTTTGATTAATGATATAAATTATAATTTATTTTCAATTATTTGCTGTAATTGGAAAAATATTAAATATTCATAGTCATGCGACTTTTTTCATTTCCCAGTTAAAGTATGTTAAGTTAAAAAAACAACAACGACAATGATTACTCGTACTCGTAGATTCAAAGAAAAACATTTTTGGCAAGTGTTTCTTAAACAAAAATTAATCTCAACTATTGAACTATTGCGCAAACAACAACAAAACCATTGCTTAAGGCATATTTTTTTTTTCTTAATCTTCTGCGAGAAATCAGCGAATTATATTTAAACAATACTAATAAATTGCCATGCAAAGTGCAGTTAGCAGCGTTCAATTAATTAATTAACCAAACAATTTGCTGCTGCGTTCATTCATTAGAGCGATTGTTTTGGCTAGTTTTTGTGTGTTGGTTCTTTATAGCAGCTATTGTGCAAAATGCTGCTGCTGTTAACTTCGTAATGAATGAATTTGTGTTGTTGCTAACAAATAACAGAAGGGAGGGGGGAACAAGCAGCAAAAAGCAATACTAAGCGAGCTCTTCCATACTACAGATGATCTCTGCTAAATACACATTCATAAATATTTGCGCACAATTTAAGTAAACTGTACAGATCGTTAGCAAATGATTAAAATGCAATAAATACTAATAATAGCGCCACCAACAACAGCAATAATATAGCTAGTCGGAGACATCTACAGCTGCGTGTTTAAGGCAATAAGTTTTAAAAAATTTTTACTACAAGAACAAAAAATTAAACAAATATTTAACCAAGCGACAACCTACGACTTGAGATTTAAGACTGCAAATTATATGGAATAAGATTTTAAGAGCTGTTTTAGATAAATACATAATAAAATGTTTCTTTTTTTAGATTTATACAATTTACAACAACATTTATGACAGTTTTTCAAAACAATTTAATAATAGTTTTAAGTTTTGCTTATAAGTTTGTTGGCTGAGAAGAAAATCAAGTTTGTTGCTTAAGTCTTTTGTTGTTGCATGGATAATATGCAGAATAAGATGTGTTTATTGAGCAGAGCTTTTAATAGTAAAATAAAAAATTACCTCTTATATACTTAAGGTCATATCAGAAATAATTAGAATCATATACATTACATGGTCTTTTTTTGCTAGCTAGCTTATTTCCTACTGCACTAAAGAACAGCGCGTTCGTTGCTTAAGTCTTTTGTTATTGATGCCAACAGAGATAAACAGAGTATGCTCGAGGTGATGCTTTTAATTGACGCTGATGGTGTTATTTTTATAACACTTTATAAAGTCTAATAAAATTTTAATTAAGAAATAATGTTGAATTGCTTGTAGTTGAAAAGCCAATTCTTAAGTTGTGTAGTTCTTGAATACATATAATTTGAAAATAAATTTAAATTTTCTCAAATTTTTTGTACTTCTTGTTTAGACTTCTAAATTTGTTTCTTAAGTCTTGGCTTAAGTTTTTTATTTTTTTTTTTTAATTGAATGCAGTTGAGTAAAATTTTACCAATTTTTTCAAAGACTCTCAAAAATGAATTTTCGTGTTGAAGTTTAGAATTTAGTTATATAAAAAAAAGACGATATAAGACCTAAAATTAAATTTATTTTACAATTATTTACATTTTTGTTTTTTTAACTATCATTTATTTCCTTATACGTTCAAGTTCGCTGATTTTATTTCTGTCTTAATATAATAAAATGACTTAACAGCTTCCTACGTTAAAAAACAAATTCGTATTTTTCTTCTTCTTCGGTAATAAAATGTTGCTCAGCTTAGTTTGTTGCTTCTGCAATTTAAAGTAATTAAAACAAAATGTTTGCTGCTAAAATAAAACTTTAAATTTAAATTGCAAATTTTTAGAATTTAATGATTGCTCAGCGTAGAGAAAGAATCTTGGTTTTATAGGAGGTTCAATAAAAATATATCAACCAGCACGTTAGGTGTTTAGAATTGAAAACAAAATGTAAAAAAATATTAAGTTTGATTGCTTGAAGTGCAAATATTTGCTTATGTTACCCAAATTTTTTTGAATTTTATAGAGTTAAAAGTGTTAAAATTTAATTAAATGCATACAAAATTAAAACGCATCAAGAGAATGTTTTACTGTGAAATTTGATATGAGACATAAATAAACACAAAAATTAATTTGAAACGCTAAAAGTTAAACATGAACTGGAAGTAGTTAAAAAAATTTGAAGTTGCTTCCCAAAGCTTTTAGTTTGAAGCGCAAAATGTTGCTATTGAACTTAAATAACTTGTGTTTGAAGTGCTAAGAGATAAATTTAAGGTGTGAAGAGTTGAATTTGTACATTAAGAACTGCATTTTATAGCAAAAAAAATAAAGAAATGAAAAAAATTGCATTTCTATGAAGAAAATTGAAATTGATTTAATAAAAATTTGAGTAATCTGCAAAAATTTAAAGTTGAATTTAAAGATTTGAATTTGAAATTAAATTTGAAGTGTGAAACGTTTGACAAGATTTTTGGAAGTTCAAATTTGACTTAAAATATTTACACTGATATGTCAAAAAACAACAAAAGAATGTTGATTTTTGTTAATTAACCCATTAACGTTCTAGAAGAAGCAATTTCACGTTACATTTGAGCTTGATTTTTGAACTGAAACATTATGAATAAAAATATTACAAGCTGATCCCCTTTTTTTGCGTCTGCTTATTCGATTTAAGCGAAAGAAAAATGCATTTCCATGATTTTCAAAAGAAAAAAATTTAAAAATAATAATGAAAGATTTTATGTCAACATGTACTGTAAAATTTTATATATTTTTTTTTTTTTAATTTGTGTATTTTTGTTTTGCTGTTTTTTGTGTTGTTGTATTTTTTTATTTTTGTATTTTTGTATTTTTGTATTTTTGTATTTTTGTATTTTTATATTTTTGTATTTTTGTATTTTTGTATTTTTGTATTTTTGTATTTTTGTATTTTTGTATTTTTGTATTTTTGTATTTTTGTATTTTTGTATTTTTGTATTTTTGTATTTTTGTATTTTTGTATTTTTGTATTTTTGTATTTTTGTATTTTTGTATTTTTGTATTTTTGTATTTTTGTATTTTTGTATTTTTGTATTTTTGTATTTTTGTATTTTTGTATTTTTGTATTTTTGTATTTTTGTATTTTTGTATTTTTGTATTTTTGTATTTTTGTATTTTTGTATTTTTGTATTTTTGTATTTTTGTATTTTTGTATTTTTGTATTTTTGTATTTTTGTATTTTTGTATTTTTGTATTTTTGTATTTTTGTATTTTTGTATTTTTGTATTTTTGTATTTTTGTATTTTTGTATTTTTGTATTTTTGTATTTTTGTATTTTTGTATTTTTGTATTTTTGTATTTTTGTATTTTTGTATTTTTGTATTTTTGTATTTTTGTATTTTTGTATTTTTGTATTTTTGTATTTTTGTATTTTTGTATTTTTGCATTTTTTGTATTTTTGTATTTTTCTATTAAAATAATTTGATTTATTAAATGTTGAAAATGCATTGTTTTTACCTCATTTACATAAAATAAAATATTATTTATATTAATGAAAATCAAAATCGTACATATCTATAAATTGCATAATTTAAACCTACGTCTATCTTCCAAACTCTTCTTCATTTTTGTAGCTGTCTTAAAAGCTCATTCAACAACAATAACCTTAACTAACGGTCCATAATTGTTATGGACTACCATGAAACTATATTGCTTGCATTAACATACAGCAGCAACAACAATAACAACAGCATTAGCAGTAGCAACAGCGAATCACGAATTACAACAACTAAACATGTCATTTGTCGAGCAATATCGATCGACACCAGACACAAAACCAAACAAAAAATCTATACCATGCATCATTATCCCATGAACTGCAGTCACCTTCTATAGCGCATCGTTCTCATCGCTTTTGGCGGCGGCTGCAATGCAATCATTGTCGACGATGCAGCTTAAATACAAACGATCGTAACATTGTTTATCATATATTTTGATCTAAATTGTGGCGTTTTTCTTTGAATTTTTCGCTTAACTCTAAGACAGCAAAATACTGCATAAACCAATATTTTGTCTAAAGTACTCGTTTATTTACACCTTGCTGTATAGCGGTATGGCGGTATGTCTTGCTGGTTGGCACTTGTGCTAATATCAGTTTCTGTGCAACTTGCTGCACCCAAGCTTGTCAAGGGTTTTTTTTTCTTCTAAAAGTTGTGACTATTTATATTTTTGTATCGCTCATTTAATTAATGACGTTTTTTGATGGTTATAATTTTTATTTTAAATATGACTGCTTGTCAGTCTTTCTGGTCGAGTGCATGAACTTAAATTAATGCCATTTAAATAAAAGTGTTGTGCTGATTTCATTTTGATAATGTGTGATTTGTTAAAAGCTGCTTTTGCAGCCAGGATTTTGCTGCATCAGGTGATTTTTCGTTTTTTTTTCTCTTTGATTTGTGACAAATATCTGATACTCACGTAATAATGATTATCGTTAATTGTTGTTTTTTGGCTTTTGTTATTGTTATATGTTTTGATTTTGGCGTTTATTAAGAAAGGCATTTGGAAAACTGCTTAATTTCCGTGTTGTGCGGGTGTCAGTTGACGTTTAACGTTTGCCAAAGAAGTGAAAGGTAGGTTGAATGAGTGAGTGAGTGAATGATATTGAAGCACTTTTAATGATTATATCTTGTTTGAGACTAAATGCAAGTAGAATCAATAGGTCGTGCATCTTGAAGCGATTAAATTGTTTCAAAAATTTGTGCACACCGAACATAGGCTGATTTAAGCAGATAACACGCTACACTTTGCTGCAATTGCGATGAGCTCTCACAATTGTGGGGCAAAAATATTTTTGCCATTGTTTTTGTTCAAATTATATTGAATTTTAATTTTTAATTTAAATTTGTTTCAAAATCATTTAAAATAAATTAGCAAATTATTAAATTTTGATTTGTTTTAAAGTGACAGACGATTAGGTTAACAAGCTCGTTGATGAAGTCTTTTTGGTCAGCTGGTGAAACAAGTATTCTTTTAAAAAAAAGTATTTTTAGTAAGTTTGACGAGCTGCTCGAGAATTTTATAAAATTTGTTGCTTAAGTCTTTTGTTCCGTTTATTTAAATAAGCAAGTTTTGTCGCTTAAGTCTTTTCTTTTTATCAAATTTGTTGTCTTATGTTTGCTTATCAAAGTTTGTTGCTTAAGTCTTTTGTTTAGTATTCTTAAATAGGCAAGTGTGGTGCTTAAATCTTTCATTTGCCGTTTAAATTTTGTTCTTTAAGTCTTTTGTTACGTTTTCTTTAAAATTTTTGAAGTTGCTCGCTTAAGTCTTTTGTTTTATATTCTTAAATAAGTAATTTTGTCGCTTAGTCTTTCATTTCTGATAAAAGTTTGTTGCTGAAGTCTTTTGATTCGTGCTCTTAAATAAGCAAGTTTGTGGCTTAAGTCTTTTGTTACACATTATTAGAAAATTTTGAAGTTTATTACTTAAGTCTCTTGTTTTATATTCTTAAATAAACAAGATTGCCGCTTAAGTCTTTCATTTGTTTCGAGTTCATTCTTTCAAATAAGTTGATTAAAGTTTGTTGCTTAAGTCTTTTGTTTTCTATTCTCATATAAGCAAGTTTGTCGCTTAAGTTTTTCATTTGTTTTGAATTCACTACTTAAGTTTACTACTTTAAGCTCTTTTCTTAAGATTATATTGTGCAGTTCCCTAGTTTGTCGCTTAAGTCTTTAGTATGAATCGTCTTTGGTTAATATAAAATTTTACAAAAAAAAAAAATAAATAACAAAGTTCCGACAGTTGATTCTGGTAGAAAGGACCAAAACAAAATATACGTGTATCGGCTTTTTTAAAAGTTAACACCTGAGCTTTATTTTAGGGAATTTTAATTTTCACCCTTTTTGTAAATTCTTATGGTGAATCGTAATAGAAAACCATGTGATCCTTACAGTTTAGCTATAGTATGTGTTTGCGAGATTTATGCAAAAAATGACGAAGAACATTTTTATAAAACAGTTTAACCCTCTAACTTTTCAGTGAATGATTTTTTTTATGACAAAAAAGACCTCAAAGACCCGATCAAATCGGGCTATAGAGTGTAAAAATGCCCCACAAAAATATTTGTCAGAAAGTTCTACTATAAGTCTCTGAATACAACAAAGCTCAAAATTAAACTTGAACGCCAGAAATTTGTGGAAACTGAAAATCTGTTTCAGAATTGGTGCTAAAATATACCATTTGAGAGGACATTTTTTTTTTTGTATGATGTTAAAACTTATTTGATGTTTTACTTGGCAAAAAAATATTTAAGATCAATGTACATTGTAAAGGACATGCTCAAAAACCTGCTGAATTTTTATTTTTTAATGTTTTATTTACTTTATTTGGAATTTATTTATCAAAAATAAAGACTTTCTAAATTATTTTTTTTATTATTTCTTAAAACGTACTGTAAGGCTAAGTTTGTTAATTTAAGTTCGTTTCCTAATTCTTTTGATTTGAATGTACTCTAGTTTGTCGCTTAAGTCTTTATAATGAGTCGTCTTTGATTAACTACTAAACAAGTTCGTTGCTTAAGTCTTCGGTTTAAATTGAAGTAAAGACAAGTTTGTCGCTTAAGTCTTTTGTAAGTAGCAAGAATTTTAATGCATTTGTATAACATACGATTGTTTAAATAAACTTAATAAATAAATATGGCGTCGTTTATAAAAATTTTAAATTTTTGTATTATTTTTAAATAAATTTTATAAATAAATCTCACATTATTTATATGATTTTGAATTTCTATACAAATATTTTTAATATTTTTGTATTGTTATATATTCCTTTTTTTTCTACAGTTTTCTCAAATAACGTGACTAACAAGAAATATACTTTTAAAAACATACCCGAAAAATTTAGCTCTTGTAAATTCATCGAATTTTGTATGAATAAATATGTATTTCGAAATTTTTTCAATATTTTGTTAAAATTTTTTAACTTTCTTAATTCATCGAATTTTGTATGAAATTCATTTTACGAATTTCATCATTATTATGTTAAAAGAAAAAACAAAAATTGAAAATGTAATAAAAATGTTGAATTTTGATTGAATTTTGTTCATAAAAATGTTGAATTTTGATTGAATTTTGTTCATTAATTTTTTAATATGATATTTTTTTTTTTTTTTATCTTTTTTTTTCAATTAATATCAACATAACAAATACATATTAAAACATCCCCAAAAAATGGAGTGCTTCGTAAAATTTTTGAATTTTGTATGAATTTCATTTGAGAAATTTTGAATTTTTTCGTTATTTTTTACATTTTTTTGTTGTTGTTAGTTTTATCTGTTTTTTCTCAATTAACAAATAAAAAAATACTCGCTTAAAAATTCCAGAAAAATTGAGCTTTGAAATTCCCAAATTTTTTTTGGAAATTTTAATAATTTTTTAATATTTTTTGTATTTGTTATTTTTTTGTGGTATTACCTGTTTTTTCTCAATTAACATTAACATTACAAGAAAAATACTTCTAAAAACATCCCAGAAAATTTGAGTTCTTAATAAAATTTTCGAATTGTATATAAATTTTATGTGATGAGCTGTGAATTTTTTCATAATTTTTTAATGTTTTTTAGTATTTGTTGTTGTTGAATTAACTGTATTTTCTACATTTTCCTTCAAATAATATGACCTACAAGAAAAAATGTCCCTTTAAAACATCTTCAAAAACTTGACCTTTTCATAAAACTGTTGAATATTAAGCATAAAAATGCGCGAATTTTTAATTTTTTAATTACCATGTAGCTTTTAGAACTAGTATACAACTAGTGATTTAACTAGCTCCTAAGTTACCAGTCTAGTTCCACTTCAATCTACTTTCTTTGCATACAACTGGCTAATTTAAAGCGAAGATATCATACTCAGGGGTCAATAGCTGTCTTTAAGATTCTCATTCCCTAGTCACTTCACTAGTGCTATAGGGCAACCCTATTCGCTGGTAATAAACATAAAAAAAAACAATAAGTTAAATAAATTGAATCCCAGTAGTCCATGGCTAAAATAATTCATGAATGAATTATGTATGATTTTTCGTTGACGAAAATTTCATATAAAAATCCCAAATTCGTGCATGGACGCTATAAAAAAATATTGAAACATTTTTCAATTCATGAAATTTTTATTTTTCAGTTGTTCTAAAGTAGGAAGTTTCTTTTATCAATATCAACACTTTTTCGTCAACGAAGCCTTGGACTACAGGGCTTATATATCATGTTTTTTTTTTTAAATTGTTGCTTGAAATTATTAAAGCCATTTTCATGAGAGCAAGAAGTAAAAAATATAATACAATACGCAGAACGAACTTATAGTTGATTTAACTGATCTTTCTAGGTATTACCTAGTGTCAGAAAAGTAGCTAGTGTCTAAAGAACTAATAAAATAGCCAGCGAAAAATAGGCGGGTATTTATTTTGAATATTTTTTTTGTTTTCTCTATTTTAACTATTCTGTTGCTCAATTACCATCACCAACAAGTAACATTTTTTAATAATACAATTTAATATCTCCACAAAATTGAGCTCTTCATAAACCTCTTGTCAATTGAACAGTTAGCATAAAATTTTATTGCTTTACTGTGTGTGTTAAGCAAGAAATTCTTCCAAACATAAAGCTGCCGAAATTCTTGCAAAACTCTATAAAATTTCGCTCAAAAATATTAACTCACAATTTTTCATTTTCAAAACCTGCGCTTAGAGGCTATCACATGAACAGAAAAAAAAAATGTAGTCGATTTTGCTCAACTATGCGCCAACAAGCTACAATCTGGTGTGCAACACAACCACAGGGTTCAACAGCGCTGCGTTCAACATGTGCTGCATGCTTTAAGTTGCGCTGCAAATGCTCAACTATGCGCCAACAAGCTACAATCTGGTGTGCAACACAACCACAGGGTTCAACAGCGCTGCGTTCAACATGTGCTGCATGCTTTAAGTTGCGCTGCAAATGCAAGTCTTGGGAAAAAAAGCAACCAAATTGGCATTCACAGGAGGCATTCATGTCGACACAAATTGCAACAACAAAAATAGCAACAACTACAAATCTAATACACAAACACACCGCTACAACGCATGCTGACCGACCATTTTTATAATCAAATGTAAAAGAAACTTTAAAATTGCGGTACTTTAGAGCGACAGAACGTTGCATTGGCTGATGAAGATGCGAACAAGTACAGCCATGAATGTAGCTAAGCAAGTAATATTAGCTCTAGTGTGTATATGTATGCGTGTGTGTGTGTGTCCTAGCCTGCTTAAAAGCTGACCACATCTTTGATGTTGTCGTTGTAAATATTTTATAGTGGACGTCTTTTGGTGCCAAGGGCTGCCAGCAAACTACTAAAAGCTTAATTAACAGGGATGTGTGAAGATGACTTGCTTCATTAATGGCAGTAGTAAATAGTCTTTAAAAATGGCTGTAGTAAATATTCAAATATTAATAATTATTTTTTATTAATAAATTTAAAATAAATTTTATTAAATTAAAAATATAATTAAAATTTTTTTTATTCATAATTTTAATCAGAAAGAACTTAATTTTTAATATTAATTTAAAGTTCCAATTTTATTTATTTTTTAATTTCAAACAAAATTTTGTAAAATTAAAAATTTAATTTAAGGTTTTTTTTTATAAATAAAATGAAACCGGAATTATTTAATTTTAATTTTTTTTTTTTTAATTTATATATCCTTATCGCGATAAAGCGCTTCAATTGCATTTCAATTAACTTCAATTTAAATTTGGTTAACGCTTGTCGTCATTTCTGTACATCACTATAAAAGAAAAATTGTAAAATTATCTCTTAGGTATATTTCAGTTATGTGCCAACCAACGTTAAGTTGGTTGCAAGTGTTAATAAAACTTTGACTTCAACTAAAGACAAACTTCAAATTGTCAAGATTATGTAAGCAACAGAAAGCACATCTTCCCAAAACCAAGCACACAAATTTCAAAAGTATAGTTAAATCTCTGGCTGCATTGAACTCACGTGTCAGCACTAGTCAAGCAATGTAATAAAAAACAAAAAAACCGAAAAAACAATAAACAACAGCCGAAAGCATTAACAGCTAATATGATGTTTAGTTTGATTCAATTTTGATTTATTTAATGAAAATTTAAGTAATAAAACGTCTGTCATTGTCTAATGAGTTGTTTAAGTCACCATCCACCCACTGAATCCCAACTGACACAGACATGCTATGCCACCACCATCAACATTACCACCACACATTCATTCAGTTTACACATCACCCGCATCTCACCTAATTTTGGTGTAATGTTGCCGGTGTCTTCGCGCTGTCAGGGTATCACATTTTCGCGTTCCACACGCAAACTCCATATCGAATGTCTTAATTAGAAAAAAAAAAACAAAACAAAACCAACAACAAAGACGACATCTCAGAGTGCATCTGTAGAGACCTTATTGTATGCTGCTGCAGCATGCTGACTCGACTACGTTGCTGCCATCAACAGAGTAAATTGCAAATAGCAACATTTGTTGTCGCTGTTATTGTTATTGTTTTTTTTTTTTGTATTTTGTTTGTTGTTGCTGTTATATTTGCTATTGGCGAAGCAGCTTCGTTGTTGAGCAAATTGGCTAAATAATTGAGAAAATTGCTTTTCTTTGCTACAAAGTAACTTTAGCGTCAACATCACCAACACCAGCCCCATCAGTGTCGTTCGTTTGGCTGTTAATGGTGAGAACCGTAGACAAGCTGATTATAAAATTTTATTGCTGAAAAAAGGTGGCAACATATTTAAAAAAGTTTACACCCAATATTGAATACATTTGAAAATTTCAAAGGCAACGCTTCGTTTTTCAGTTGATTCATTTAAATATATTGTTTTTGTTTTTATTATTTTTTATTTTTGGTGCGACTTTTTTTTTGGCAATTTGTGGTTTATGAGAAAAGAAATTATCATTTGAAATTGAAATAATTTCCTTGGAAATAATAATTTTTGGCCAGTTAAATGAAATTGATTGAAAACTCGTGCAAGCAAGTTTGTTTCTTAAGTCTTTCGTTTTTAATGCTTTGAATAAGAAAAGCATTGAATAAAGCAAAAAAAAAAAAACAATAGATGTTTGTTGATAAAACTAGTGTCAGAAATTTTTCAAAATAAAAAAAAATTTTGAAAAAACAAAAAAAAAAAATTAAAAATATTTAAAAAAATTTCAAATAAAAAAAATTAAAAAAAATATAATAAAAAAATGTAAAATAAATTAAAAAAATTAAAAAAAAAAATTATTTATTAAAAAATTAAAAATAAACATTATATTGAAAATTATGTTATGGAATAAGAGCCTACCATCATAATAGTTCCTACCAAAGCATGAACAATTTTAAATATATTTGCTTAGCACAGAATCTGAGACCGCAACCTTAAGCATAACCATAACCATAACCATAACCATAACCATAACCATAACCATAACCATAACCATAACCATAACCATAACCATAACCATAACCATAACCATAACCATAACCATAACCATAACCATAACCATAACCATAACCATAACCATAACCATAACCATAACCATAACCATAACCATAACCATAACCATAACCATAACCATAACCATAACCATAACCATAACCATAACCATAACCATAACCATAACCATAACCATAACCATAACCATAACCATAACCATAACCATAACCATAACCATAACCATAACCATAACCATAACCATAACCATAACCATAACCATAACCATAACCATAACCATAACCATAACCATAACCATAACCATAACCATAACCATAACCATAACCATAACCATAACCATAACCATAACCATAACCATAACCATAACCATAACCATAACCATAACCATAACCATAACCATAACCATAACCATAACCATAACCATAACCATAACCATAACCATAACCATAACCATAACCATAACCATAACCATAACCATAACCATAACCATAACCATAACCATAACCATAACCATAACCATAACCATAACCATAACCATAACCATAACCATAACCATAACCATAACCATAACCATAACCATAACCATAACCATAACCATAACCATAACCATAACCATAACCATAACCATAACCATAACCATAACCATAACCATAACCATAACCATAACCATAACCATAACCATAACCATAACCATAACCATAACCATAACCATAACCATAACCATAACCATAACCATAACCATAACCATAACCATAACCATAACCATAACCATAACCATAAATAAGTCTTTGTTGATAAAACTAATGTCAGACATTTTTCAAAATAAAAAACAAAAAAATTTTGAAAAATATAAACTTATGTATATCCCAAAAATTTTTCTTGACATTTTCGCAAAAGTGTCTGTTAAGAGCTTTACTGCAGAAGTTTAGACCATCTGTTTTGTAGCAATCTGCATGCATTGGACGCTCTGCCAAAAAGTTATATAATTTCTTAATATCCCTAAATAAAAAAAAAACAACAACAACAACATTTTTGTCAACTTGCTTTATCTGGCTGTCCTGATGACTGCTTTTATAATCTAAGTCATTAATGTCGTCGCCTAGCTTAGGTTTTTGCTCAACAACACTTCAACAACAAATGCTAATGTAACGAATTTTCGTAGGTATTTTTAATGTAATGACTTGGGAACAAAACAAAAACCTTAAAATAATATATGAAAAAAAAAACAAAATAAATAAAAACAAAAAAATAAAAACACTAAAAAGACGACAACAACTAAACTTTGTCGTGTCTTCTTGGCATTACATAACTTGCTAATTTTTTTATATAATATTGTTAATATATATTATTTTTATTTTTATCCTCTTCATTTTGTTATTTTTGTTTTTTTTTTTTTTGGTTTTTACACTACCTACGAGTACTAACTGGCTTACAAAACATACAGCTAAATAGCCTGCAGCCAGCTTGTTCAATCACTTGAAATTGGTCGTTAGTACCAAATGGATGAGGTTTCTTTGTGTGTTGTTGTGTTTTGTTTCTTCAATCTTCCTCTTTTCCAATGCTAGGTCTTTCTTTTGCTTTGTGCGGCTACGAACTACGAACCTAGAAGCCATTCATTGTATTTGGTGATCGATAGACATGCATTTGGATATGGATGCGCTGTTTTCCATTTTTTTTTCTATTTTATTTGGCAAAGGTTCGATTTATTTGAACATCTATGCAGACGTATGTCTGTTAGTTGCTCCATCTATCTGCTTGTGACTAAATTGAACGAGTGAACGAACGAACGAGCGACCAAGTGAGCGCCTATGTAGCAACCATCAATGACCCAATGAAAATTAAATGAAATGGAAAACTCCTAAGACAGTGAAGGCGAAGCCACTGACTGCCTGGCATTCAAGACAAGAGACAGCCCAATATGCAGTCTGACTAGTGACTAAGGACTGCCGCCAATGCGTCACCTAGTCACCTAGTCACTTAGTCAGCATGTCAGCCCGCATTAGTCTCTCTCTCTCTTGCTTGAGTCAGTGGGTTCACATTGTTTGCTATGCAGAAATTTAACTTGTTTGAACTCTGTGCTGCCAAAAGTAACCCAGACAGCAGAAGACGTAGAGTTGCAGTGTCAGTTCGACAGTTCGGGCTGTCGAAATTCGTGTGAAGTGCCTTCATTTGTGAGAATATTATCTGGGTTGCTCATTGAAAGGGAATTTGTTTTTTGCTTTGCAGGTTGTTCAGCTGGCCCGTTGAAGTAAGCCAGCAATTTGATGATATCAGCGCGCAGGAACCCACGAACGACCACGCTCATCATGCTCATTTCACTACGTATTTAGTTAATAGACTTCCTTCTTTGAGCACCTTGTACAAATTGTTGTAACGACTATTGAGTTAAAGTTTTTTGTTGTTGATTTGATTTTATTTTATATGGTTTTTTTTTTTATTTATTTTTGGGTCAAATGCAAATGACTTTCACTATAAATAGAAGATGTTACGTTGAACATTTTTGTTTTTTGTGTTTTTACAAGGAAGTGTCTCTTTGGAGCAGACTTGTCTTCTGCTTTCTGTTATGCAGAATAATAGTAAGTTTTTAATTAATTTATGTGCCAAAAAATGTCCCAAAAGTATGCAATGAAAATTTTATCAGAACACGGACCTTTAGTTTTTGAAGATATACTATTAGTGTTTGAACACATTGTATTTTTCTCCTTGGAACTAAGCTGTAGACAAATTTTGTCCAAAGTGACCTATAGTAAAAATTTACAAGAAACATATTCATACCGTATTTTAACCCTCCATGGATAAGAAACCTCGCTTAAAAATTCTTTTAATATTTTGCTAAAATATTTTTCATAAAGATAATTATGAATAATTACGAATAATTATGAATTTTTACATGATATTCATGAATTTTCTTCAGTAACCAATTACATAAATCACACGAACTATTCATGTTGTTAATTAAAAAATACACAAAAGAAAAAACACGAGAACATGTATATTTCATAAGTTTAGTGTTTAAAGTTCATAAAGTGTGTGAACAAGATGCATGAACCAGTAACCAAGGGTGCAGTAGCCAATTACATGATTCACAGGAACTATTCATTGATGTGAATGTTAAGAATACACAATAGAAAAACACGAAAATATGAATATTTCATAAGTCAAGTGTTTAAAGTTCATAAAATGTGTGAACAAGATACATAAACCAATAAAAAAATATTGTAAAGTCCATGAAAAAATACGAGAGAAGCATGAAAATGATGATGGAACAAATTTGTGAACGTTTTTATACGTTAACATTACTTATTCTTGTATTTTAAATGTCCTTGTGTATGAATACACTCAAGTCATGTATAAATACTTGGAGCTTATGTACAAGTACATAGGAACAGTGACCGCATACATGAATATATGTAGGTTTTTTTGAACGTCTAGATAAGTTATATTTTCAGTGTGCAACAATCATGTCAAAGGCATATATTATATACCCTATATCTTCCCTAACATGATCCTTAAGCCCAATTTTCTCAAAATCCTGATATATCTTTAAACTATGGTGACCAGCTATGTTTTCCAATTGTCTGCCAAGATTGATTTATTCAAAATTTCTGACAGATTCCCTTCCACTCACTTCCCTCACTCACTTTCGTTCTGAGAAATGTTAAATCTTCCTCAACTCTGATTTAATGCCGATAGCAAGCAAAATATTTTAAACCACAAAACATATCGATGTGCTACATGATATTTATTTATGTAATTTTTTTGGGTTCGGTGGTATTTTTATCATGTTAACCGATAAATTATTCAACATAGTGGAGATTAATATCACGCTGTTATTATTATTGTTATTGTTGTTGTTGTTATTGTTGCTGTATTGCTTTCATACAAAAAACCAATCCTTTTTTGGGCTTTATTGAAATTGAAATATTAAATGAAAGGAGCTACCAAAAAATAATATAAAACAATAATAACAGCAACAAATATGCAACAGCAGCAGCTCAGCTACCATTCGAGCAACTGTAATGAATGATTTTTGTAATTTTTTTTTTTTTGGCAATTTTTCATGGGATTTGCTAAAGATTGCAAGATGTATAAATCTAAAATTTTAATACCTAAAATAATAAAAGAGAAAAAACGAAAAATAAAAATAATAACAACAATAAACATTATTATGCTAATCTATTGCGAATTCATTCAAATAGCAATAGAGGCACAAAAACAAAAACAACAACAATAACAATAAGCTTAACAATGGCGCACAATTTCAAAGAAATGTTAAACTGCAGTTAGAGCTTTAATCAGCAGTGGGTGCATCTTCAGCAGCAGCAGCATCAGCTGAGTTCAGCAAAAATGCTGAACTGCCGCCAAGTTGATTGGCAAAATTTGGATAAAAAAAAGAATGCCTTAACAGGAATAGCCAACATTAAACAATAACACTAACAATAACAATAAATATGTATAATATAATAACAGCTTTGAAAAATGAGCAGAATTTCATAAGTAATATTTTGAATTGAACAAAAACAATCTCTTTCTCAATAACTTGAATTTGATATGATAAATTAATTTTATTATTGGCTAGTAGCGGAAAAAGTGGTGGGTAACAGTTTTTTTTCAGCAAAACGCAATTTGTGCTGAAATGTGCTCGATATGTGCCAACTTGTGCCATATTGCAAAAATAAAAATTTATTTTAGGCATATGAGTAAAATTTCAAAATGTGCTATGTAACATTTTTTCGAAATTTTCAAAGTTGTGCTGAAATGTGCTCAATGTGTGCTATCGTCAGCCACTTTAAAATAATACAAATTTAATTTAAGAATATGAGTAACAATTAAAATTAGGCTGTGTAATATTTTTTCAGAAACTCTGAACTTGTGCTGTGATGCGACCAAAATGTGCTATATTAAGATGCTTTAAAAAAAAAATTACTGTAAAGGACTTGCATTAAACATACAAATTCTGCGCAACATTTGTTTTTTCCGAAAAATTCAAAATGTGCTGCGATGTGCTCGTTGTGTGCTATCTGCACCCACATTGACAAAAATCAAATCTTGGTCTTAAAAATATGCGTACATTAAAAAAAAAGAAGGATAGCAAATTTTTGAAAATTTGAAACTTGTGCTAATATATGTCCGATATGTGCTATATTTTACCATATTTCTAATATAAAAATTTATTTTATTCATATGAGTAGAAACGCAAAATGTGCTTTACAACATTTTTTTGAAAAGTTGAAACTTGTGCTGAGATGTGCCCAATGTATGCTATCGTTGGCCACTTTTGAAAAATAAAACTTAATCTTAAGATAATGAGTTATAATTAAAAATATGCTGAGTAAATTTTTTTCAAAAACTCTGAACTTGTGCTGTAATGTGCCCAAAGTGTGCTATAGTTAGGTGCTTTAAAAAACGAAAATTATTTTCAAGAAAATTTGTAGCAATACAAAATGTATTAGGTAGTATTTTTAAAAAATTTAAACTTGTGCTGTGATGTGCCCGATGTGTACTATCATAAGCCGCATTAAAAAAAATAAAATTTGTAGTCAAAATAGTTTTAGGAATAACAAAATTTTCTGGTTTTCTTTAAAATTACGAACTTGTGCTGTTATGTGGCTTATGTGTGCCACATGAAATTCTGTTACAAAAATTAAAATTGATTTTAATAAAAAAAGTAAAAATTCCAAATGTGAAACCCAAAAAGTTCAAGTTGAGATTATAAGTAGAGACGAAAAAATTGGGCTGATGTCAAAATTTATGTAATAAATAATTATTTTTAAGAAATTTACGTTTTAAAAATTCCCTTCTTCAAAATTCATTAGGAAGGTTTTTAAGGATTTTCAAATTAACATCAAGAAAGTTCCCAAAAATTCACAAAAAATCCTTCTTTTCAAAATTTACCTCAACAAATTTTCCCTTTACAAAATTTCCCTTAACAAAATATTACTTTACAAAATTCTACGAACAAAAACATTAAAAGAGATTGGGGTCAAATTTTTCCGACTCACAAAATTCCCCACACAAAAAACCTTATTTTCAAAATTCCGCTTTACAAAATACTACGAAAAAAAGAAGCACTAGTAAACGCGCGAATTTTTTCACTTCTTATACGTTTTTCAAAGGGAATTTCGTAACAGTGGAATTCTGTAAAGCGGAATTTTGTAAAGTGGAATTTTGTAAAGAAGAATTTTGTTGAACAGGAATTTCTTTTGTAAAGGTTAATTTTTAAAAAAAGTTATGTTTGAAACGGGTTCGTTTTATAAGAGAAAGTTCTCTGTAGGTGAATTTCAATAAAGGGAAAGTTGGAAACGGGATTTTCGACCCGCTAACAAAATAAGCGCTATACTATAAGCGATATAACTTTACGCTTCTTATTAATTTTAAAAGGAAAATTTCGTAAAAGGGAAATTATGTCAGGTGGTCTTTTGTAAATATGAATTCTGTAAAGGGGATTATTTGCTTAAAGGGAATTTTTTTAAGTTAATTCGCAGAAAATAAATTTTGAAAAGGTTGAATTTTGTTTTGGGGATTTTTGTGAAATTTTCATTTCGATACGGAAAATTTTGATGAAGGAAAATTTCGACTTAGTACTTATTAAAGGAATATTAAGAGATAAAACGAACAAGCTTTTTTAAATTTTTATACGTTTTACAGAATTTCTTAAGAGGAGAACCTCATGAAAGGGGAATTGTTTAAAGTGAAATTTTTTAAATACGTATTTTATCAACAATAAATTTTTTGAAGGTGAATTTAAAAAAAAGTGATTTTTATAAAGTGTGCATTTTGTAAAGGGGAATTTTCTGAAGATGAAATTCTTTTTCGGAAATTTTGGAAAAGAGAATTTTCACCAGTAATAGAGTATGTTGACGCTGATAAAACCTACGAGCTTTTTACATTTTACAAAAAGAATTTCGTTGAAAGGTAATTCTGTAAAGTGGAATTTTTTAACGGTGTATTTCGTAAACGGGAATTTAATAAAGGAAATTTTGTTAAATCTGAGTTAAGTTTATAAGTAAGTTTTAAGTAGGTTAATTTCAAAAAGATTGCATTTTGTTAAGGGATATTTTTTGAAGATGCATTTCGATACGAGGAATTTCGGAAAGGGGAAATTTTGATTTATTCCCAATTAAGAGAATTTGTTGACACTGGTAAAAATGCAAGAGTTTTCCTTTTTGTGCATTTTAATGTGCATAGATTGCATTGTTGTCTGCTTGGTGGGACTGACTTTGTCTGTAAAAACACGCAATGGAATGAGTTGTTTAATTTAACTCTGAAACATTATAGCACAAGTCGAGCACATTACAGCACAATTGCCAAATTCGAGCTTACTACTGTTCAAAAAACCACCATGTCAAAAAATTATTTCCATAGAACAAATTTTCTTTTTGAATGTGACACTTAATAGCATACATCGAGCACATTGCAGCACATATTAAAAAAATTTTCAAATTACAAAGTGCTGCATTTACTTCATGCAAAGTGCACTTCTTCTATAGACATGACATAAAAAATAGACATTTAAGACATTAAAAGCAGTTGTGCTAAGCGCCATACAGACGCATTCCATTTAAGGTTATGTCAAAGCATATAAAATCCTTTCTATTTCAGTTCTATGATAATTCAGCAAGATTTTTGACACTGACAAAATATGCGGCTTTATGATGGATGCAGTTTTCAGCGTCTTATAACAGCGCCTTTCATAAGCAATTGTTTAAAAATGCCAAAAAATTCTGCAGCTTATGCGGTGCTTTTCATCCCAAGCTTTTAATCATAAAAAATTTGAATGCAACTTTTTTGTTTTTGTGCTTGACATCAGTCATAAAACAAAAACAAAAAACCCAAATATGCGCCGAGTTCTTTGCCACTGATTAAGCTGTTTGTTGTAATATGCGCGCGACAATGGCAAGATCATCATCAGCGTTTTTTTTCACTTTCAACAATCACTATAACAACAGTTGCAATAATAAAAACAAAAGTGCACAAAAAAAAAAAAATTTTAAAAGATATTTATCTAAAATTGGCTGGCAGTTATTTGTGATTGTCAATGTTGCTTGCCAGTGACAGCAAGCATTTGTCAGCAACAATAAGAAAAAAGAATTAAAAAGGTTTTTAGTTTATCGACACTCAAAAATATTGCAATAATTCTACGCACATTCGCCAGCGCACAACAACA
This sequence comes from Tetanocera ferruginea, assembly GCA_958299015.1. Classification (NCBI taxonomy): domain Eukaryota; kingdom Metazoa; phylum Arthropoda; class Insecta; order Diptera; family Sciomyzidae; genus Tetanocera; species Tetanocera ferruginea. The sequence goes on from OY282641.1 coordinate 140,860,776, forward strand.
ACAATAAGTACTAAAAGAAAAAAATAAACAAAAACACACTAAAATGAAGCCTCAAAAAATGTTGCTCCTATGTTTGCAACATACGACTGCATAAATTTTAGGCAATCAGCAATGAGTGCGAGCATAAAAAAATATTAAAGATGGCAACCATAGCTAAATGCGCATAACTGCAACATTCTCGCGCTATTTGCGCTATGTTTATGTTGGTGGCTGTTTGTTGTTGCTGTTGCAAATGTACAACAGCTACAACGACATTCGTACTTATTCTTTTTGCTTTTCGATATGCACGCAACATATGCTGCGTTTATCACTGACAACAACATTACGCTGTTGACCATCATTATTTGTGTCTGCATTACAATCAAGTAATGCCTGCCGTCTGTCTGTGCCAAGCATCGTTTCAATTTGTCCAACTTGTCGACACGTTGGTAAAACCATGAAGGACTTATGTAGCTCTGGCATTCCAATGATGTTAGCACATCTTTTTGTTTTAATTATAGAATTTTATTATTAAAATGCCATTTTTATAGCATTTTAATTGATGCTTAAAATAAGTGTTCTTTTATGTTGACATTTTTTCCATTTTTTTTTTTTTTGTTTGCCACTTAAGGAATTCTCTTAGATTTGTCTTGTATCCGGTAATGCAGCAAAGTCAGCTTAACTTATGCTAAACACTTATGCAATATATGTTTACAAAATTATGGCATTTTTTGTCTCAAGTGTCAGTCGTGTATTTAATGTTATGCAATTTATAGTTCCGTTCCTGTGTCAATGCAAACAAGCATATTAAGTGTCACCCACGCTTACTCAATTGGGCGCTTTATAGTATCTTCTTAAGTACATAAAGTGACACGTTAGTGCTTAAACATTAACAGTTCAATGTCAACCACACGCAGCTTCCATAAAAATAATATTTTACAGTACATCCAAACATTTTCAACATAAAAATGTCACTTATAATTGCAGTGTCACAAAATTAATTTTAAGTGTCACCAACAGTAAATGAGATATCACTCCTGGCCAATGTTAAACTGTGTTAACATGCCTCTGTCCGCCATAATAGTAATTGATAGACTGCCAGTATACACCAAGGTCATCTCAGTATCAGCGAAAGTAAATAAAGCATCAGATGCAACTTGAAATTTTTTGTGTCACCCACTTTCGTCTAGCAGTAAACACTCATCCGTTTCAGTTTAAAAGGCAAGGTAATAGCTTAAGCCGAACAGGCATTATATTATGCCAGTATCATATGTAGTAATTTAATTTATAACTAAAATGTACCAAGCATTTCTCCATGTCACCCATTTACCCGTGTCACCCATTTAAAATGAGATATAGAATCATATCTTAAAATGTGTCAATGAACTTGCACCATATGACACTTATACTGCATAAATTGTAACACAGGTGCATCAAGTTTGAAGATTAAGAAGATTAAGCCAAGTCGTATCCGGTACGCACATCTTCCAAACACAGTCCTATCAGAAGATTCCTGGAATCAGGTTGTAGTAAACACTTCCCAGCGTCAGACTCAGTATTCGACAAACTATCACTTAGAATAAAATTTGTTCATGCAAGTTTCATTCATTCTTTCTAGTGCCATTGTAGCAAATATAAAATATATTCCAGCGTAATTCTATTCATTCTCGATGTGAAAATTGAGTAAACCAGAGTCGGTAAAGTGTCACCCATTGTAAAAAATGTGCTAAACATTGTTCAGCATTTCGTAAAAAATGCCAAAAATCCAAAAATAGTAGATACAAATTCTAAATTACTTATAACTGATACGTTCACCAGAAAATAGACATTTTTGAAGATATTTTTCCATGTAATTAAAAATCATTTTGAGGAGTTGATTCCAACCACATATCTCTTAATATCTTAATATTCTCTATCAAACTTAGTCTGTCAATCTTATTCTGGTGTCACTGACTCTAAATAAATTTGTCGAAAGTGTCACCCACTTTTGTCTATTTTATTAAAATGAGATATTTTGATTAATACACTAGTAAATGCTATTAATGCTCATTTAAGTAAACAAACCAGGCATTTTTTCGAGTGTCACCCATTTGACATTAATTTTATGAAAATGCCACCCACTTCTAAAATCTTTGAAAATGCGTTATATCGTTTAATTTGCTAAATTTTATAATTTTATTTGACAAAATATAAACTTTTAAATGTCAACCACTTTCAAAAAATTGTTAGAATGTCACCCACACCTTTTATTACCTGTAATATTTTATTTTAAGTGTTAAATTCTCTATTGTTTTCAATTTAAGTAAATAAAATGTTTATGCTTTTCTACCACCACTTTAGAAAACCTTCTAGAAATGTCACCCACTTTTTTCTTTAAATAAAATTGCTGAATGTGTACCCACTTTTGGATATTTTAATAAAATGATGTAAATCCTATTGATGCTCATTTAAGTCAACAAAACATGAATTTTTTCGAGTGTTACCCATTTGAAATTAATTTTCTGAAAATGTCACCGACACTTATAAAATCTTTGAAACTGTGTTATTTCGTTTAATTTACTAAATATTATAATTTTATTTGACAAAATATAAACTTATCAATGTCACCCACTTTCATAAAATTTGTTAGATATCACCCACATATCTTTTTACCTACAGTATTTTAGTTAAAGTTTTAAATTTTCTATATTTTTTCAATTAAAGTAAATAAAATGTTCATGCTTTTCTGCCACCATTTTAAATAAACTTTCTAGAAATGTCACCCACTTTTAATTGTTTAATAAGCTCAGATTTTAAATTTTAAAGCAAAAACCAGTATTTTTTAGTGTCATTCACAATAAATAATTTCGTTGAAAGTGTCACCCATATTATTTGATCCAATCAACAGTGATATTTCGTTGCATAAACTTAAGAAATTCTTTTTCTATTGATAAAATAGGTTTTTTTGCGTCATCCACTTACAATAACTTTGTTAGAAGTGTCACCCACACATTTTATTAACTGTTTTATTTCATTGAATAAACTTAATTTTTATAATTTTTTAATTTAAGTAACCAAAATATGAACTGCTTGCTGTATCACTGACATTAAATGAATTTTCTGTCACCAACTTAAAATAAATTTTCTGTGAGTGTCACCCACATTTAATAATTTGGATAAGTTTAATGTTTAATTTTTAAGTTTAAAAGAACGCCATTTTGAGCATCATTCACTTAAAATAATTTTGTTGAAAGTGTCACCCACTTTCTATTTATCAACCATGATATTTCGTTGAATGATATAACTGGAAAATGATATAATATTTTAGTTCGACTTTGTTGAAAAATTTAGTGCACTAAATTCTTATTAATTCTCGTTTAAGTAAGCAAAACATAATTTTTTGTGCTGTCATTCGATTTGGATAAAATTTTAAGAAGTGTCATCCAGTTTTGCTGATTTAAACAGATGTTAATCGAGCGTTTAATAAACTTAAAACTTATTATTTTAATTTAAATTAACAAAATATAAAGAATCTGTCGACGTCACCCAACTTTAATAAATGCATTGGAAGTGTCACCCAGTTTTTATGATCTACTCAGCTGTGATATATCATGGAATGCACTAAATTCAGATTAATTTTAATTTTAGTTATGTTATTTAAGCAAACAAACATGCAGAAATTTTTTTGTCAGCCACTTTAAATGTATTTTTTGCAAGTGTCACCCACTTTGTATGATCTTCTTTGATACTTAATCTGAAACACTAAATCATCTGATCATCTGATACACTAAATTTGCATAGATTTCAATTCAAGCAAATAAACAGGCAGTTATTCAAGTGTCACCCACTTTATTTAAACAAGTTTGAAGTGTCACACAATTGTACATTTTTAATTAATTGTAAAATTTCATAAATTCTGATAAAAAGATCTATCAGCCGTCTAGCAAAACTAGCCATTTTTGCAGTGTACGCCTCTTGCTTTATAGTGAATATAAAAATTTAAGATTTATGTTTTTGACTGTCACCCATTCACTTAAATTCCAACTAAAAATTACTTTAATCGTCAACTACGCCTCTACAGCCGTTTAATGTGACTTAAGTAAATGTACTTCTTTTTGTATTTCCAACAAAATTGTAAGTGCTACCCAGTAGTTATAATTCTCAACTCAAAGTGTCATCCACTTTTCTTTATAACTATCATTTCGTTTTAAAATTATTAAATACAAGTTTTTTGAAAAACTGCCAACTTTAATACAATAACCTGTCTTCTTCGCCCTTCCTATCGCCATTTTTGAGAACCACTGTATAATATTTTTCAAAATTATTATTCATATTTAACTGTACTTTGCAAATTCATATCGTACCATATCTTTAAATCGCCAACAAATAACGGTGCTCAGTTCTCTACACAGACATTGATTAGAATTTTATTCAAATTCGCACAGTTTTCAAACATTTCTGTGCTAATCTTTATTTGTGCATTTGTAGCGAGTGTTTTTTTTTTTGTCTCTATTTTATTTGTTTTAAATTTAAATGCGTCGAACTGGTTGCGACTTAAATTAAGCGCATCAATGTGGTAATTTTAGTACGCAGTCGCAACGATGCTTTTGACCAAGTAACAGCAACAACAATTACGAAAAGCTTCCACAATGGCCTTCGGTAATTTTTGAACGCTTTGAGCGCTATGCAGCGAGGTGTTGTTGGTGCTGCTGGTGCTGTTGATTGCTGTTGCCTGGTGTTGGTGATTTTAAATAATATATATTTTGTTTTTTTGCGGCTTTTTAATGAAACTGGAAATTTTTATATTTCTTTGACTCACTGACTGAATTCTTGGCAAACTGCACGCGACATCATGATGCTGTGTAGAAAGAGGATGAATCTGCGCACAGCTTTTGGCGATTGTGTCATTTAAGCCAGCAGCAGTTAAACGAAAAAAAAAAATTGGATTTAAATTTTTATTTATATTTAAATTATTTCATTTAAATTATTCGTGTACTCCGCGTTTGTACATATTTTGACCATGACTAGTATTAAGTGATGGCTATAACTCTGCACTTGGCAAAAGTGAAGCAGTTATTTGTTGAAATTCTTATCTCGAATTTGCGATTGATTTTAAGATGCGATATGTTGCAGTCACACGATGTAATATTAAAGGCAATTAAATTTAGTGCTGGCCAACTTGTTTGTCACACTTATGTTTTGGCAATGCAGTTAATTGGTTTTATAATTAATGTCATATAAAATACAGGTCAGCAGGTCATTACATCAGGCAGAAAATACCATATTTCAGGCAATTTGTTTAATATTTTCGCAATTTTTAATCATTTTTGGTGAAATTTGTGATCAAATATTAACTAGTTTTATGCGATTTATAATAAAATATATGAAAATAAATAAGCAGATAAATAAAATTTGCAAAATATTTTAATTTTTCAGTCATTCGATTGTTTGCTCTTAGGTTTTTTTACTGTGGGAATACCTTAAACTATCCGTGCTGTGACAACATTGATAACATTTTCAAACACCATATTTGACAAAGGATCTTTTAATTCAATTTATTAATTATCCTCGCAGCTAACTTAACCAATACTTGCTGAAATCATCCATGGCTATTAAGTTCAAGCACTCTCTCCACTCAAAAAAGTTATAATAGCATCACCCTTTTAATTAAATATTTTTAAATAGTTTACAAAGATTCACAAGGTAACAAAAAAGGACCTCGAAATCTATTCTAGTTAATTGTCAGTTTTACTTAGACCAAATTTGATTTGAAATATTTCAAATTTGATTTGATTTGATATTAACGTTAGTTAGAAAAGTGTCACCCATATTGCATAATGTTGTCACCCAAGTGTCATGCCTCATTTTTCCAGAGTCATTTGTTCTCGATATCAGCCAAAGACGAATAAGTTTCTTCCATACTCAATTATTTTGTCATCCAAACCTCATGCATCAAGTATCAGTGCCTTTGATAGCATATTGTGTGTCACCCATCTATAACCTGACTTTTCCTAAGCTCATCCATTGCTGTTGAAGTGTCACCTATAATAACCAAGCAATTTGCAGATCTTTTTCAGCTCTTTCCAGTGTCACTCATAGCAAATGTTGTGCAAACCGAGTTAAGTCCTACAGTTCCCATGACAACCATATCGAAAAATTGTACCCACTCTAAAAAATCGTCACTCAAGTATCAAACACGACTTTTCTTTTTCCATATGAAACATACTTTGGCAAGTTTATTTTTGAGGAAAATCCTGTGTCACCCACATTTTATTCGAAACTTTCTGTGATCATCCATTGTTGATCTAGCGTCACCCATTGCAAACAAGCATTACTTAAGACTAATACAATGATTTTCTCATACACTCCTCATGTAATTATAAATACCACACACGCAATTATCCATTATCTTGCCATTCCTGAACAATGCATCAGGATCGATTTTTTGAGTCATGAGGCCTAACATTCATTCCTTTCCAGACTGAACTATACTGTTGGTATCTTATTTAGTTCTTAGTTTAATTGTTATTCCTTCAAGTTTTAATTTCTGTTTTGGATAAAAACATTGAACTCTTTCGAGTGTCACCCACTTTGTATGAAGCTCTTTTTAAATATATTCCGGAATTTTCACCCACACTTAACGAAATTTTAATTAAATACTTCTAACTAAAACACAAATTTCTTTCCAAGCATTAACTAAATAGAATTTTTCGTGCTGAAATTTTCGAGTGCGCCCACTTTTTAATGAGAAATTTGAATTTTTTCACACATTATATTTTTCACGGTATATTATTTTTAAAAAAATTGTTTTTAAACATTACTTCTAAGTTTTATTGTCAACCATTCAGTTTTAACATGTGTCTTGGATAAAAACATTGAACATTTTTTAGTGTCACCCACTCTGTTTCAAATTATTTGTTATGTGTTTTCGAAATGCTTACACATATTTTATGTATTTATTATTCAATAATAATGATTACACTCATTTTTTTTATAAGCATTGACAAATATCAATTTTCGTGCTGAATTTTCGTGCGTCACCCACTTAAAGGGAAATTATTTTCAAAATTTTTTCAGTTATAAAAAACATTGAAATTTTTAAATGCATACATCGCCGAGAAATTTCAGAGTGTCACCCACTATTTCAGAAGTAATTTCAAACTTAAAAGTGGGTGACATAACTTCTCAAAAAATCGGTGAGACTTCAAAATATACATAATATAAAGGAATTATTATTTTATCACTAAGTAACTCATTACGTTATTGAAATTTCAAAGTGTCACCCAGGTTTTTAGAAACAATTTGAAACGCTACACATAATTTGCAAGTGCCATCTACTTTTTTTAAATCTTTGCTTTACTTTTTGTGGCAATTATCAAATGTCGTCCACTTTATGAGAACGTAATGTTGACAGTTTTTCATTAGTTCAGGACTAAGAAGTTCGTTATGTTATTGAAATTTAAAAAGTGTCACCCACTTTTACAGAAGTCATTTCAATCTTGTTTTTTTAATAAATAACTTTTTAAAAAACGGTTCATGTAGTTCACGATTTAGCTGTTCCGTTACCTAATGGAATCTTACAAGTGTCACCCACTTTTTCAAAAGTAGTTTTAAATATTTTATATAAAATTTTCCAGTGTCACCCTATATTTGAGAACTAATTTTAGACTTTTATATATTCTCAAGTGCCACTTACTTTTCAGAAGTAATTTTAACCTTTATACGTAAAACTTTCAAGTGTCACCCACTTTTATAGAAGTAATTTTAAACTTTTTTAAAATATATAACTCAATTTTTTTTAATAAATAACTTTTAAAAAAACGGTTCAAGCAGTTCACGACTTAGTTGTTCCGTTACCTAATGGAAACTTACAAATGTCACTCACTTTTTCAGAAGTATTTTTAAACTGTTATATATTTTCAAGTGTCACCCACTTTTTCAGGAGTAATTTTAATCTTGGCTCGTAAAATTTTTTGTGTCACCCACTTTTTTAAGTTATTTTTAACTTTTTGTGACAAATTTTCAAGTGTCACCCACTCAATTTTTAAGAAATAATTTCCAGTACTTCTGCAGTAATAAAAAACATTGAAAATTTTCCAATGATTCCCAAGCATTTATCTTCAAATGCTCTTACAAAGTGTCACCCACTTTTTCAGAAGTAATTTAAAATTTTGTGTGTAAAATTTTCAAGTGCATTCTTTTTGTATTTGCAAATTTAGTTGGAAAAAAGTGTCACCCACACTAAAAAGCTCTCATTTAAGTTCCAAACAGAGTTTGAGAGTGGCACTTTAGAAGAACTATTGTCAACATTCTTCAGTGGTGAAGATATTGAAATATGTCAGGAGGGGTCTTTGCATTTACAAGCATTTATCTTTAAAGATTTTTGAGATTTTGAGATGCTTTTGCCATAAAATATTTTCAAAGAGTGTCACCCACTCTAAAAAACTGTCACTCTAGTCTCAAATAGCAGTTTGAAGTGTCACCCACTTTTATGAAAAATTATTGATAACATTTCTTTAATAATAAAATATATTGAAAGTTTTCAGGTGGTTCCCACGCCTTCACAAACAATAATATTTAGATAATTTTTATGCAAGTATACCTTTTAGATAAAGATTTGTACAAAATGTCACCCATTTCTTTCTGACTTCATATATTCGCTTGTAATTTTTTGAGGTCTTCAATTTTCAAATATCATACAATTTTTAAGAAATTTTTTTTAACTTGTACATATTTTGTAAAGAATTTGAGACTGTCACCCACTATTTTTTTTATTTTAATTTTCTTTTTCAATTGTATATAGCATTAAAAAGTGGCAAAATATGTCAGAATTTAATGCTAATTTCTTAATATTAACTTAGTTGCTCTTTATTTTCTCGAAATTTTCGAGTGTCACCCACTTTTTAGGAAATTATGTATAACCTCTTTCTACATTAAACAAAGTTGAAAATCTTAGAGTGTTCAGTGTTAAGTTTGAATGCATTTCTTAATATATTTTTAACTTTTTCAACACATTTTGCAGGTACGAGGTATGTTAAAAAGTGTCACCCACTTTCTAGAAACGCGAATATATAAGCTTGAAATGTATTTAAGTTTAAAATTTTCGAATATTTGTCACTTTTTCACAAGTATAGTTTTTCTTTAATGTGTCACACATAATTTGTTTTAAATGTGCAAATGTCACCCACTCTTTTTTGTATATGATTTGTTTGTTGTCATAACACAGTATTTGAAGATGAAAAAACTAGCAAGAGTTGATGTTAAACACAAATTGTGCAAGTGTACTTATAAAACATAAATACACGATTTCACTCAATTCAGATTGTAAAAAAGTGTCACCCATCTACACTTCATATATACAACAGCTACTGTCAATGTGTCTCCTGTTCTCATAAAGTTATTGACGACTTGATTTAGTCTTAGATTTATTGTTAACTCTTCTCGACTCTTTCATAGTATAAAGACATAAAACTATTCGTGTCATGAGTGTTTTTGCAAAAAATTATCAAAAAGAAAAAAAAAACACAAAACCGTACGCCTTAAAGCTGCATAGAATGCAGCAACTTAATTGTAGGTGCTTAGAAGGTAACGTTTATATATTGCCCAACGCCAATAGAGTAACATTAGCATACTTTTTCAACATTCGATTAATTTAACGGCATTTAACGGCGGCTAACATAAACAACAATTTTTTTTTCGTCAATATTTCAATTAAACGATCACGCAGATTCTCTGCACGTCACGTCAATTCGGGCAAAAATTAAACATATTTTTTTCCCCCCGTTTGCAGTCATTAACAACTGATCTTTCGATCAATTAACAATAATTCAAGCATTTTTCACACACATTGTAGTTGATCACGCTGATCTTGCGCGATCTTTTCTAAATGTTGTTGTTATTGTTGTTGTTGTTGTAGGCAGAGTGTTTGCGCAGATGCTGCTGCAACACACGACAACATCTACTACGACAACAAGTATTCAATTTTCCGGATCGTCTTCTTTCAACATCTTACTATTTGCTGTCAATTTTCAATGCATTGGCAACAGGAAGCCGCTGCTGCTAACAGTACTAGTGCCAATGTTGTTTGTGCTGATCATTGCAGCATTTTACAGCATTATTGATGGGCATAACTAATTTCTGACCAAAACACAAAAAGCAGAAAAGAACGAAGGAAAAAAAAACAGAAAAACTGGCACAAAAATATTAAAATACTGCTCATATGATTATTGAGTAAATGTAGTGTGTTGTTGTTGTTGTAGTTGTGTGCGGGGGCGGCTGGCGGCAGCGCCATTAAAAGCTTTAAAGTTGCAAGTGTATCTGCAGACAATCGATCCTCAGCAAAATCTGGTAGTTGCAATTAAATAAAATTATCAGAAAAAAATTCAAAATTTGTTCTTCTATTCCCTGATGCTGATGATGGTGTTAACGACTGTTTTGTTGTTGATTATTTATTAGTTGTTGTTGGCTAAAGTTTAGTTTTTATAATGTTTTTTTTTTTTTTTTTGTGTAAAGTTTCTAATTTTAATTTAAAATTAAATTGTTATTTGAATATTGCGCAAATTGAATGGATTGGCAACAATTATTTGCATTTGTATATTTAATGCGAAATCTATTAACCATAGAAATCATATTTGCCTGAAACACGTTTTTTTTGTTTAATTTTTTTTTTTTTTTTTTTTTTTTTTTTTGTAATTTTTTTGTTTTTTGCTATATGCTAAGCTTGGCTAAGAAATAAAATCACGTTTCATAAGTGTTGTGTTTTTTTTTTATGAGTGCAACAGAATCACTGGAAAAAATCAATTATAAAGATGAAGACCGGAAAATTAACTTAGCTTGAATCTTGAATGCATTGAAAATGTTGAGCAAACATTATTGAATGTTTATGACTGACGACTATTTGTCATCACGGAAAAATATGAGTTTTCATTGTCATTTGTCATCGATTTATAGATGGCTATAAAACTTGTCATATAAATTATCAAATGGCTCAACTTTATTATTAAGAATATGAACTAAATGCGAAGATATCAAGCAGTTTGAATAAAACTCTATTCCATAACATATGACATTAGACATTAGACAAATGTTAAATCGACCAATAAAAAAAAAAAAAATTAAAATGATAAAAAACTTAAATTATTATTAAACTAAAAATTTAGTCCATACGTATAATATTTTTCATATAAACAAATTCCTTAGTTGAGTTTTGGCAGAATTGAGGTTTTTTTTTATTTGTAGCCAAAAATAGCTTTTTCAAGGCTTTTTTCTTTTAGTGTTCACTAAGAAAATAGTTTCTTTCTATTAACCAAGATTTGTTTATGGTTAACAAACTGCATTCTTGCTTATGACAAAATAAATATTTGGTTATTGAAATTTAATTTTATGTATAATTTTTCTAGTTGAGACAAATTTTTATTTGGTTATAGTTACCAAACCACTATCTTGAGGCAAAATACTTTGTGAAATAAAAAAGAATTTTTCTTATATATTTTTTAATGATTTATTTATACTTTATTATTAGTATTTTTTACTTTATTTTTATTTTTGGTCACTAATATTTCTTATAAGCAAATATTCAAAGAAAAAAATTTCATGGCGTCAAAATTGATTTTATCTTTATTACTGCAAATCGAACCGCGCACCCATCGCATAACAGTTGAGCGCTCTAACGTCGTGACGTGTCTTTACTTGCTCATGGATAAACAAAAAGCAAACTAATCACAAGCAAACGAATATTTCAAGCTACATTAGCATCAACTGATGCGAGCAACTACTACCCTTCATAATATTAACCAAAATTTGTTAAAAGTTAAATAAATATTGTTGCATTATTTCATATATAATGCATAAAAGTGTAATGCATAATTTTCAATTTAATAGTGACACCAAGTCAATGCATTTATTTCATAAAATTAAACCATTTTCTCAGTGTACCTACTATGTTCAATAGTTATTGTATTTTGCATTTAAGTTAACCATTAAATTTTTTCGATTCAATATACAGTACAAACTCGGTAACCGCAACCCTCGATACACGCAATTCCTCGATTTTTGCAACAGAGCGGGACAAAGCATTGTAACCTTTATAAGTGCAACTCGCTAAAAATAGTAACCTCAATAACTGCAACTGACTACGCTTAATATATCTATATGATGGGTTTAAGTTTGTATTTTGTCTCTTTTGTTCTTTATTTTTTTCTGGATTTTTAAGCTTGACCGTTTTAAAGAAGTTATTTCGTCGAATTCTTTGCTCTTTGGTGCGTTTGCTTTGAGCGCAATCTTTAACACAAAAAATTAGTATCTGCTTATACGACTGCCCGGTAGTGTTTTTTGATGAAAGGTAATGGCGATCACGAAAACATTGATAAAGCTAACTATTAAACAAAAGTGTGATACTTTGCATTAAATTAAATGTGGTGTATCGAAAAAAGCACTGTGGAGCCTATATAAGGTGCACAAGTCAACAATCACGAGAATTAAAAAAAAAGAGACAAGATTCTGAAATATGCTGGAAATATGGAAGCTGGGCCAAAAAAACGGCAAACTCTATAATCCTGCGAATATCCAAAAATGGAAAAGGCTCTCTACAAATGGTTTTTAAAACAAAGAAAGCAAAACGTTCCTTTTTCCGTCGATATCATTAAAGCAAAAGCTCGCAAGTTGCGCCGAATGATTTTTTCCAAAAAGATGATCTTCATGAATAGATGGACGAAAGTTTTGCAGACAAAGAAGAAGATAATGAAATCGTAGATTTGAAAGTACAGATAACAGTGATTCTGAACTTATCCCAGTACCTCAAATAAAAGGTTCAGTTGCTGTGCAGTCGTTTCACACGTGTATTCAGTGGTCTGAAAGAAATGGTATTCCATCAAAATACATTCTTAGGTTGCGGTTATAGTGAGCGCCGAGTCAGACAGGCAGGCAGGCAGGCAATGTGAACAAACGAGATAGATAGCTATCTGCATCTCGTTTTTTTCACACAGATTTCAGCCTGCCTGCCTGTCTGAATCGCGTTCATTATAATCGCAGCCTTATTCTTTAGGAACTTCGAGAGATTGCTGTTGTACAAACTGTTACTTATACATAGAACAAACAAAAACAAACGATATTTTCAAACAGATATAATATATTAACACTGAATAAGTGAATTATCTTATTAAAATGAATTGAATAACTTCAATACGGTAAATTGTGTTAAGCATTTTGCTTAAAACTGCATAAAACTCGCTCTATATATAATTGTTCTCGCTTCATGTTTTCCTTGCTGGGTGCAACATCCTCAATAAATGAAACAGCCTCGGTTTTTATTAGTTGCGTTTACCGAGTTCATACTGTAATTTTACAATAAAAAATATTTTCATGTTTAAGTATTAAGGTACAGATTTTGTTTTTGCTGAAAATGATTTTGAACGCTTCAGATTCTCTCTTATCTAAGCTCAGATCCGATACAAAAAATAAACATCTCGAACTCAGTGAGATAGAAAAAACAAAACGAGTCGTAGCTCTTAATTATATAGTTAGACGATGTCCATTCTATAATTGTTTTGAAAGTTTGAATCCATTTGTGTACCTATTTATTCCTAGTTAGATAAAATTTTGGGAAACTACAGCTACAATATTTAACTCCAAAGGTAATATAGCGATTTTTTTATAGTTATATAAGATATGGTCTTGAAATTTGATGCCTGGTCAAATTCAAACCAGTTTCAAAACATATTTACTTTGACAGGATTATCCAAGGGATCTGGTACCTTATTTGCGTCTCTTATATCTATAAGATATTTTTATATTTTGGTAGCTTTTCATGATTATTATGGTTGTATAACTTCCAAAAAAAGTGATCTCTTGCACTTAATGAAACTTTGGTTTAAAATCAAAATTATGTTAAATTAAGAAAAAAAATGTCACCAAATAATATATCGTTGGAATTAAATCAAAATAAATAAACCAATGGTTCCGGGTTAAAATTCTGGTCCTACGTTTAAACCATTCTTGAATTTTTTTCTTATTTCTAATCAAATTAAATTAAAAATTCATGACTGCTTCATTTGATGTCACTTTCTTAACTTTACTACTTAGCTATCATTTCGTTTTCGAATCCAAATCCAAAAAAATACAAAGCAACAAATTCACCAGAAATAAAATCGAAATAAACATAGGTGAGATTGGATCTGACCGTTTCTTCTATGTAAATCTGTTAACGAAAATCCATAGGAAAATGAAGATGAATAGATAGATAGATATTGGATCGGATTGAACAATGCAGTCAAGACATCTCCCATAGAAAAATTCAAACTCCCAATAAAGTATGTCTTGACACGTGTTGGAACTATTTAGGGTAAATTTCGAATTTTTGTATCAAATAAATTTTCTATGCATACTTTTAGGCTGCAATTTTTTCGGTAAGTATAGATTGAAATGTTTGAAAAGCACTGATAGAAAGAAAGTGATATAAATAAATAAATACAGTTTCAACGATATTAGGTGCGAAACATGACGCTTGTCTTTTATGTATTAAGATAATAATATAAGGTAAATAAAATAAGGTAAGCCTAATAATATAAGGTAAATATAAATAATATAAGAATATAAGAATATATAAAAAAATATAAGAAAATATAAGAAAAATACACAATTTCATATATTTCGGTCAGAAGTAATGAAATGAGAACGATTACACTGTCGTTTTTTGTGTCGCTGAATTCAAGGTTCATTTAACCCTATCACGTTAGATTGAAGAAAATTTTTTGTGATGCTTTTGTATGAATGTTTTAAGAATTTTTTAATTTTTTACCGTTTTTGTATAAATGTTTTGAGATTTTTTAAATCAGTTTTTCTTAGTTTGACTTTCAAATGACCTTGAAACTGATGTTATAGAGCTTAACCGGTGGTTATTCGGGATATCAATGTTTCTGATGCCGAGGTCGGGTAACCAAACCATGAAAGGTTATTGAAAAAATCTGAAATAATTTATAGAATACAACCAAAAAAATATTGTCCAGATGTGATAGGGTTAAACAGTCCTTGGATTAGAATTCAGTGACGCAAAACACACATAAAAAACATGGTCGTAACCCGAGGCGAGTACATTTTAGTGTTTTATCAACTTAACATTCAAACATACATTTGGAATCCGTAACAAAAATCTATGTATCAGGAAGTTCAACATCGTACCTCCATTTCCTTTGAAATAACCTTAATATAGAAAAATTGACCTTGAATTTGGAATCAAGTAATTTGGAGTGTCCCAAGAAACCAATATTTCAGGAAGTTAGTATCGTATCGTATCGCTGTATCTTTAACTAAATACAGACAGACTGACCTAAATAAGATAAGCGACCCAAAAGACCTGTACATCAAGAAGCTGAACGTAGTATATCTGGTTGTTTTAATTTTGATTTTGTTTTTTTTTTTTTTTTGTTTTGGATTCGCCAAGTTTTCCATTTTGACCTTGAAATAATCTTAATACAGACAATCTGCCCTTGGGTTTGTTATATTATCTCTGTTTATCACGAAGTAAGACATCGTTTCTCTGTTCTTAATTTTTTTTTTGACCTTAGAATGACCTTGAAATTACTTTAACGTAGGCAAACTGACCTTGGATTTGGCATCAGCAATCAATAACTATATGTCACAGAACAAACCTTTCGAAATAGTGAGTCTTATTTCACAGCTTTATATTTGTTTGATCTTGAAGTGATTCCAAGAGAAAGGTTCCTATGGGTTGGGGTTGGTTCCATTTATGATCGAATCGTCTCTAAATTTACCCTAGACTGTTAAAAACATTTCCGTTTTTGCTTTTTGCCAAATCATGTTCAAACAAATAATATACTAGTACAACGAGTAATTGGTTTCTTAATGAGGATGCAATCTGGTTTTCCCGAATGTTGTTGTTTTTTGTGTCTGTGGAATAGTTTTGTAATAGAAAATCATGATGTGAAACAAAATGAACACATATTAATTATGAGTCTCATTAATGACGAAAACAAAATTTCTCTTCTGCAGGACTTGTGAGTTGAGAAGAGATTAGAACTTTTCCGATATCCATATACATAAAACCTGGCCTTAAAAAAAAGTTTCCAGCGCTTAACTATGAAAGATTGGCTTTTAACTGGCCCAGTGCTCAGGCATTCATTTGACAAGTCACTTTTGAATTTTTTCTAGAAATGTGTTCATGGAGCAAAAATGGGTTAATCGAGTTATTTCTTAATATTCGCAGCTAATATTTAAAAATGTATGGCCGATTCAGGTTTTAAAACTCTTCAATGCCCAAATGAAGCTGCAGGGCGGGTAGCATTTTAAAATTTTAAAAACAACTATTCCAACATTTCAAATTGTGAGACGCTTTCAAGGATTTTGGGTAGAGAACATGATGAATGTCTACTTTTGAACTCTAAAAAGTGAAACGGACGACTCAGTTCGAATTGTTATGTGCTTAAATTCTATCAAAACTATTCTTAGATAACTATCACAAAACATGCAGAAGCAATACAATAATTCTTAAGCCAACAACTACATCGTTCAACAGTTGTGTCAAGAAAAGTGTTGCCATAAATGTGCAACATCTGCACATCTAACAATGTTGCTGATAATTATGAGCGATTGAAAAACTGACTTGACGCAATTAGCTAGGAATTCTGCGCTGCTCACTGCAATGCCTTAAAAAAAAACCAATGTTATTGTTGCAAGTCACGTTTTAAGCGCGGCGGCAAAAAAGAAAGGTACGAAGTATTTATTTAAACTGCAGAATAACATAAGATTCTAATTGAATTGTTAGTAAAAAGTTAAAAAAAAAACCAAAAATTAACATAAATGGAATTTTATTTATTTCAGCCATTAAATTGTATTTCTGCTAAATTTTAACTACCATGCATGCGAGCAACAACATTTGCCGCAATTGAGTCATTAAATAGAATGCAATATAAAATAATGTGTTAACTTGGCTAGTTTGCCGCTGGCTTGGATATTTAGACAAACTATTTATTGATTGGTCTAAACAATTGTTAGGTAGCCATTAAAGCTATGAGAGCCAAAAGATAAGCAGCACAGCAAGCGGTATAGTATGGTAACTTTTGATGAGCTACAAAATGCTGTGTAGCAAATGTTTTATGCTGCATATGGCTAAAAAAAAATGACATAAAAAAAATATAAATTTTAAAACTAAATCTGCATTAAAGTGAGTCATGTACTATAGTCATGTACTACTCACCACTAGAGCGCTAAGATGTGTTTGGACTGATGATTTTAAGCAATTATTTGTTAAGCTAAGAAAATAAATAAAAAAATAAATAACGCATATAAACTTTAACGAGCCGGAACGATGCGGAACAATGGACGAGATATAGTTTTTATCGGATTATCTTGACTGCAAATGATTCTATTGTTTAAGCAAATTCTAGATGACTTTATTTGGTATGCGTGCAAGTTTTGTGCTAATAAAAACTGAGCATTTAGTAAGCAGCAGGATTTTATGTTTTAAATTTTATTTTTTTTAAGCAGATAGTCAAGTACAAAGATGACAATTATTTATGGTTATAAGTTAATTTGCTATCATAGAGTATTTGAATGGCATACCAAAATGGTAACAAGATAAATTTAAACAAAACGCATTAGCAGCGTCAGAAAGATAGGAACGCAAGGTTTACAGGCTACACAAGGTTTGTCATAAAGGCTTGCACAAGGCACAAGCAAAAATTAGCTCATAGAGGCCTTAAATATCATTTTCATGTATAAGCTATAGCTATAAAATGTTTCAGCAGAAAAAATATTTTTTGATTTTTACTAAAAACAAGATAACCAGCCAGGTTTTATAGATTTTTTTTCCAAGAATCTATTAAAAATTTTGATGTGATGTAAAACTATCAAAGCCAGCATTATTAAAATTCTTCTTAGCCATTAAATCACTCGTTAATAAAATCAACGAGTGGCTTAGAGTAAAAAAAAAAAATAAAAAAATAAAAATTATGCTAAGATTTAAAACATGCCATCTTCTAGCAGCATGCAAGGTGCAACGACCAGCATTTAGTTAAATCATAAATTCATGTTCTAACAAAGACACGACATCATTTATTCAACATTTGTACTGCGGCATGAAGCTTACATCTTTTGATTTTAAGAAAAAAAAAAAACAAAAAAATTGTGTTTTTATATAAAACCAAAAAAAAAACAACAGTGATGTTGGAAATCACACCCAAAATCACTGCAAAATTGCATGAAATAAGAAATAAACAACAACATTGCGACATCAGAGCCAACAAAGAGAACAGCAACAACAACAACAACTTTAATAGGCTATCATAAATGAAAAGTGAAGTGATAATGAATGGTTAGTCTAACAAGTTATTAAGTTGCACTGGGTCAAAGTTTAAACATGTTTTGATGAATTATGATTGCATGTTTGCGATAAATGTCTAAATGTCTGAATGTCGACTTGGCTGGCTTATCAAACAAAACAAGAAAAAAAAAAACAAAACCAAAAATTAAAAAAAAACCTATACTTATAATTATTGCAGAAAGTATTGCTCAATAAAGGCGTTGACAGCGTTGGAATTAATTATAATTACTTATTAATTGCTGCACATTTAAGAACGAAGGCAAAATAGTGTGGAAACTATGATATATGTTACTGTTTTCGCTTGATATAAATAGCGGTGATATTGTTTGTTTGCTTCAATAACGCAACAGCTTATTGAAAAATGACAAATAAAACTTATTAAGCACACAAGCATTTAAATTCCTTTAACCCAAAATGACGTAAGATTTATCAATTTTTCCATCGCTTTGTTTAAAAAAAAAAGATAGGGGCGAATCAATGCTAAAAATAATAATTAATAAAATAAAAAAAAAATTTAAAAATAATTTATAAAAAATTCAATAAATAAAAATAAATAAATAATAATATATATAATATAATATAATAATAAAATGATAATTTATATAAAATTAATAAATAAAATACAAATTTTATGTCGCACAAAATATGCGAATTTGATCTAATTCATTTGATTCAATAAGAGCTTTCGATTTCACGTCATGAAACTCAAAATTCATGAAGCCATGCACACGTATACACGTGAACACGTACTTTTGCATGCAACAAAACGTGTATTTCATGTTTAACATTCACGTCTAGTTCAAGTTTTCAAAAACGAACTTCACACGGTGTTCGAACTTCAGAGTTCACTTGTAGTTCGTAACAAGTGAGTTTTAGTATCAATCATATATTGTAGATAGATGACATTAAAATAAATTTCATGAGCTTATATTCGTCATCTACCTACGGGAACAAAATTTGTTCCCATATATCTAATGTTTTGAGCTGAAAAACAAATAAATTCAACAACCAGTCAAAATTCGACCAAATTCAAATATTGGATTTGCCAATTTTTAAATTCTTAAGATCAAACTCCAGATTCAAAATCAGTAAGCCGGAACGATTTTGCATGTAAAAAAAAAGTCAGACGATCACCGAATCAAAATTAACAAGTAAAGAAAGTCTAAAGTCGGTCTAGGCCGACTATGAAATACCCTAAACCCACTTTTCAAAAACAAAAAAAATTTTTATTGTAAATGGGCGTGTCCGTGGGCGCATGAAGCCTATATTTTATATGCATTTAAATGTTGAAGAAAAATGTACACATACCAAGTTTTATTCCTGTAGCTCACAGTTAATGCCTTTATTATGCTTTCATTATGGGAGGTGGGCGTGTTCATGGACGGACTACTCCCAATTTTTGAACACACCTTAGTTTTGGTATAAAATACATACATACCAAATTTAATTTCTCTATGACAAACAAAACCTTATTTATTGAGTTTTAAACTTTTTGGGTTGTATGGGAGGTAGGCGTGTCCGTAGACGGATGACGTCCATTTTTCAAAAACGTCTTTGTCTTGTCATAATAAACATATGTGCCAAATTTTAGCTCTGTAGGTTAAACACAGGCTTATTTATTGCGTTTTCAATTTTTGGGTTGTATGGGAGGTAGGCGTGTCCATAGGCGGACGATACCCATTTTTCGAAGACATCTTTGTGTTGGTATAAAACACATACATATAAAATTTTGTTGTTGTAGGTTAACTATGAGCTGAGTTATGCAGTTTTCAATTATCGCGTTGTATGGGAGGTAGGCGTGTCCGTAGGCGGATGATGTCCATTTTTCAAAAACATCTTTGTCTTGTCATAAAAAACATATGTGCCAAATTTTAGCTTTTTAGGTTAAACACAGGCTTATTTATTGCATTTTCAATTTTTGGGTTGTATGGGAGGTGGGCGTGTCCTTGAGCGGACGATACCCATTTTTCGATGACATCTTTGTGTTGATACAAAACACATATATACTAAATTTTATTGTTGTAGGTTAATTATGAGCTGAGTTATGCAGTTTTCAATTTTTGCGTTGTATGGGAGGTAGGCGTGTCCGTGGGCGGATTCCAAAAATATTCAATAGTGCAGATCCTTGGGTGCTTGTGACCATGTGTACCAAGTTTCATCCAATTATCTCGACTCCTTCTTCTTATCCTGTGTATACGGACAACACACAGACGGACAGACGGACGGACGGACGGACGGACGGACGGACGGACGGACATGGATAGCTCGACTCACGTGGTGACGCTGATCAAGAATATATATACTTTTCTATACCGGACTCGCTTCGTTCTATGCGTTACAAACGTTTGCACAAAGTTAATATACCCTGACCTTTCAGGTTTAGGGTATAAAAAGGACTCTTAAAACTATTTGTTTTTACTATTTTTTTTTTTTTGTTGGAAATCACGATATGTATATCGTTTTTTTGAGATCTCAAAAGAGTTTGTAAAGACAAATAATTTCAACAATTTTTAAGCCAATATTTTTGAACTTTCAAAATCTTGCATTTTTTGCTTAAATTGTTTAAGCATTCTGAAGGAAAAAAAAGGAATATGCAAAAAACATAGCTTTTTGGCCAAAAACGGTGTTGAGGAGAACCAAAACCGCTCTATGAGGATTTCTCCGATCCAAAAAAATTATTATACAGAAATAGTTTTTAAGAGTTCCTCTAATTTTTGAGTCGGTATCCAGTGAAAACTAAATTTCGGTCCGCCTTAATAATCAGCGGCCCTAAAAACATCCAAGTATTTTTATTTCCAGCCAAATTCGATGAAATTTAAAAATTTCGTAGGCCATATTGGTTTTTTTATTTTGAACTTTTGAAACATAATTTCAAATTTTAACTCAGCGACGTCAAAGTCCTATACATACATAGTTTTCAGACCAAATACAAAAAAATTTCATAATTGCGTCTACCATATTTCTCAGTTTGAGTTTTTAAAATCTGATTCCAAATTCGTAATCAGCGACCTCAAAAACCTATATATACATAGTTTTTAGTACTAAATCGATCAAATTTAAAAATTTCGTCCGCCATTTTGGTTTTTAATTTTAAAATTTTGAAATTTGTTACAGATTCGTTATCAGCGATCTCATAAACCGATATATACATAGTTTTCAGTTCAAATTTGATAAAATTTTTAAACTACATGCACCATATTGGATTTCACATTTAAAGTTTTTCAAATCTGATTCCAGATTCATGATCAGCGACCTCATAAACTTATATGCGCACAATTTTTAATTCTAAATCAATCACATTTAAAAAATTTTTCCCGCCACATGGTGTATCCTACCATTTTGATTATTTTAAATTTACACCCACATTCATAATCAGCAAACACAAAAACCCATACAAATAATTAGCAAACCCCAAAAACTCATAAATATTTATAATATTTTCACTTTAAAATTGATGATATAAAATTTAATCCGCCATTTTGGATCCCTATGACCTGTATATTTGCATCTACTTTTCTGTTCAAAATCGGTTGTATAAAATTTTGTTGATCGAGTTTAAAAATTTCGTTCGCCATTTTGAATCTGCTATTTTGAATTTTTTAAATCTAAATACATAGTGTTCAGCTCAAATTCGATAAAACTTAAAAATTTCGTTCGACATATTGGATGCTTCATTTGGAATTTTTTAAATTAAAGCCCAAATTCATAATCAGGTACCCCAAAAACCTAAAATATTTATAAACTTTTCAGCTCAAAATCGCTGATATCCAATTTGATATTAAAACGTGTTGTGCGTTAAGTTTTTAAAAATTGTTCATGGGTTCGAAACCTGACACGAAAATTTTTTTTAAACTTTAACAATAATAATAAAAAAATAATAATAAAAAGTATAAAAAACTCTTGGTTCTTCGCTGGCTTTGTGTGCGGCGAAATGCGTTTTCTTTGGTTTTTTAATACTTTTTCTCGGTGTTGACATAAGCAGTTTTTAAATCTGTTCTGCTACAATTAAATTATCGATGCCCATATTTCAGTGGAAGTGTGTTTGACGTGGGTTCGAATCCTGGCTATATTTGTATTAAAAATTTTTAATTTTAATAATTGAAAGTCTTATTCTAACTCTCTTTATAATATATCATTAGCTAATTTCAAAAATATTTCAATGATGTCTTGATGATGATGACAATTATGTCTCAGAAAGAATATCACCTTTGGTTTTAAGTATAAAATTCTTTTAAAATTTAACATTCCTCACGACTTTGTCAGAATGAACTTTTCTTTTGGCACAAATTAACTAACAAAATCTTTTTGTTTCAAAGTCCGTTTTCTCTGGTTCTACATTCCTTTTTTTTTCTCGGTGTATGAAGAACTCTTCGGTTTTTATGTCATAACATCGCCATAACTATGGTCATAACTTTGACTTTTTGTTGAAACTTGACCAAAGTGTTGAGTGTTCCTGTGAAGTTTGGAAGCGATCAAACAAGAGGGCGTGGCACATAACATACAATCCAAATTTGCGATTTAGAATAGCTTTGGCCTTATGTATAGGTAGCGCAACCTCGGAAGTCTTAATTTACAAAAAGCCTCGGATCTTAATTTACAAGTGCCATTTCATTGTAACGTTTTCTGGCCGTTGGGCGTTCAGCATTGGGCAAGGGCGTGCCACTTTTCAAGAGCTCAAATTTTCGGTACAACTTTCGAAGTATACGTCAATCAATGAAACTAGGCATAAATATCCTATTTCGATGTGTCCTTCGACTGGCAAATTAGAGCGAGCTTCGAATAGGAGGGCGTGGCACCATTTATACAATTCATATTTTTACTATCGAATAGATTTGATACTAAATGTCACATCAAAATGAAAAAAAATTAAGTTACTAATTGGACAGGTCTTTCTAATGTAAAACTGACACGGGCCCATACAAGTAAAATTCAAGATAGAAACAATTTATGTCACCAGATCCAGACACTTCAATATGAACGAATGTTTGAATACAAATTTTAAGAATTAGTCACTTTTTCTGCCTTAAAACGCCAGATAGATTCAACTTCTGACGGATTCGGAAGCATGGGATAAGTTAGTTTGAAAATTTTTTTCAAAAACTATTGAAATATATAAAAATTTTAGCTCATTTTGGGCCGAAAAGAGTTAACGCTGTAAATACTTTCAGAATACCGCTAGTTTTGGAATCCAAATATTTAACATCTCTCATTTTATGATGAATTTTTTGTATTTAAGAATTTTTCTAAATGTTTGTACTCGAAATACACGTTAACGCTTAAAACGAAATAGACCTGCAGTTTCCAAAGTACGTGTTCACTTGTTCACGTGTACACGCGTGCACGGGTGGACGAATGAAAGTTTTCATGACTTTCACGTTTCTTTTGGAACTATTTTTTTGACTCTATAAAATATATAACTATTTTTAATAGAGATTTATTTTTAATATTTTTATAACTCTATAACTATTTTGACTCGCAAAGGATGAATAAATGATCCTTTGTCCAAAAGGTACTACCAGCTGCAATTTTCGACCAGTCATTAACACATCTTGTCAAAAACAAGTTAAGTCAAATCTAAGTCAAATATTATAAAACAGCATGAAGTCGCTCAAGGACCTCCGGAAAATTTTTGTTTATATATTAAAAAAAAAAGTTCAGAAGACCTACTTCTAACCAAAACAGCGAAGGCTAGCAAGTGAAATATAACAAAACAAAAAAAAAAAAAAATATTAAATTTTGATTATTTTGGAAAAAAGTGCTATATTTTTCTCCATTAATTCCTTGTTACTGCAGACTCCTACAGTTTAGCAGCTAAAAGAGCGCGTCATGTTAAAAATTTCGTTAGCAATAAAAAACCGAAAAAAAATTAAACAAAAAGCAACAGGCAATAAAAAAAAGAGACAACAGCAACAACTACCGCAAGCATGTTAAAATAGGTCCTATGCAGTACTTAAGGCTCAAAATCTATGGTTGGGCATCAAAATAATTTTACATAATTTGAGTGCGCTTAAAGTGTTGGCACACACACACACACACACACTCACACACACACACACACACACACACAAAAGCGCTGTGCCATATTGCTATTTAGCAATATGTTTTTATAGTAATAAAAGTAAGTTTGTAAATTTATTGGCAACGCTTAACAATGGTGGGAACCATTATTTGTCTGGCATATTTTTTTGATAGTTTTTATGAGAAATATTATAAATTTTTGCAAATACTAAAAATAGATTAATTCAAAAATTGCAATTGTTAAAAAAAACTGCTTAAAATAGATGAAGTATTCCTATTGATCATAAATAGGTCAAATTGTTTTTCGCATTTTTTTTTTTCCATATATGACTTAAGGTCTTCTTCAAATTGTAAATAGCACAAGTCGATTTGCACCTTTAATCAACTCAACACCTTTTTTGGGCATGCCTTGCTTAAATAACATATAAACATGCAGCTTCTGACATATCTACAAAGAATTGAATTTCATGTCAAACTACAGCGAAATGACTTTAGATCCCCAGAAAATCGTGGAATGTTGAATGTGCAAAAAAAATTCGCTAAAAAAATTGCCAACTCTAATGGAGTTGAAGTTAGAGTTAATAGATCGAACTGCTGCAACAAGCAAGCCAAGCAGCAGCGAGGAAAAAAAAAACACCGATAAAACAAGGAGAAGCCTCAAAATGTAAAAATCGAAAAACAAAAAAACCAAAAAAAAAACCAAGCAAACTCCAAAGCAAGTCCCAGCCACCAAACCTAACTAAACCAAACCTAAGACAACTTAACTGAACAACTGCAGCCATGGCTGTGGCTTATGGGTGCGTTCTATGAACTCCACGATCCACTATTAGCCTAGCAACGCGTTGCTACCAATGATAATGATGCAAATGATGATGATGATCATGTTGTTACTGGGATACTGCTGCCTTGCTTTGATTTGGTTTGCTTTGCTTGCACTGATATGCCTCTAATGGTGAAGATGCTGGTGTTGATGATGCTGTTGCTGTTGCTATTGTTGGTGGTCGTGTTCGTGGTGTTGGTGCCGATATTAGTGTTGATTTTGTTTTCGTTGTTCGTATGGTACACCTTACGGGCTTCGTGTGCTTCATTATTGATTTAATAATGGTATCGAAAGCACGTTTAAAACAACCAACTAAATATAAAAACAAAACAAAAATTGCACATTGCAGATGATGCCAGAGAGAAAAAGCACTAAAGAATAAAACAAAAAAAACGAAACTCTAAATCAAATGCAATCTCAGACAAATAGATGAAATTATGCAGGCAGTCTCAACTTGTAGCTTAAGCGTGGGCTGTATCGTACCTATTTCGACGACGACTCTACTCTACTACACTGAACACAAAAATTTATGACTAGCAATTAAAATAAAATTTTTTATTTTTTTCTATACCTACTTTAAGGATACCTACATAATGTTTTAAGAGCTGTTTTGAAATAGCAAATCATCAACATAATTAAACTGCTTAGATGTTAAGTTGGATTTATAGGTACCATCGCAGCGGGCTAAATTTAACATAAAATTGAAATAACTTATTTTAAAGACTTCGTTATCGAAACCCTTTGGAGAGTTCGTTTCCTTCGGGTTGTTGAAAATTATTACCGTCGTTTGTATGAGTTCATTTTTCAGCCAGAGGCTAGGCTGTAGAGCTGCTTTGTTATGTAATGTAATGTTTTTTTTTTCAAAACTCTTTTGGGCTAAGCCATGATTTGTAAACATGAACTGTAAATACAGAAATTTTAGCACTTTTTCTATCAGCAAACAATATTTTTGGGTCTACATTAGAGTGAAATCAGGACAATGCAGAGAAAACTTTTTTAAAAGTTCTATTAGTTTAGACATAACTAAACTCTGCGGTTCCTTACAGTACTATGTACGCCCTAGCAGATATTCGGGTGTGAAGCTCATTGAAATCGGTCATTCAGGAATATCTAGACTCCTCGTTGTCGGACAGAAAAAATATTAAGCAGAAATATATAAATTAAATAATTCTCTTCAAACATGTGCTTAACATTTTTTACATAAAAGCAACTTTTTGAAAGCTATGAGACTAGATATGTCCAAAGAGCGCAAAGTAGAAATAAATCATCCTGACAATGAAACATAAAACCAATCGGACACATACAAAATATATGTCTAAAACAAAACTAAAGATACAAAAATTATTCTTTCGATATGGAGCATTCCAAATTAAAAGAAACTCTTGAAGACTTAAGCTACAATATATTTCTTTCCACATTTGTATACTCCAGTATACCGTTCATGTTCTGTTCTGTCATATATTATTAAAATATCTCTTGCCAACTACTCGAATCTGAATCGATATTATATTAATTAAAAAGACATGAAATTAGTTCTAAATATAGGACAAATATTAAAATGTCGCTTAATTATGGAGCAGGAGGTCATATGGAGCAACTTTATGTTATTTTTTGGAAGTGAAAAATAGTTAAAAAATTTACTTACTTCAAACGTATCTGCGCATAACATTTCGTTTTGGTTTCTTTGAAATTTAATTTTTAAAAAAAGTTTCAAAATTTCTCAAATTCTTTTTTCAGTGTAGCAACTTTTTTGCTGTTCATTCCTAAATCAAATTTTTTTCGCATTCATATTACTGCCAAATATATGGGTAAGGCTCAATTTGCGCCCGACTTACATTAGGTTAGCAAGATCAGTCTTTTTTCCTTTTTTTTTTTTGGCTTTGGAAGTACCTACTATCGGTGTCGTTGTAGTTGTTGTTGTTGCTTGCAACCTGTTGGTTACATGCACGCTAAATACTTGACTCAATAAAGTCGGCGCTCGAAGTACAATAATCTTACAATAGTTACAAGAATGAAGGCAGTCAGTTAGTTTGTCTGTGAGTCAGTCACTCGATCATTTGTCTGGGTTCCCTCGATCGATTGTAACGTTTGTTGGGACATGATTATTTTTTTTATTTTGCTGTTGTTAGGTCGAACTATTTGTTGTTGTTGCAGTTGTTATTTTTGTGATACGATGAACTGCTTAAAGAATCGTACGAAAGCGAAAACGTGTCAATAAAAATGACTCGCAGACCAATGACCTGAGTTCAGAGGTAAGATAGATTATATAGCTTGAAAGCAGCAAGAATTATTATGGAGCAAGCGAGGTTCATGTTGAGTGCAAGGCGCGAAAAATTACTGCTGATTGGTATGGGAAAAGGTGAGGAACGTGTAGGAAGCAGCACGTTCAAATGTTTTCATCATCAACACTTACTGTAGCATAGATGTGGAAAAGAATTGAAATTAGTTGGTTTTGGGTAAAAAAAAATAAATTAAAAGTTGTGTTTATTTGTGAAAAATTTAAAATTTATAAAATAATATAAAAAACTTTCATAATCAATTTTGATGACAAATTATGGTGCTGCTCTTCATGGACTTTAAATATTTATACAAACCCTAACCACTTCCTTCACGATCGAAGTTCATGTAATTCATGGGAAAGCAATTTATAACTCATCCATGTCGAGCACATCAAAGCGCACAAATGGAAAACTAATGTTGTTAACGTACAAGAGACATACATAAAAATTAAATAATAACAATAGCAACAATATTAACAACAACAACAACAAAAAAGTCAACTAATTTGACTTAACAAATGATGTTCATGTTACAACTGACAGGGATACACAAACCACTAACCAACAAACAACTAGCCAACCAAACACCAACTAGTCACCAACAACCTAGCCATCCAGACTGTCAGTCAGCCCGCCGCCATGCTGCTCATTATTATGAAATGATCTTCACGTAGAAGCGGCCAGTTGATTTAAGCCTCATTTCATGCTCATTGTCAGACGACGTTGGAAAATGATTTAACATTTTGACTGGGCTATGGTCTGTCTCTGCTCTTACTTTCAAGCTACACACACACACACACACACACACACACACAATGCTACAAAGTCACAACTTTGGGCTGGTGTGTTGGGGTCAGCTGCTTGCACCATTTTTGGCAAAAACACTTTGCATATCTGTTAAAATACTAATATTCCATCGTTCATTGCATGCACCAAGATTGGTTAAGGTGCAATTTTTTTGGTCATGCAACTCTAAGTGTGGGTACAAAAAGTTATTTCGTTTTATACAAAATCATGTCTTGCTGCAGATGATGGGAATTTATGTAATTCAATGAATTTAACAAAAAAAAAATATATTTAACAGCATTTTTGTACATTATTAAGAATGCACACTTTATTCGGGCAAGAGGCCAGCCAATCCCTAGAGTAAACTACCGACACTCGATTATAACTATTATAAATGAGTGGAGCGATTTTAAATGTCCATTAATGACATTAATGCTAATGTTGTTGTTTAAGTGATAAATTATTTTTAGTATATTTAGTTGAATTTCAAAAAAAATATACATGATAAATACAGTGTTTTAAAATTAGTTTGTAGTATTTAATATTGACTAAGAGTAATAAAAGATGTTCTAATGAAATCTTAGCTGAATATGGATTAGATCATCATTTGTGTTTCTTATGCCAACAGTTAGAAGTTTAAGTGGTACAGCAGATATTTAAGACTGCTGTCAAAATATTTCAATCATAACCAGTGAGATACTGAGCATACTTCAGTGATTTATGGAAGTTGTATATATTTTTTTTATCAAATATAAAGTACATGAGACGTTGAGAACATGAGAACAGTTAGGTGCAGAAGTGCAGAATGCATCACATGTTAGCGAATTTCTCAAATTTAAAAAAAAAAAAACAATAAGTAACTCATGCTGTAATTATAAGATTTTTGTAACTTTCGCCATAAGGTTTTATTCCCGTTAGAAAAAAAAAAAAAAAATAATAAAATTAAATATGCACCATTGTCAAGAAAATAACTTGCCAAACCTTACATAAGTCCAAATCTTATACACATTATTTTCATGAAGAAAACGAACACCTGATCTACGCAATCTTAAGAAAAACTAAAGAATACATTTAAAATTAAAAATTTTTAATTACCAAGCAAATTTCTAACCACATTTTAATTTCCAAGTTCCATTTTAATGGTTTTTCAATTTGGTTATATTTTTAAAAAAATATTTTAAATGTTTTTGCTTAAGTTTATTTCAAATATGATAAAAAATTATTCCTCTGAATGTTTTTGCAAAAGTATTTTTAATGAATTTATTTTTAAGATTTTTCCTAACTATTAAGTGTGTAGTTTTACAAATGCTAAGAGAGAGAGAGACACGATGAAATTGAAAATTCTGAATTCAATATTCATTTATAAATTTAATACTTATTTCATATAATTTTTGATCAGATTTAAATGTTATCTAGTTTTTTGTAATAAATTTGAATTAATTGAATTAAGAAAAGCTCCTAAACTCTCTTGCTGTTAAAACATCATTCAAATGTTAATTAACTCTTTAAAAATTTGAAATTTTTTCCAAAAATGGCTTAAAAATTGTTTTTCAATATTTCAATAACCGATAGACTCTGGCCTTGAAAATTTCCTATGGAGTGAATAAGGAAACAAACAAGCTTATAAGAAATATTAAAATTTATTTATAATAAAAATTAATTTATTATTAATAATATTTATAAATAAAAATTTAAATTTATTTATAATAATTAACTCTTTAAAAAAACGTAAAAAAATTCGAAATTTATTCCAAAAAAAGCTAAAAAATTGTTTTTCAATATTTCAATAACCGATATACCCTGGCCTGGGTAATTCTTAATAATTATTTACTTTGCTTTTTTTCCCATCAATTTCTATTTCAAAATTTGAAAATTTCATCAATATCGCATGATTCGATCTATGGTCAGGTTTTAATGGGCTTTTAAGAACAAAAATAACTTTTTTTACATTAAAATGGCGAATTAAAGAATTTTTTGTTTGAAATTAATTTTTTTCACAGTTCTTATATTTTTCAAAAACGGCCATTCGCCATATTTTAAAAGAGAAATACAAATTTCTATAAATAAAACCAATTTTTGATAGGGAATAACTTTTGAGTTGGTCGAATTTAAATTGTTCTTTAATGTTGAAAATTAAAAAAAAAAAAAATTATGAATTTTTACATGATATCCATGAATCACATTCATTAATTTTGGTGCAGTAAGCAATGTCATGAGTGACATGAACTATGCATGATATCAATGTACAAAATACACAAAAGAAAAACACACGAGCACATGAATACTTTATAAGCATCATGTTTAAAGTTCATAAAAAAGGTGTATAAAATTTGTGAAGCAATAAAAAAATTTCGTGTGTGCCCTGAAGAAATTCAAGGGAAATATGAACAAAATGAATCATTCATAATTTTTCTGAATAAAATACTAAAAATTCTTGTTCAAATACGAGTAGAATAAGAACAGTTAGTTCATGAGATAAGTGACAAAAAATCATGAATCTTGTGTAAACATACATAGAAAACGTGAACTGGTTTATGACTCATATATGACTACACTCAGCTCATGAACAGAAACACAAATCCAGTTGTAGACACTCTTAACGACAAATTCGATTATTATTATCAGGAGTTTTGTGTACAACAGGAATTTGAGAACGTTTACATAAGTTATTCTTGTATTTAACATGGGCTTGTGTATGAATACACTCAAGCCATGTATAAGTACTTGAAGCTTATGCACATGTGCACATGATCAGTGAACGCAAAATTTAAATATGTGTTTTTAACGTATACATATTTTATATTGTCAGTGTAGGTAGCTATGAAAAGTTAACTCAATGAATACATGTGCAGATAACTCTATCACTCCCGATCTACCACCAAGAATGTATTAATTTGACTTTGGGTTAGTTTGCCAAAAAGGTTTTTTTTCTCTTTACCCAGCTCTGGGACGTGGGATAAAATTTTGCTACTGTAGATTCATTTCGGTACATGTAGTTACGTAATATTACTCTTATAATAATACACTTAGAAAAATATCCTCTGTAATATTAACAGTCGGACGCTGTTATTTTAAAATACTATTACGTTTCAAAGTATTTTTGTGCTATTAAAATCATCTTTTGAAATATTTTTGTATTGTTGCAGAAATGTCAGTCTTCTCTAAACATAATTAATTAATTTTGAAATGTTAAATGTTAAATTAATAATAAACATAATTTTTAAATTTGTTTTGCTATATTTATCTTATCGTATTCTAGCTGTGTAAGTATCAACAATTTTAATTTAATAATTGAAATTCTAATTCTGTTTAACTGTTTAACTGTTTGGTCAAAATAATCTTCAAAATAACATTGGTACGCTTAATTGTTTGTAAAATTGTAAAAAAATTGTACGCTTAATTTTTTTTTAAAAAGAAACAATTTTTAAATAAAATACATTCTTTGTTGGTCTTGCCGGTATTTTAACTCAGGCTAGTCGATTACCAGACG
This sequence comes from Tetanocera ferruginea, assembly GCA_958299015.1. NCBI lineage: Eukaryota > Metazoa > Arthropoda > Insecta > Diptera > Sciomyzidae > Tetanocera > Tetanocera ferruginea. The sequence goes on from OY282641.1 coordinate 140,892,461, forward strand.
CGCACTTCAGCACACTCGGTTAAACATGTACTTCAAAAATAGTGACAAAATTTCAATTAGTTTTTATATGAGTTTCGTGTTCTATAGACCAACAGACTGTTGATTTGAAAGTTTCATTTGTTGGATGGTATTTAACAGTGAAATCTATTATTTCAACTAGGGATGTAACGGAGCTTCGACTTCTGTTCCGAAAGGTCGGAACTTCCGATTGATTTTACACCTCAGACTCCGACTTCGGCTCCGACAATTTTGAATCGGAGATATAACGAAGATAGAAATGGAATACGTTTCAGATATTTCTGCAGAAAAACGAGCAAGGCTCGAATCGCCATCAGTGGACAATAATGTTCAATACATTTTATCTAAAATATTGATGAGAAGCGATGATGATGATGATGATAACACCGCAACAGATGACCAACCTATTAACAAATTCATCATTTGGAAGAGTGTACTTAATGAGTACAAGAAAGAAAAACGTATTCACATCGATAACGATCCATTGTTATGGTGGAGAGTAAATAAAAAAATTTCAAAATATTGCTCGTTAATATTTATCAAGTCCCCCAAGATCAGTGGCAAGTGAGCAACTTTTTAGCGGTGCCGGTTCACATAAGATTCTCTAAGAAATCAGTTGGATGGGGAGAAAGCTGCCAAGCTTTTGTTTATTAAGTACAATAAACTACTTTTAGAGTCACTTCATTTTGTTTATTATTATTTTATGAGGCACTTCCTTAACAGTTTACTAACACATCTTTCTATGACTCCGACTCCAACTTCAACTCCGGTTCCGACTCCGGCTCCGATAAATCAAATTTAAAAACTCCGGTTCCGACTTCGGTTCCGGTAAACTTACCTCCGTAACATCTCTAATTTCAACATATGATTTGTTTGATATAATAACATTTTTTCCCCTTAGTGTACAAAACGTGTTTACATGCCAGCACTTTAAGACCAAAAAAATTAAGATAAACCTTTGAAATTCATACAAAAAATTTGCAAACAAATTGCAGTAAAAAATGTAAATATTTAAATTTTTAATGATGAGATTCAATTAGTTGAATAAATATATAAAAACTTATAATCATGAATTGACGAATTTGACACACCCCTTTTTCGCTTAATCAGCAACAATGGACCAAAATCAATTATCAAACACTGCTATCAGCAACAATTCCCAAAATAGAAATATTGAAAATATTTAAAAAAAAAAAACTGTTAAAAAATTGCTCATTTATAACTGTCAAAAAACGTACAAAAATAAACAAAACTTAAACTAAGCTAAGTGTGAGAAATAGTTGAAAAAGAATTCAATGGTAATAAATAAATAAGAAACCAAAACAAAAATAAAAATAGAAATAAAGACAAAAATAACAATAAAAACAATACAATAAAAACAACTGTATCATTGAACTTTTGAGTGACAGCTGATAATTGCAATATGATATCCGATGATCACGCTGATCATCTTATCGATAGCAATGATCTTGTTGCTTTGTTTTTGATTTATGTCTTAAATGAATGAAAACTATTTTTTAACTGCTTTACTTAAACGTTAACTATTTATTTGAATATCCGTATTAAAGACGCTATAGAAGAATATGTAGTGGGAAAGAAAAGAAGAAAAAAAAAATGGGGAAAAAAAAACAATACGACCTTGTAAATTGGCAACATGAACAGTTGTTATAGTTGTTACTGTTGATGCTGGTTGTCTTGTCTAGCACACCTTAGCTGGATCATAAATCAACTGAATAATGTTACAAAATGATACTAAATAACGGCATGACACCAGCTAACTCAGTCACTTACTCACTCACTCACTCAGTCTCGGTGTTAGTCTGAGTTAGTCATTCCGTAAGTCGCTTTGACTCGCGCTTACCTCAGAACCTAGTGCAGCTAACATTATTCGAATTACAGCCCATCACCATTATCGATTAAGTGACCAGCACCAAACACCAAACACCAGACACCATTACCACATTAGCTTCGCTGCAGCATCAGCAGCCAGAGCATCAATTTCCATTCAATTGTCCATCCATCAAAATATTGTAAAACTATTTTGTTTTTTGTTTGCGCACTCGCAGTATTAAGCATTGAAAACGGATCCAATTAAAAAGCCAACAATAACAACCCAACAAACCAAAAGTATACGTTTTGAGCACTCAGCACTCAGCACTCCAGATGAATTTGTTTTTAAAACTCGCATTCCTAAAGTGCTTCGCACAATCGAGAGAGTCATTAAAGAGAGGTGAATATTTTTATAAGTCTTATTATATACACAAATGAGTTCTCAAAAGTAATAAAAATTTACATTTTAATTCGAAAATCAAGCATACGCAAATGTTGCCTTGAGTTTTGCTAGTTCGTTTATAAAAGCAGCGTATCTTAATAAAAAAATTCAATGCACCTATGTTTGTGCGCGCTAATCTTCGAAACAATTTGAGAGATTTTAATGAAATTTTGTAAATGTGTAGGATTGGTTTCAACTTGAAACATAAAATAGTTTTGAACCCTATAGATGGCGCTGTTGTCGAGATCTTAAAATTTTGTTTAATTTTTTTAACGAAATTTTGTTTTTTTTTTAGTTTTGTCAGATTTATTATTAAAAACTACAAACAAGAATTACCGTTCCTACATTCTACGCCTCAATGTTCTGAAAAAATATATTTTGGCTTTTATGGAAGCTTTAAGTTTAATTAAGAAATACGAATAAATTAAATCCGGTACCGTAGAGTACAATTGACCATACATTTATCATAATCGTACTAATATCTCTTAACATAAAAAAAGCCAAATTGAATGTTGTAATTGAGAATGGTGATAAATCTAACCAGATTGAACATAACACCGTATCATATCTCATAACCAACACCAGACTCGAGCGGCGGCGGTTGGCGGTAGCTAATTTTTCATATAAATTATGCAATTTTTCGTATATAAAAAATTTTAAGGTACTTTTTCTTGACACAACGCAAGTTCACACAAACACACTCCAAATTTGTAAACAAAATTATCTAAATGAGGCAAAACTTAACCCAAAAATCTTAGCATAACTCTCACTTTTCAACAAAACTACGCTTACGGTTTAGTGGGTAGTAAGCTATGCATAATCTTCGTCATAGTGTTGTCGTGTTGCAAAAGGAAAATTAAAGCAACAAGACAGAAATAAAAAAAAAAACAAAACTAAATCAATATGAATTCTTGTGACCTTGCAGGCCCGTTTGTAAATCGTTATAATAAAATGCGTTTCGTCGTCGATGTTGTTGTTGTTGTTTGTGCTGTTGCTGTTACTGTTTATAGTTTGCAGGAGTGGAGTTGATGGTTTGGAGGCAAATGTGGGATCATTGTTAGAAGCAGATCGCATGCTGTGTCGTACAACTGACAGACAAAGTGTCGATAAAGGTCGCAGTGGTGCTGATCATTAGGAAAAAGTCTTATTATGTGGCACAAGGTTTTAAGTTACCACAAAACAAAATATAAAAAGAAAAAAATCAAAACACAACACAAATGTCGATCAATAGGGTAGCTCCACTGTTCTCAGCAGGCTGTTTAGGAAATTAACAATCTTATGAAATTTAAAGCTCATCAGCTTCTTTGTTACTTGTGAAAACCATATCTTTAAGCGTGAGACTTAACAAGTATTGCAACTGAATTGCCTGAAGTAACCTATACAGTTTTAAGTTTTCCAAATTTAAATAGAAAATTAATAATGATAACTAAGCAGCACCATTGAAATTGTTACCTCACACAACTCAACAAAAGTACATTTTATATCAAATTCTCCAATTTCCGGTAAGCTTTTATTTACCTTATATACTTATTTAGACTATTCAGACCCAACAAATTTTACCTCCAGATATTCCGCAACTCTTTTAAAGGTAATTTTTTAGTATTTCCTCACCAATTTTTTTTTTTCAATTTGTTTTAGCAATTTTCTGTTTGTATCTTTGATATTTCTGAATTTTGTATTTTTGTGCAAAGTTCAAGCTTTCTAACGGTATATTTTTTTTTTTGACCGTTACTTACAAAAAACACTACAAACCCCAACGAGAACTCCTACCAGCCATTCACCAACATTCGCATGAGAAATACTAAGTTTCTGTAGTATTTTTACGTATTTTGCATGTTATGGTCTAAAAGTTGTACAATATGTTATACCGCTGAAAAGCTTAAGTTTTGAAAAATAATATAAATTTACTAACAAAAAATCTCTGCAACAAAATAAGACATACATTTTATAAGGAATAATAATAATATTTGCTGAGAATTAAATAGTATGTTCAAAATTCTACGAAACATCAACAGATGTATATTTAAAAAAAAAAAATAAAAAAAACTTAAAAAACTCTGAACTTTTATAAATAGTTTCGCATCATTATATTTTCGGCTTTAACACCTCATTATTTAAAATGGTTTTGGTACAAAATAGCTCCAAAAAACCTTAAAATGAATTGCACAATATCTAGAGGTCCAAGTTTATTGGATCTTAACATAATTTTGTTGTCATAAGCATTATTTTAACAATTTTGTAATGTGAACCGGTCTTATATGTGTATATCAAGGTGCCCACTATATATTCTACTATTGAAATTTTTTAAAGACAAACATACACATATTTTTATACATATATTTGTATCATAAACACTTCGAAATTTGAACTCTCAACGGTATGTCAGGGAGTCCAACACCATTCGGTGTGAATTATATTCGATTGAGCGGAGTTTAAAAATTTAATCCTGGGAAATTATATTATCGGTGTTCACAAATTATGCATAAAGAAAATTTCTTTGCGTTTCTTCTCAAAATCAAAAGATTCAAGTTATCCGATTTTGGTGAAAATTTATATAATTTGGGTAGCTCAAACTCTTGAACTCCGGTGAATTGTAGTCCGTCAACACCTATCGGTACTTAATAAAGAAATATTCGGTCATCGCAGTTCAAAATTTTTAAGTCTGTAAGAAGATTATTGTCGAAAAATCATATGAAAAGAATAATTATAAAAATAATTTTTATTAAAAATGTTTTTATCTAAAGTGTAACTAATATAGCTAAAAAGATTGTCTTTCTGACAGCAAAATTTACAAGAAAATTATATTTTGGTAACTTTTTCAACTTTTCGGGTTAAGAAAATTAAGCTGCAACGGTGCTTAAAATCAAAATGTGTAACCGGGCCTGAGTTTATTTTTTTGAAATTTTTTTAACATAATTTTAATTTTTTTTTATTTTTCAATTTTATCAGAAGCATATGTTTCAGATACATATGTTTTTTCCTCGTTGGGACCACAATTTTTTATCTGAACCGCCCCTGGATAGTTTTCGTATTATATTCTATCCCAATGAACCAAACGAATTTGCCTCGAATTTGAGGTGAATCCGAGATCTCGGATATTTATTTCGAAAACGAAGTTCGAAAATGTTTTGCTAATGAACCCGAAGGCGGGAGAAATGAACATTTCATTCTCGAAACGAGATTTTTTATTATAATCGAATCACTACAGAAGCGAGAATTTCAACATTAATTAGCAAATCGTCGAACAATTTTAGCAATTTTTTTTCGAAATTAAATTTTTTTAATATATTACTCGTGTCTTACACATTATTATGATAAAAGATTATAAGATTATTATTATTATAAAGAAAAAAAAAAATATAAACATGTTCAGGATTCGTACCCACGTTCTCCTGATGACAGTCTTCTACGTTATCCACTAGCCTATCGGAGTTGTAATTTTATAGATGCTTTATTTGCTTCATAATGAAAACAATCGCTTGTAGACGTGCGTTCGACTCCCAGCTGAGTCAAAGAATTTATTGTTGTTTTTTTTTTTATTTGGTGTTTTTTCTCAAGTTTTGAAATAATCTGATGGGATCAAGAATTTAAAAAAATAAAAACAAAAATTTTGCGTTGATCATTGAAATATAAAATGCTTATTTATATGATTTAATATAAAAATTTATTTTATTTTACGAGATTTCAAACTCGTTTCAAATTTGAATCGAATACGAGATATCTAATCCGAGTTCTCGGTTTCGTTATTAATTCGAAACTAAACCGAGAGCGCCATGTGGTTTATTGGGATGTAGAAAATCACAGATAGTTTTATTTAAAAAATTGTATTTTACTCTGCAAAACTTTGAAAGACGATTGGATTTGAAGTTGATTTGCTATGAACTTTGGAATATGCAGATTGAGGGTTCTTTGAAAGATTGATCACTTTTCGATTGTCCAAGTGAAGAATACGCGATTTACGAAAAATTTCAAAACCTTCATTCGCTCATTCCGGCGGTCGTTAAAAGATGGATTAATTTTCAATCGCCCAGGGATGAAAGCGCGATACACAAAAATTTAAAAATCTTTTAACAACGATCGTTGGAAGATGAATTGCTTTTCGATCGCAAGAGAGATAAATGTTTGATTCACGAAATATTTTCAAAATCTTCCTCCGCTAATTTCGGTGACTGTTGGAAGATGGGTTTTTTGGAAAATTTGCAAAATCTTTTATTGAAATATGAAGTAGGCTCTAAAAAATCGTAAAAATTAATAAAAATTTTGAACTTGTAAAAATTCATTGAATGGGAACAGGACAACGTCTGTCGAGCCCGCTAGAAAACTATGCTTCTCAACAAATTGTTGCTAAGGACCTCTACAAGAAAAGAAATATTTGCAAAGAAAATAGATGTCTCTCAATAAATAGTAAGAAAATTTCTAAATAACTATGTGCCTTTGACGTTGTTGCAGTTTGTACAGTCCTAGAGGAAATTTTAGACGGACTATTTTTGCAAAATATTTTTTTTAGGTCATTTTTGATCGTTTTCAAAAAAGTTAAAAACCTTTAAAACAGAAGAGGGTTAAACTAGCCTATGAAAATGTTTCTTGCATAATTTCGCTGAAGTTCTCTTTCAATAGATTTTTCTACAGCTTACTTCTAGAGAGCAAAATTATTAATTTTCAATTACTGATTGTCAAAAGTGCCTGAATGTATGCAATACTCATTCTACAATTGTTGAGCTATTTACATTAAGTAATGCAAAACTAAAAACTTACTTATTAAACTTTTGCAATTAAACTTTTAAATACCAAAATCTCTTCTTAAAAGTATCACAAAAAATATGATAAGTCATTTTTGTATCTATTTTAAACCATATAAATATAATTTCAAAACGCATACTTAGTTAGCATAAAACTACTTCTAAGCTCTGCTATAAAACTTCTTCAATAGAAACTATTAAATTTTAAATCCGTTAATTAATATAATAAATAATAATAACAATAACGATAAAAACTCATATAATTTAATTACAAAAATGCTCAATTCATAACGAAATCATAAGTATATAAGTAGATCCGCTGCTGAATAGAATTAACTATGCACGCTAATATTAATAAAATAAGATTAAAAAAAAAAAATAAACAATTCAAATTGAATCATCGCGTCAAACAACCAACTGTGGTTTGAAAAAAAAAAAAAAATTAACAGCAACACAAAAGATGGAAAAAACACACGCTGATTCTCACAGCGGTTTTAAATCGAAGAGTAAAAGTGAAATAACCGGTTCGAAATTACTTAAGAATTTCTTACCAACTAAATATTCCATTTTTTTATATTGCAAATAAATTTAGACACAAGCAAAGCAAAGCAAAGCAAAGGAAGGCATAAAACGCTAAGCTTACCAAGCTAAGAGCCAAGAAACTTTGATATGTTAGAATCTGTAAAATTGTTTAACCAAATACAGCAACGACGACACGAATGACTGCGCAGATGTGGTTAACCAGCGGCGGCGGCATCTTCATCAGCAACATGAGCAGCAACAGCGTCAATCAGCTAACGAAGAACAGCTAGCTAGTGGACAACAGCTACAACAACCAAAACAACAACAACAATAACGAAGTTGTTCACACAGATATTCGAATAAAATTGAATTAAGTGCAGATACATGCATTAGATTAAATAAAAGAATCTTAAATTAATTACCGCTTGTAGCACATTGATACTCTGTTTATTAGTTTGTTTGTGTGTATGTTTGTCTGCAAGTGTATTTGTGTGGGATGTTAGTCGCTTTGGAACGTAAATTTCTTAATTTATGACTAAATATTCATCATCAACTTTTAACGAGCGCATGTATTTGTTTTGTTGTTGGTGTTTTTTTTTGTTATTGTTTTTGTTTTAAACATGATTTAACACATTTTATTTTGTTTTGTTTTTATATCTTCTTTTATATATTAATTATGCAGCTATTATTAAAATAACGGTTCATGTGTCTGAGTTTTTATTTATTTTTATGTGTTTATTTTAAAAATAGTTATTAATTAATATGATGAAGTAAAAAGAAGACCGACTGTGAGGTGAGCAAAAATAATGACAACGAAAATAACAACAATATCAGCAACATTAGTAATGTAGAATGAGAATTCATATGCAGTGTCGAGCCACAGCCGAAGCTTTGACGAAAAGTAAGAGTTTTGCTAACGGTTGCGAATTGATATACTTATTTTTAACTTGGAATTTTTTTGTGAATGTAAAAGTGGTAAGTCGACAAGTTTTTTATGTTTATTTTAGGTAGACAAATTAAAATTTGACCAGTTCAATTTCCTCAAACCATGTAAATTACAAATCTTATTTTTTTACAAAAATCTGAATCTTAGACTTCATCTGAATCTTAATTTTAATAAAATTTATCCTTTTTTGGTCACAGTTTAGAAGCCTCCATTTTGTACTTTTAAATTTTGATTTCAGATTCTTGATCAGAGACCTCAAAACCCCCTGAATACAAAATTTGATGCCAATTTAGTCTTTACTATAGAAGTAAGTTTGATCATGGCCATCATATTGAAGCCACCATTGTGTAATTCAAATTTTAATTTCAGATTCGTGATCGGAGACCTTAAAACCCCCTAGATAAAAATTGTATCTCCATTCAGCTTTTAATATAGAAGTTAGCTTGTTTCGTGGTTGCCGTTTCGAAACTGCCATTTTATAAATTTTGACTTCAGAATCGTCAACAGATCCTTTAAAACCCTCCGGGTAGAAAATCTTATCTCCATATAGTCTTTGCTATAGAAATTAGCTTGTTCATCACCACCATTTTTAATTTCAAATTTTTAACTTCAGATTAGTAATCAGCATCCCTTAAAACCCTTATGATACCAGTTTCGTCTCGATACGCAGCTCCTGTGAATTTATTTTCATTCCTAGGGTCTTTATATAGGGTAACTGTGGGTCGCTCAAAAAATAACTTAACTGCAGTACCCAAAACATCAAAATTGCAAAAGAAATGTATTTTTTTGGACTTTGGAGATAGATTCAGATTCAGCTTCATTGTTTTTTTAGCTACCCATGATTCTTGTACCGACCAACATCATGACTGAAGTTTAAGGGAGAATTTTCTACTTTTCGGGTAAAGAAAGCATATTTTTGTGAATTTTTTGTGAAAAAATGGTTCAAGTTTATTGACCAAAACTTTTTTCACACAATAGAGAATTTTTTAGCAGTATTCTATTAAAATTTCATCTAAAAATTTGTATTATACGGCCGCTGACAACAGTTTTCTGCAAAATTCCTCAGCAAAATTTAGTTAAAGAATAAGTTTTTCCTTCCCTGCCCTGTTGAGAAATTTATAAAAAATTTTTTAATTGAAAAATTAAAAAAGTACTAATTTGTAGTCACAAAACTAATGAGCATAATAATTTCAGGAATATCGGTTCGATAGTTTTCGAGTTATCGTATCCACAGAAAAAACACTAGTATTGAGAAAAACGCTTCCGACAGTGTCCTATCATACATAATTGGAACAAAAAAAGATGAAGTTCTTTGAAAAAATAAACACAAACAAATTGGCCATTTCAGCCCTTGAAAGGACTTTGACTGAGCTTCTTATGATCAATTGTGTTGTGTGTGTTATTAAATGTTTGCACACAATTGATCGAGAACTGGACCTACATGTTTTATGCAGACTCCGAACGGCAAAGTTCATGTTCTCAAGAAGCTTTACATGGCATTATTTATACTCTGAGGTTTGCCATTATCTGCACAGAGGTGGTGAGCGATCAGAAAAATTTTTTATTGAAAACAAAATATGTGTGTGGCACGGTATAAGTGAAACTTTAACCCAAAAAAGTACAGAGTTTTTAATTTAGACTCACTAAAAAAGTCTCATTACATATAAAGTCTTAAGAAGATTAAGTTTATTTTAAAAGAGCGAAAGTGCTTATCCTCAATTTCATGCGTCATCAAAGAAAGCAAATACTAGGGATAAGACTTCGCATTTAGGCGTTTCAAGTGTGTTTTGAAAGGCTGAGTAACATGTGGCCCAGAGTTATCATGTTGCAAAATTACCTTGTTGTGCCTTTGAGCGCACTCTGGACCGTTACTTCTATGCTCGGTTCAAACGGATTAATTGAGTTCGGTAGAAGTGCCCTGTGATAGTATCACCTAGTTTTATCAGCCTATAGTACAGCACGGCCCCACCAAATACAGAGACCAAACACAGAGAAGGATCTTGTCACTGTGAATTGGTTTTGGTATCGATTTTTGCGTATGGCTGGGTGGCCCAGCCCGTATGGTTATTAGAACTAAGGGTTATTGTAATGCACCTATTTCTCATCATCATCAATATAAATTGAGTTCGTCTAAAAATGGAATTCATTAAATGACCATTAAATGACCACCTGCGAATGACAACCCGTTTGTGACTTCAGATCAGTGTTGGGTTTTTCAGTACAATTCTACTTTTTCAGTACAATTTCATTATAAAAAGTACGTAAGTACCACGAAGACATTTTTAATACATTTTCATACACTTGGTCTTCGTCATATCGACTTTCTTTGCTTTTTTTTGTATTTCTTAAAGTTTTCAGTACTTTTTTGTGAATTTTTACAATAATTTTTACAACAGTGATGATATTTGATAATTTTGGAGGGGAGTTTTTTTTTACTCATCTAAAAGTACTTTTTCGGACGTGAGAGTACCTTTTGTTAATCTATATATAAATAGGAGTTAAGAACAATTGTCTCTCGTGTTTCTAAACCGATATTGATAGTTGTTTATTAAATGAATCAGAGTGCGGATTAGAAGTGCACCAAATATTTTGTATCTATAGTTATAAAAAGGCAAGCAAAAAATTGGTCGAATTTCGACCCCAGGCGATACTAGTATTATTGAATAAGCTTTCGTTTTGTTGCTGAGGCACTAGGGGTGGGATAGTAATACTTGGAGATTTTTAGTAACGGGCTTTTGATACCCAGAAACCTTAAATTTTGTGAGGTTCGACAAAAAATTGGTTTTGAAAAAAAAAAATTCGGGGTGGCGTGGGGCACAACAATTAAGTTGTGCCGCATCGGTGTTAAAGGTTGGTGGGATGTGGACAAATTAGCCGAAAATCTTCATAAATGTTCGACCGACCCCAAGAAATTTTTTTCTCCGAAATTTTTCAGGAACAAACCTGCCCCAATCTCCTGGTTTTTTCTTTCCAACATTTTATCGCAACATATCTACCCTATATTTTCAACCTTTAAAGGGGCACCTATACATGTTTTTTGTTTAAAATTTTTCCCTTATTCTTTAGATTCTAATCCTAATTAATTAGATGCTTTCTTAATATTACGCCTCTTTTTGTGGCGTCGTTGACAACGTGTAGATTACGCAATATTTCTTGCGCTTCTTGGTAATCTTCACGCTCAGTCCAGGTTTCTGGATCGGTAGCAATCAAATCAGTTGAAAATTCGAAGCCTGCGAAAATTCTTGCTTTCTCAGGAATGACATAATGGCTCAAATATTTTTGTAATTCCTTATGCACTTAAATGTTAACTGAACGACACGTACTTGATTTCAGTTGCTGCCGATATCCTAGCTATCATCATCCTCGTCTTCTTCGTTGACATCAACGACATTATCTGACTCTATAACTTCTTTCATCCCGTTCTGTTCATCGTCAGACGATTAGTCCGTCTGAAAATCCATCTGAAAATTTTTTGATCGGATAACCCAAATAAATACTGTTAAACTTCTCTTCAATCTTATGTTAAACCGAACAATTTTTCGGTTTCAATATTGAGAACAAAATCTTAATCATGCGTGACGTTTATTTTTTTTTTTATGATTAGTGTATCCAAAAGTACTTTTTTTGGGCTAAAATGAGTTGGGGACTTTCGAAAATCGAAAGGAGGTAAAAAAATAGATATCCACAACAAATATCATCCCTGATTTACAATACATTCAAACGAACTGCCACCCTGATTAGTTCTACTATTTTATTTTTCTATTACATGATCGTCTCTTTCTAGCACGAAGGCATTAATGTCAAATAAATTGAATAGCTTGAAAACTTAATTTTTGGGCCGGCTCGGGTAACCGCAACTTGATTAAAATTTAAAAACTGAATGTAGAGTATTATATTTATTTTACTATGTATGTATATTGAACTGTTTGTCCATATCTATTAATTTTATTTTACTTTAAATAATATATTAAATACATCAAAAAAGTTTATTATTCATGGAGAAAAAAAAATAGTACAATTTGATGTCAAAAAGTAAAATTTTTTTCCAATTTGGTACAATTTCGGAAAAGTCATTTCCCATCCCTGCTTCAGATAATCCCATTGCATCTGATTGACCATAGAATCATCCATATTTGTCCAAATGATCCATGGAATCCATGAAATCGCCAATGACGCGTCTGTGACCTCAGATAATCTTGCATCCGATTGGCCATTGGCCATTGAATCATACAGGTTGAAAATTCTTGCGTAAGTTGTCACGGTTGGAAATTGAAGCATGACGTATGTGGTTGAAAATTCCACCTCCAAAAATTACGGTCTAAAACTTTGTTGATTAATTCGTCTGTTAGCTTGGACTCAAACCATTGTTTGATAATTTTTTCATTCCACTATATAGGGTGTTTCACACTTAATTTCAATAAAATTCACCAAAATTCACCTTAATTTGCCGCAGTTTCATTCGTTTCACAGGTTTTACTACCCGTTTCGTTCGCCGTATGTTGTACACGCGGCTAAAGAAGTTTCACTTCAAAAACTTTTCGCCGCGACTGGGGATCGAACTCGGGCTCCGAGCATGCTAAGCCACACACTTAACCTGCATGTCACGGTCACCACTTTAATTTAATTTACTTACTTTTTATTCTTTCTTCATTTAAATGTTTTTCAATCAAGTCAATGCCATTTTCAAAAGTGAATATATAAAAAAAAACCGCAAAAACTTTAGACATATTTTTGACCGATTCCCATGTGTTTCAAGCAGCACCACTAGCTACTTAGTATCGGCTTATGATAAAATAATATTAAAATGTTTTACCTTTTTTTTTTTGCCTTCAGTAAGTGAATATTAACATATGTTTTTGTCAATTGCCTTCAAGACAGCGCGGGGACTTTTTGTTTCTTACGAATTCTCTTGAAATGAACTTGCTTCAATCTTTTGGCTACAGTTTATTGCTTCTGAGAACTTAACAACAATTTTACTTACTACGAAGAACTTATGAAGCAGACTAATTATTTTGTGGTTTTTAGGTTAAATAACAAAAAGCGATGACGTTCTATAAAAATGTTGAATTTATAAAATATCAGCGTTATGGTAGTCGTAATAAATTCATAAGATTGTAATGAGTATTTTACTTGTCGTTATTGGCATACAAAATACAAAAATTTGATAGTTGTAAAAAAAGACATTCTCGAAAATAACTTTTTACTTTATTTGGGTATGAAGAATTTAACTTCGTTTTTTAAAGTTTTCGGCCTTCAATCGAATTTTTTGTTAGAAATTTTGCCTATAAGAAAAAATTTTTCAGATTTTATGTTCTTTTATATGGTTTGTTTCTAGTACCTTGTGAGTTTTACGGCTAGATTTCTTTGGAAAAGTTTCTCAGAAAATCTTAGACTTTGAGTTTTGACAACATACCAAATGGCAAAAATAGGTCTAGGGCAACTTTAGGTCAAAATATTACAATGAATATTGCAAATATTGTCAAAATTCCAAATTTTTTCACAGTTTTTGGATAACAAGTCAACAAAACTTAACAAATCTGCACAAACCTGTTCAAAATACATACGCAAAGAAAAATAGTCTTGGGTCCCATTAGGTGCAAATACTGAAAAAAATTTAATTCCTACGTTTTTTTTCATAGTCTTCACACCACTAGATGTCAGAACTTGCTATAAAACCTTAAAAAGCAACAGAGGCAACATTTTCAACAAAAATTTTTGTGTGAAAACATGCCAAAAGCTTAAGAAACTAATGATGCAGTTCGATTCCACACATCCGAAATAGAGTAAAATCATTCTCTTTGGGCATGTCTTTAAAATAAAAAACTATCACATTGTAATTTTATAATTAAGATAAAAAACTTTTTTTATTAGTTAAACATATTAATAAAATCAAATTTTTAAAATATATATTTTTTTAACTTAGCCTTGGTTTAAAAAAATTTGCTTAAATTTATTAGATATTTTAATATTTTTAAATTTATATTATTAAATTACATAAACTTCGATATCAATAAAAATAAATATTGAATTTATATAAATTCATATTCAAATTTTCATGAAAATACTTCCGTAACGTGTTAAAAACGCACTAAATTCCAAATAAGCTACAATTTACCTTCAAAAGCTTTTAACACTTATCTCAAATTATAACTAACGATAACTGTTTATTTTTGATTTTAATTCTTGAACCAATCCCCAACGCCTACATGCTATGCTCTTAATTGTTCTAGCTGTGTTTTTTTTTTTTAGCTATAATTTGTGTATTTTTATGATATTTTTATTTAAATATTTATTAAAACTAAGCATGTTCATGATGCAATTGTTTCGATTTTCGATCTTTTTAGATTTGAAATCAAAAAAAGTTGTTATGTTTCGTTTTTTGCACATTTTTATCGCTAACTAATGCTAATTAGGCGGTTTTTGTAGCTAACGTTGGGTTCAGTATAAAAGCCAGTTTTAAGATGAAATTGTTTTTTTTTTTCTTTTGTTTCTGTTTTGTTTTATGCATGTTAAACAAAAAAAGTTTTGTTTTAAAAACTTTAAATAATTAATTAAAAGGCGGAACAAGCAGCTAATTTAAAGATGCCGGTACGGTACACAGTATCAGTTGGAAATGATGGATTATGAGGAAAATGCACAGACTTAATGTTTTGAATTCAAATTGATTTTGGAGTTTTTCCTTACAGGCAAGTTAGATCAATGGAGACCAACTCAAAGTTAAGATGAGCGGTGTTAAGAGCGGTCAAAATTTTTTGAATTATGCACACCTTAGTGCCAAAAAAAGTGGTTTTGGCAGCGCTTTAACTGTTTACACTTTGTCAGCCAAGTATAAAACTAGAATAACTGCTAAACATAACATGTTATAGAATCTGAGTGATGCCGGTTAGATTCTATCAATATATTTATATTTTTAAAAAGCCTTAAAAAATAAATATTTATAAACATACATTTTTTGGATATCGGAATTAAATTCAAATACTATTCTAATTTTAAATTATCATAATAAATCACATAATATTTATAAAAATTTAAATAAACGTATTAAATTTATGATATAATAAATTTCAAGATATGACTTTGTTATATGCAAGCAATTTTTGTATTAAATCGCAAGATATTATAAAAAAAATACAAAATTAAATTCAAATCAAAAAGTGAATATATTTACCTTTTTTTTTTGCATAAAATGATTATCTCGTGGGATTTTTAATGTTATAAAAAGCATAAAAATATATAATAAAATACAACGTAGTTCAATAATGTTGTTAATCTTTGCTAAACAAAATTAATCGCTTATCACTAGAACAGCGTTGCAAAAAAAAAAAAAAAATTCAGATGACGCAAATTTTGACCTCCATGACTATGTAAATACAGTAAACTGCCACTTTTGGGCTCGTAAAACTAACCATAAAACGACTATTAGTCTTAAAGAAAATGTTACTCTCTTAGTATGTGAATTAAGTATAAGATTTTGAAGTTGAAATTTCAGCAGGGCCCATATTTTTGGAACACTGAACCAAAAAGTATGAATAGTATACATAAAGATTGGTTCAGTTACTAATAACAAGAGTCGTGAACTTTTTATGATATCAATGTAAAAAATACACAAAAGAAAAATCTCAAGAACATGAATATTTTATAAGTATGGTGCTTCAAGTACATAAAGTGTGTGTGTAAAATACTTGAATCAATAAAAATTTCGTAAATGTCATGAATAATTACCCGTGGAACATGAATCATTCATAAATTTTGTGAATTATGTTTTATGTTTTCTACACGGATTACATAAAATTGCGGTCACTAAACTCAGAAAGTAGTTCACGTTTACCTTGTACATGTACATGAGATTCATGCATTTTTTGTCACTTATCTCATGAACTTTTCTTGTTAGCCTCGTATTTGTACATGATTTTTATGAATTTAATTATATCATGAATAGTTTATGTGACTCTGGCAATTGGTTACTGGACCGATATTCGTAAAGATCATGTCAAAATTCATAACTATTGTGTACTTTTTGAGTTCAGTGTAGTTTAAGAAACATGACGCATGAATTGACTTTTTATGAATATAAATAAATGCTTTTATTGTTAATAACTGAATCATTAATATTTATGGAAAATATTTTAGTATCTTTAGCTATCAAAAAACACTTGAAACTTTTTTATGATTTCATGTTTCGATTAATCTTGCTTTAATCGCCAAAGTTTTTAATTGTCGTTTAAGCTCTTCGTGAAAGCTTCTCATTTTTTATTGCATAAATTTTATTTCATATTTTTTGTAACGGCTGGAAACAAATTTTCGAA
The DNA here is from genome assembly GCA_958299015.1 of Tetanocera ferruginea. Classification (NCBI taxonomy): domain Eukaryota; kingdom Metazoa; phylum Arthropoda; class Insecta; order Diptera; family Sciomyzidae; genus Tetanocera; species Tetanocera ferruginea. The sequence continues at coordinate 140,909,264 of OY282641.1, forward strand.
TAAGATATCAGCTAGTTTTATCGATATATGCAACAAGAGCGTCATCAAATATTATTAAATGTTAAAAATTCTTCCCATTTTTGTGTTGAGTTTTACGAATATCGTAAAATTTTAAATTCGTCAAATATATCTGTAACGATTTCGATACGAATTTTATCGATGATCTTATCGATAATTCCAGAAAAACATAAGAAAATTCTATTGAATTGAAAAAAATATATTTTGTAGCTCGGAAATGTTTTGCATTTTTTATGTCACTATTATTGATGTTATCGATTATTAAAAAGAAACGTTAAGGAACATCAAAGAGTAAATTATTAACAAAATTATAAGAAATTTCGAAATATTTTGTAATTTTTTTTACGAAAACATTAAATTGACAAAATAAATCGATAAATAATTTGTCAACTATAAATTGTATCGAAAATTGATGCATAGATAATTAAGGTAATCGCTAGTTACTGTTATATTAATAATTTTATCGATAATTTATTTATTAATCGATCATTTTTCCAAGTAAAATATACTCAATTTTGCAATAATTCCCATAGGATTGCCATGAAATATAATGAAATGATTAATATTTAAATATTTTTTCAAACTAATTTTTATGAATATCGAATTTTGAAATACGGAAGTTTGTTTTTGGTCTATTTAATTGAATGATTAGTTTCTATGATCTGTGGTTGATTTATTAATGTTTGATAATTTTTCCAATATATGTGTTTACATGAACATAAAATTTTGAAATGCGGATGATTTCTTCTATGATTACTTTGCGGAATGATTAGTTTCTATAGATGATTTATAAATAAATCGATAATTTTTCCAATATATTTTCTTTCATTTTGCACTAAAGTCAACAAGATTGTAGAAAAAATTTAAAGAAATTATGAGATTAAAACTTAAATTAAAATTAAAATTTAAAGAAATTATGAGATTAAAACTTTTTCAAATAATTTTTTTTTGAAAGTTTGGCAAGTTTTTGGGCCCACTCATATTTGAAAAAAAAACAAATGTTTTATAGGAGCCTAGAATCATTTTAAAATTGATTCGACCACAAACTGAGCCACAAACTGAACTCTTAGAGCCATTTAAAAGTCAAATTATGAAAATATGTGAAAGAAAACTAGAAGAGGCTTGTTCTGGGATCTAAACAAATTGGAATCTGAACATAGTTTTGGACGTTGCATCTTTGTTTTTTTTTTTCGTTTTGACCTTGAAATGACCTTGAAATTATCTTAATATACACAAACTGATCTTGGATTCGGAAACAGCGACAAGAAAAACTTTAACATCAGAGAGTTGGACACCGCATATCTGTTTTTACTTTATTTTGACCTTGAAATTACCTTGAAATAGCATAAGTTCAGACAAACTGATTTAGGATTTCTTATCACTGATCCAAGAAAATTATGTGTCAGGAATGTGGACATCGTATCTCTGTTTTGTTTTGGATGTTTTTTGCTCATTTTGACCTTGAAGTGACCTTGAAATTCCCTTAACACAGACAATCTGACATGGGATTTGGAATCAGCGATCCAAAAAACCTATATATCAAGAAGTTGAACATCATACCTTTGTTTTGTTTTCCTTTTGACCTTGAAATAACCTTAATATAGCTAAATTGACCTCAGATCCAGATTCACCCACCCAAAAAGACCTATATATCAGGAAATTCGACATTGTATCTCTGTTTTGTTCTAATAATGACCTTGAAATTACCTTAATACAAATAAACTGACCTTATATTCGGAATCTTTTTCATAATTTGACTTTCAAATAACCTAAGAGTTGGTAGAGTTGGCACCGTTTGTGTTTCAATCAGCTCTAGATTTACCAAAGACTATTTAAATTTGTTATCTTTTTTTTTTCTAAACAAGAGGGGGGCCGAAATCTAGACTATTGACTCTCACACTTATGACTTTTCCGATCTTGTTAATTTCGATAACTTTATCGAATTTTTACTAATTTCATAAAATTGTATTGAATCGGGCTCAAAATATTATCGAAAATTGTAAAAACTATCTTTATACAAATATTGATATTGATGTTATCGATGATATAATCAGATGCCGTAATAAAAAAATCATAACTTTTAAAAATTCTGAACTTTTCAAATTAATATTATCGTTATGGATATTGATCACGATTGTTTTTGAATTTAAATGGTTATCGCTTGTTTGAGTTGTGATTTTTTTAAATTATATATTTTTGTATAAATGTTGATCACAGATGGTTAATTGATTTTGATTGTTATCTATTTTTATAGCTGTTGTTAACAATAATATTAAAAGATAATTTAATAAAATTCTTATATTCGTTACGAATTTCCATATATATTGATAATAATCGATTACATTTTTTGCACTTAATAATTTGTAGTGGATGTTGATCACTGATAGTCCTCTATTTTTGCTTGTAAAAGTTATTGATATTAATTTTTGTTGATGCTTTCGATAACACAAACAGTTATTTTAATTAAGCAATCACAAAATTGTTCTACTTGTGGTTTTTTTTAAAAAGGAAAGAATAAAGTTTTGATTGACGATAGTTTTCTAAAACACATATATCTAACATTTTATGATTATCGATAGTTGTATTAAAATTTGTTTTGGACCTTCGTTTAGTCAAAATTTTCAATATATGATATTTTTTTATTATCGATTATCGAAATTCATATTAAATGTTAATCAATCTTCGATTTAAATATAATCGATATCAATTTTGTTATGCAAAGGAATAACGCCATACTTGCATTTTTGGAATTTTTGGTAGATACTATCAATATTTGATCGAACAAAAATCTTAAAAACTATTCAATGGCAAACGGAAACTGAAACCAAAATAAAAACTTTCGATAAATTCAACAAAAATAATATTATCGATATCGATTTAGTACGCTTCAAAAGAACTTATTTAAATATTTGTAAGCATTTGTTTATTATTTGTACTATAACTATTACTATTACTGTTATTATTACCTTTACCATTACCATAAATATTACCATTACCATTACCATATCCGTTACTAACATTACCATTTCCATTACCATTGCCACTGCCACTACCATAACCATTCAGATTACCATTTCCATTACCATAACCATAATCATTACCATCACAATTATCGTTACCATTACCATCACAATTAACGTTACCATTACTATAACCATAACCATTACCTTAACCAATACAATCACCATTAAATCACCATTAGCATTAGCATTACCATTACCACTACCATTGCCATTACCATCACTATTACCATTTCCAACACAATTACCATTACCACTACCATCACCATTAACATTACCATTACAATTATCACTACCATTACTATTACCATTACCATTACCATTACCATTACCATTACCATTACCATTACCATTACCATTACCATTACCATTACCATTACCATTACCATTACCATTATCATTACCATTATCATTACCATTACCATTACCATTACCATTACCATTACCATTACTATTACCATTCCAATTGCCATTACACTACCCATTACCATTCCGACTACCATTACGAGTACCATCACCATTACCGTTGCCATTACTATTACCATAACCATTACTTTGACCGATTCAACTTCCATTAACGTCACCATTAGCATTACAATTAGTATCACCATTACCATTACCATTACCAGTACCATTACCATAACCATAACCATTACCATTACCATTACTATTACCATTACCATTACCATAACCATAACCATTACCATTACCATTACCATTACCATTACCATTACCATTACCATTACCATTACCAGTACCATTACCATAACCATAACCATTACCATTACCATTACCATTACCATTATTATCATCATTACCATTACCATTACCATTACCATTGCCATTACCATTATCATTCCCATTACGATAACCATTACCATTATCATAACCATTACCATTACCATTACCATTACCATTACCATTACCATTACCAATACCATTACCATTACCATTGCCATTACCATTATCATTCCCATTACCATTACCATTACCAATACCATTACCATCACCATCACCATCACCATCACCATCACCATTATCATTACTATTATTTTTTTTAACTTTTTGTTTAAGCTGAAAATAGGTCAATCCTATGTTTGACGTCAAACACATTAAATAAGTTTACAGCCAATTAAATGAAACTTAATACAATGTGAGATTAAAATGATTAAAACAACGCCATTCAAATTATTTTAAATGATTTTCATCATTTAGTGTGTTTTAATGCCTTTAATACTTGTTTTAAAACTCTGTCTCTATGATTAGTATTCATGCAAAAACGTGATAGAGATTATTTTTAGTTATAGCCAACAACAGGTTTTTTGCCAAAAATTCAAAAAAAGTCTCGACCATCTGCATAAATGAATATTTAAAATATCGTATGTTCCATATAAATCGAAACTTGTCTTAGTTCTGTCATAATTTAGCACATTTTATAAAAAATAAATGAGACAAAAAACAAAACAACAACAACAACATGATAACTTCCTAGCACAAAGAAATTTTGGCGATGTTTACCCAAAAAACAAAAAAAAACAGACAAACAAAAAAAACGGTCAACAAAAACAAAAAAATAGAAACACACAAAATTGTTACCATAACATAATAAAAGATGCTAAACTACTAAAACCCAAGGTCGAATTGTATTAAAAAAAAAACAAAAACCAAAAATAAAAAAAAAGTTATATGCGGCTTTTTGCTAGTTTAACGCATTGGCATAAGTTTTGCTGCTGCTGCTGCTGCCCTAGCAGGAAATTATTGCTTCATTATTTATTTTTATAACATTTTTGCGCATATAAAATATAATTTTATATGCAGACTAAATTGTTTTAAGCCAACATCAAAATGCTAATTAGATAATATTAGTCGATTTAAATAGTATAAAAGCAACAGCTATAGCAACGGTTACTGTACATGTATGCATATAGTTTTGTCTACACTGTTGCAAGCATGTTTGTATATGTTTGAATATTTTAATAACTGGTTGTTAATGTAAAGTTTTTGGCGACATAAATGCTAGTAGCTTAATTTTTGATAGCTAGCAAAATGTTTTTTGACAGCTAAGCCATAAATGAAATTCGGCGGCAAATATGTGTGTCAAAATCAGCTGCACGAAACACAGAGATTGTTATCTTTATGTGTCTTTTGTCTAACAATAAGTCGACAAAGTCAAAGCGCCACTTGAAGATTCTTAGCTTGCTGCTGCAGAAATCATGCATTAATTTACTCCATCAAATTAAAAACAGCTTGAAAAAATAAACAAAAAAGCAAAATGATTCTGAAATGCAGCAAGTTAAGCTCATTGTAAGCCATGTTCGGATATGCTTAACTGTCTTATGCGGCTGCTTGTTGTTTTAATTAACCATTGTTAATAAAAGAAGTTGCAGTGGTAGAGACAAAAGCAGCAGCAGCAGAAGAAACAGCAGACAAAAAACTAGCATAAGCAGCAGATGAGCTGCTTATTGTGATTGACGTTTCGTTGTCAGCACTGAGAGCTGCTGCAGTAGCTTTGCTCAATTTAATCGATCGATCGATCGATTGATCGCACGTTCTAAACATGAATTTGCAAAAAAAAAAAAACACTAGCTAACGCTTGAATAAATTGTTGCTGTTGTTGGTTGTTGCTATGGTTGGTTGCCAGCATTTACTGTTCATGCGAATGATGTTGCTTTTAGGCCTCATTTGCAGCTCTCAGAGCTTGTAATAATTACGCTGTCAAAACTGTCAACAGTTCAATGCAGCGTTTTTGGCGCTAAGAAAATGTTTTCTTTGAATTGAAATGGGTTGTTTTTTTTTATTGTTGTTGTTGCACAAGCAGCAACCTTATATATGAAATATTTTCAAAAGTCAGGTATTTAAAAAAGTGTTTTTAAATCTTAAACTGTGCGAGAGTTTTTATAAATAAGGATTTCTTAAGTTCAATAAGGCGTAAATTGTATCAACAAAGTTTCAAAAATATAATTTTTTTTTTTTTAAATAAATCTAAATAAATTTTTAAATAAATTAAATAAAATTGATTTTGGTATAAGTTGAAAGTCACTCATTGAGAAAGTATATAAATGATTTTATTTGATAAAGTTAAAAACTTAAAAATTTTTAAACATTGAAGTGAAAAGTGTGTTACTTCCGAGCCAATAAATCTCGGCAGACTCGAGTTCAAATCAACATCTGACACAGAAAGTTTGTTTTTCAATTTAAAGCTTCTCGAGGAAACATGAACTTTAGCCGTTCGGAGCCTGCATAAAATCAGTAGGTTCAGTTCTCGATAAAATGTGTTAAAAAATTTAGCTCGGTGAAAGTTCTCTCAAGGACTGAAATCGACAAATTTGTTTTGTTTGTTTGTGTTTTTTGATCCTATAAAGAATGCACGGAACAAAATACTTTCTTGAGTCAGACTAGCAGATAATGTTTTGCTCAGAATAAAGATTTTTTAAATTTTAGTACAGAAAAACAAAGACAAAATAAAAATGTTAAAAATAAGAAGAAACATTTTATTCTATAAACGAAAGGGAAACTTATAACGACAGGTGACACAAAATATTTATAATTAAGAAGAGGACAACAATATCGTAGCTGCTTAAAATAAAGGCGCATAAAACCAGAATCAATTGCCGAAAAGACAATCTACTGACAGAACTGTTTGTCTTCAGTACATTTCAATACATTATCTTTCATAGAACTTAAACATACAATAAATATCGGCCTTAATTGAAGGTAAGGTTTTAACACAAGAAATATGATTAATATATTGTCAAAAATAATAAGTAAAATGAATAAAAATGAAATGGGGACACGAATCAATAACGAATATGAAAATTTTTCTTTAAACTTAAAAATGCCTGGAGAGGATGGTTTCACTCTATTTCGGGTATGGGGAGTCGAACTGTTTTTTAAGTTATAGTCATACCTTCATACAAACTTTTTTGTTTAAAATTTTGGCCCCAAGGGAATCTCTTTAAGGTTTTATAACCTATTTTATGGTTTGTATATTGTATCTGTAAGTATATTAATTCTTTTGGTACTCATTGCAGATCTATGGTATGCATTTCAAAATTTTTGTGCAGGTTTAGCAAGTTTTGGTGTCGAAAATTGTGAAAAGGTCAGAAAAAATATACAATATTTTGGAATTATAACCCAAAAGTTCCCCAGATCTATTTTTGGTGTTTGCACTCAGAAAAATATCAACTGTAATATTAACAGTCGGCCACTGTTATTTCAAAACACTGTTCGATTAAATGATTTGCGTTTAAGTAAACTATTTTCTTTATTGAATGAACGTTTCAAAGTATTTTTGTGCTGTTAAATTCATCTGTTGAAATATTTTTGTGTTTTTGTTGAATTGTCTTTTTTTCCTAAGCAACACTTTTTAGATGTGTTTTGCTATATTCTTATTATCGTTGCCTATAGCTCAGTGGAAGTGCACTAGACTGTCATGCGGGGGGACGTGTGTTCGAACCCTAGCTGTGTAAGTATCAAAAACTATAATTTAATGATTGTAATAATAATAATTCTGTTTCATTTAATAGTTTGGTCAAAAATAACCTTCAAAATAAAATGCTTACAATCAAAAAAATAAAATTGCAAATTTCATTTTTTATTTAAAAAAAATTATTTTAAATAAAAAAAAAAAATTTTTTTGTCCTTGCCGGATTTGAACCGTGGACACTCGAGTACTAGACGCACACGTTAGCACACTCCATACGTGAGCCATACGTGAACTTTCAAACCAGTGATCAAATTTCAATAAATAAGTTTTTATACGGGTTTCGTGTTCCATAGACGAACAGTCAACCGACAGTTGATTTGAAAGTTTCATTTGTTGGATGGTATTTAACAGTGAAATCTGTTATTTCAACCCATGATTTGTTTGATAAAACAGCATTTTTTCCCTGAGTGTGGTAAGTTCTCAAAAGTCAATCACTGAGACATTCGAAACAACTTTTCCAAAGTAGTTTTACCTTAAAATCCAAACAGATACAAGTAACAAACCTTAAAATAAGGCATACAATTTTAAAAAGCTTCCTGGGAGGCAACATTTTTAAAAAATTTTGTATGAAGAAATGCCGAAAAATTAATGGAAAATAATAGTATAGTTCGATTCCCCATATCTGAAATTGGATGAAGCACCATTTTCACGGGGTGGTGAAGGTAAAGAATGGTAGGTCTGTTTCCGTACGCATTTCAAGTCACGGCGCGGATTCACGCTGGGGCAATCAGGGAGATCGCCCCCCCCCCCCCCCCCCAAAGCCTCATGAAAATACTTCAATACATATTCTAACCTAATTTCAAAATATATTCTGATTAAATACATGAGTATTAGGATGAGCCCAATCATGAAACATTTTCTCCCGGGAGTTGTAAATGGGAGTTTCTGGTTTTATTGCATTGTTTTTGTGTTTAAAACACGTTCTTAAGTGTTTAGTTGGGTTATTTTGATTATTTCTATTGATTTGCTAAACAATTGCATACATTTTTTTCATAACACAATGCAACAATTTAATTTTATCACAATCAGCTGCTTGATGCTCGAGATTCGGGCTCAAAGAAATTTTTCAAGTAAAGTTCGAGTAATAGAGAGCGGCAAAAAGGGACATTTTGCTTGTTCTACTTCTCTCTTGTGCTGGAAAAGTGTGTTAAGAAATGCTTTCGAGTAACTTCAAGTTACTTGAAGTGAGTACGGAAACAAACGCATTGATTTTATCGAAGTGAGTTTTTTACCTGAAGCTGAACATTAATTCAAGTTCTTTTAAACTATTTATTCAACTCCTGATTTAAAAAAAATTTTCTCATCTTGGCTAAAAGTACTTAAAAACACAACCAAAAATTTCATATCTTTATATCTTAAAGACTTTATATTTTAGAAGTAATGTAGAACTAATTTTTAATTTTTAACTCTGGTCTGATTGTCTTGGCCATCGTGCACATTTTTTTATTTATCTTGCGAAAATTAACAAATAAATGGTTAACACTCAAGTCTCTTATTGAGACCAAAACACAGAAAAAATACAAAGTAAGCATGATAAATAAAACAAGTCAAATATCGATCATTTCGCTAAGTTTGAGTTCATTGAGTGAGTTGAAAGTGGCAAATGCTCTTTCCATTGGTGCCATTTTCGTCTTTGTCCGATATATAGTTTGCGAGCTACACTCAAATGAATACATTTTACTAATAATCTAATAATATTAAATGAGAAAATTGTTTAATTCCTCTCATATAAATTTATCTATTATACCAAGTTTCTCTTAATTTAAACCTCTCTGTAAGTCAAATTTGAGTTAGTTTGGCAAAATGTCAAACGTCTTCAATCATTTCGTTAAGTTTGAAAATTTGAGCTCATTAACTGATTTGATTAGAGGTTTGTTGACCTCTTGCGTTGAGTAGAGAACCAATGCTTTAAAAATGTCAGTTCGTTGTCATAAAAACAACAACAACAACACAAGAAAAAACAACTCAACAAAAACAACGTAAGCAGCAGACATAACATAAGCAGTTAATGATTGATTTTCTCATATGAAAACGTACATTTTTTTTCTTAGATTTTGCTTATTTTTTAATTATAATAAAATAGTGACAAAATTCAAAATAAGATATTCGTTATGCTCACAACATATCTGATATTTTAGCATATATATTATCTTTGAACAATGAGTATTAAAGGTTGTAGGTATACCCTAAAGTGTTACCCAAAAACGTTGCATGTGCTTGAAAAAACGAATCTTTATACACCGCGCTGTAAGACGTAATTCTACGACAAAACAAAGCTGTCCTGTTGATATCTTCCACCTGTCAAAAACAAGATAAAGATACTGATTGAAGAAAACCAGTTATGCTTGGCAGACTACAAACAAAATAAAGAAGGAATTGACGAAATTGGCAAACCTCAGAGAGTAAATAATGCCATGTAAAGCTTCTTGAGAACATGAACTTTAGCCGTTCGGAGTCGGCATAAAACATGTAGGTCCAGTTCTCGGTCAATTGTGTGCAACAATTTAATAACACACACAACACAATCGATCCTAAGAAGCTCGGTCATTTCAAGGGCTGAAATGGCCAATTTGTTTTTTTTTTGTATTACTGCAAGAACACATGAAAACATGCATTTACAACGATAGATTGCCAACAGAACTACGGATGATGGTCAGCAGAGTTTTAGATAAAAATCTTCCCCTGCACTAACATGAGCTGAAACGATTTTTCAAAGAATTTTTTCAAGTTAAAGCAAACTATGCTCTATTTGTCTAACAAAAATAAAAAAAACAACTAGATATTTTTGCTTTAATTATTCGAAGACAATTTGTCTTTAATGCTCCAAGCCATAATCTGAAAACTACCAAAATTAATTTTGATTTTAAGAAAGTTCTTTCTATTTGAGTCTTATTACCGTAAGTATTGACTTCAATAAGTATATAAATATATGAAGTAAGCTTTATGTTAATTTTTTTTTTTTGTTAACTTTTCTACATGAATTTTGGAAAAATGCTCATGTCATATCAATAAATTTTGTTTAATAATATGTCTTCTTTATTAACTTTAAATTATAATATTTTCTTTTGAAAATGCAAGAAGTCAATACGGAGTCTGCTGTACAACCACATCAGTAGAATAGTAAAAAATAAGACATGTCAGTAGCAGAAGTTTAACTAAAATATGTTTAAAACGAAATTTCGAATATATACTTATATCAAATATGAACGACCAACAACCTAACGACTTAAATATAGTGTGGAAAAGCTTTTTCCGTAGCTTAAAAACATATTAAGTTGCTCACAGTATATAGAATAAAGTAGCTTTTAAAACTCATAACCATTTAATAGTTAATAAAATTGCGTACTTTTAAGGCCAGAGTAACTTCAACCGTCTTTATTTAACGATGCTATTAAATTTGTTTTTAATATTTTTTTAAAACCCATTAAATAAAAAGCATTCTTTCAATCAGCTCGTTAACAACGTTTTGTTTTTTTTTAAATAAAACTACCATAAATTAAATTTGTAGAAAAATTTATTAAGGTTTCAAATTTAATTGAAAGCTTTAAAATATTATCCACTGTGCATGATGGTATAAGTTGCTAAAAAAAATTTGGTTGTTGTTTTTCAATTTGTTTTGCAAATTGCAATATTTTTACAACATAGCGAGAATCCTCAAAGCTATAAATTTGAAGCGTTTTATTTTCTTGAAATTTAAGCAACACTTGTTTGTCGAAAGAAAACGTTTAACCAGTTTTTCTGGAAAATTTCGCAAATTTGCTTAAAACAAAAACAACAAAAACATACAAAAATATTACAAAACAAAAAATAATAAATAGAAACCGTCTTGCAATTTGCACTTTCAAGGATGAATTGGGCGGATTTAAGTGATTCTTGCTTGACAACTTGTTTGCCGCATTAAAGCCGGCTGAAAAGTTGCGTTAAGGTGAAGAAAACCAAAAAAAAAAAAAAAAATATTAAAAAGCGTCATAAAATTAGTTAACATGAACGCATTGGGAGGCTGTGTTGTTGTTGTTGTTGTTTTTGTCATTAAGGCTGTCTGCAAGCCAGTTTGTGTGTGTATTTGTTGCTAAAAGCTGAAACATCTTCTAGCTTATCGCAACATCGCATCTTGCGTAAGTCAACGCAATACAAGCTTAGCTTTGATATGTGTTTGATTGATCAAATGAATGTTCAATGAAATTTATGCGAATTTTTTTCGAGACAAAATTAAATACAAATACAACATGATGTCAGGCTACTGTTTGGCAATAAAAACAACTTGTTGTTTGTTAAACCATTGTTTGTGCAGAAGTCTTCAAAAATGGCAAAGAAAAAAAATTAGTTTTTTGATAAGTAAGTGTTTAATTATTTATTTTTTTACACTTACTAAAACAAGTTATTTTTTTTTTATAATAGTACTTAATTGAAGTAAAAACTACTTTAAGCAAGTATTTAGTTTACATTTGTAAGTAAATAAGTTTAGCAATTTGAATTGGAAAATGTTTACAAAGATAAAAGCTTCAAACAACGCAACAAATTTCGTTATATTCGATTGAAAGCTAGCGTTACTAACCAGCCATTTTGTGAAACAGATTAAACTAAGCTAAGCCACTACAAAAGACCGCAAATTTGAAGCTTTGAAGTAAACAATTGTTTGTTTACTGGGTTATTGGCAATTGCCTATCAAAGGCTTACATTAAGCTTAACATAAAAAATATTTTCTAAGAGTTACATTTTGTTTAATCCACTTTTCTACAACTATTTCCAAGCTTTTTATAAAAATCAACAATAATTTTTTGAAAGCAGATGCTTACATTAAAAAGCTTACTATAAATTAATGCCAAGTTTGTAGGCTTACTTTAAGCTTACATTTGGCTGATTGATTGTTGAAATTTATTTCAGCCAACAGACAGACAGCCACAAAAATTAAAAAATTATAAAATTTTGTCTTTATCTCATGAACTTATAACCTACAATAAAACATTATAATGTTTTGCATTGTACATAACTGTAAATTTCTATTTTTACTGCACATATTTAAAGTACTATTAAAAACTATAGCTTTAAAACTCTTTAAATAGCTAACTAACAAGCTAAACGTCCCACCAGCTACATTAAAGCCTCAATAAAGCCATTGAAATCACGTGAATGTTGTTGAAACAACAACAACAACAAAGAAAACAAAAAAAAAACAACAAAAAATATGCCAACACGAGAAAATCAATAGCATAGCAAAATAATAACAACAACAATCATAACAAACTATAAAACAGCCAGCCGCCCCAAAGCTCAACCCCCAACATTTAAGGCGTGTGTGTGTGTGTGTGTGTGTGTGTGTGCGTATTGTATGCCGCATGCATGTTGAGTGGAGGCGCTTCTCTGCAGTAGCTCTGTCATAAAAACCAACAACAACAACAACAACAACAACAACACAATTGAACTTTTGCCATATACTATGACGTCATAAAATTTTGCTGTATACATTGATGGCATGCTTTAAATATGCCACCCCATGTGGCTGCGTCGTTTGTCAAGGTCGTTCGCCAACAGCTACATACACTGTTCACCATGCGCGGCTCTCTCTCACCGCTCAAACGATGAAATCACGAGCAATCCGTTAGTCTTTGTTTTTTTTTTTGCTATCGTTCACTAACACTCTAACAAACACACCCACCTAGCTGCTGCACATACTTTTCACTCTTTATGCAAGCCAAAAAAAAAATCAAAAAAACAGAGCTTTTGCTGTATTTATCTAAGCTTTTGGCTATATCTGTCAGCTGCTTTGCTACGTTATGCTTTCTTCCTTTCGTTCTCCTTCAACCATTACAATTGTTTGTATGCTTTAACATCTGTATGTATGTTTGGAAATGTATTGCTCATATTTCCGCATGTTTTCTTTTTTTTTAATTTGCAAATTTATTTATCAAATATTTTAATAATAAATATTTATAAATAGCTTAGCGATGTTTTTAAGATTGATTTAAATGATGGCGACATCTCGGTGGAGGCTATTTTTAAAGTAATAAAGATGTCATTTTAATTTTGTGGAGAACTTTTCAATTAATTTCGATGGATTTCCATATTTTACTCGTGACTTTTTTTAGTATTTGTTTCTTTTCGCAATAAGTGGTGCAAGAAAACAACTCAGAATGGTTTTATTCTGAATTTAGAAAATTTTAACTTTTAAATTAAATAAATAATATAAAAAAAAAATATCAAATTTAAAAAATTTAATTTTCAATTTTAAAATTTTAAATTTTAAATCTTAATTTAAAATTTAAAATTTAAAATTTAAAATTTAAAATTTAAAATTTAAAATTTAAAATTTAAAATTTAAAATTTAAAATTTAAAATTTAAAATTTAAAATTTAAAATTTAAAATTTAAAATTTAAAATTTAAAATTTAAAATTTAAAATATAAAATTTAAAATTTGAAGAAAATTTAATAATTAAATATTGAGTTAATATATAAAAAAAAGTAGCATGTTTTTTTCTATGAATGTATTTAATTTATGAAAGTAATTTTGTTGAGTATTTTTTGTAAAAAAATTTTCTTCACCAAAAAAAAAAAACGCCTAAACACTCAAAAAAGTAATTTAAAATTTTAAATTTTAAATTTTTAAAAATTAATTTAAAATTTTAAATTTTAAATTTAAAATTTTAAATTTTAAATTTTAAATTTTAAATTTTAAATTTTAAATTTTAAATTTTAAATTTTAAATTTTAAATTTTAAATTTTAAATTTTAAATTTTAAATTTTAAATTTTAAATTTTAAATTTTAAATTTTAAATTTTAAATTTTAAATTTTAAATTTTAAATTTTAAATTTTAAATTTTAAATTTTAAATTTTAAATTTTAAATTTTAAATTTTAAATTTAAAATTTTAAATTTAAAATTTAAAATTTAAACCAGAATTTTAAATTTTAAATTTTTAATTTTAAATGTTGATGCTCATAATGCATCGCAATACAAGAAAAAAAATGTTGTTGTCTTTTATAATAGGTATAGAATATTGAATATTGAATATTGATTTGTTTTTAAATATCTTTAATAATAAACAAAGTCCATCCTTTTTTAGTAGACCTCTTTATTTGAAGAAAATTAAATAATTAAATATTGAGTTAATATATAAAAAAAATTAGCATGTTTTTTTCTATGAATGTATTTAATTTATGAAAGTAATTTTGTTGAGTATTTTTTGTAAAAAAATTTTCTTCACCAAAAAAAAAAAACACCTAAACACTCAAAAAAGTAAAAGTTGTAAAAAGATTCAACAAAAACAAAATTTTTGGATTTTAGCGAAAGTTTTCTGTAAATTTATTTGAAGTATTAACTTTTGAATTTCAAAATATTATTTGCACCTTTTCATAGATAAGAAAGTTATGTAGGTTTAAAAAGTGACATTAAAAAACAAAAAACAAATTGGCCATTTCAGCCCTTGAAAGGACTTTGACCGAGCTTCTTATGATCAATTGTGTTGGGTATGTTATTAAATGTTTGCACACAATTGACCAAGAACTGGACCTACATGTTTTATGTCGACTCCGAACGACTAAAGTTCATGTTCTCAAGAAGTTTTACATGGCATTGTTTACTCTCCGAGGTTTGTCTTTGTCTGCAGAGAGGTGGTGACCGATCAAAAATATTATTTTTATTGAAAAAAACTTCCGCCGCGACTGGGGATCGATCTTGGGCTCCGAACATGCTAAGCCACACACTAAACCTGCATGGCACGGTCACCACAAGATAAAATGGTTTACTTTTGTTAAAAAACAAAGATATTTTCAATATATTTTCTCAATTTTCCTGCTCGCGGGCTTACGAATATGAAGCTAAAATTTTAATTTTATTTTAAAAATATTAAAATAAAATAAATATTTATAAATATTTTTTTAAAAAAAGATTTTTTAATTTTAAAAATCTAAATTCAAGATGGCGATCAAATATTAAAAGCACACTATGGCAGTCTTCCTTTAAATTCTAATATCAATAATGCCTATTTATTACTTCTGAAACTTACATAATTTTGAAAAACTACGTTTTTATAGAACACTTTACACCATTAAACTACTTTAAACATCCTTACTCGTGTGAAAACAAAATCAATACAAAAACATTTTTTTTTTTTAATATTAAAGAGCATCTTATTATAATTGAGTTTTTGATATAAATTTCAAGCAATAAACTTTCTGCTATAGACATAGAACTGTGTATCTATCTATTTGTTTTAATATTTGTAAATACTCAAAAATGCGACCCAGTTTTAATTAAAACGTCATTAAAACACACATCCAACTCAAACCTTTCGCCAAAAAGCACCTCAATTGAGGCCATTGGCATTGGAAGCTGTTAGCTAGGTGTGCGCCCACCAATAATTTATAAATAATTCACAAATCAGCTGCCTACCTTTGACAGGATGCACACAAGCACACATACATGCAGATAACAATGGTATTCGTTTAAATATATATGTATATGTATATATATATTATATGCTCTTGCAATCATCGAACACACACCTACACAGCCCGGCACTCTGACAACCATGTAACTGCGTACTAAACGATGACGTCCTTGGCTTTTGTCAGTACATAGTTTGTAAGAACGTAATCAGCACAGGAATAAAACATAAGAACTACTTCAAATCGATCGGTACTTAATGCTTGCCTGTGTCTCTCTCTCTCTCTCTCATCCTACGCTTTGCTGCAAATGATGTTGATAATAGTAATTGTGCCATAGCATGGCATGGAGGATCCTTTAATTTCAATTGCTTATATTGTATGAGGTGGCACACAGGATGCTCTAGGCTTTGTTAAGCTGCATGCAGCATTTTATAACAAATTAAGAACATGACGTCAAAGTTGTGAGTGTGTGTTTGTATAATGTGTGGGCTTATTTTCTGTTTGAGTGTTTGTGTCTGTGTGCAAGGATTGCAGAAAAGCATGGCGGGCGGAGGCGGAAAACCACTAGAAATTCCACTAGCATTTAACAACGACGACAACGGCTAGACCGCTAGAGTATTACGTTACATATAACGGTAGGTATAGAGAATGACACACAAACATTCATGATGTAGTACTTTCAGGCATATGTTTACCGTGGCATAGGCTTCTTTGTGTGTGGAGGGGGATTGGCGGGCTGGTTGTGGTCAGTCATCTCATTGACACTTAGTAATAACAGTGAATTACTTGCAACATACGCGTGGGTGACGCTATTGTGCAATGCAACACTGTTATAAATAAACTGCACTTTACTTAAGTTGAACTTAATTGATGCTTTTTTTTAAATTGATTTGAACTGACTTGAAGCATGGAAACAAAAATAATCTTAGAAAAATTAAGCAGAAAATTTTTGTCAAATTTTAAGCACGCTTGTTTTATTTTAGCCTAATTGACTCACAGGCAAAAAATGCGGTGACAGCCAGACACAGTGGCTATCAATCGCTCAAAAGAGCTGCCAATTGACTGTATTAGGGTGACAAACGATGGCAGTGGTCACGTTGAAAAATAAGTATTTCGAAAATGTAGCAAATTTTATTCGAAATTATTTCGAATTAAGTTAAATGCTTAAATTTATATTCTATAAAACACAGCTATATTTAAATGAATACCGCTACATAACGAACCACCTCTGGTCGTGTCGTCAATAATGCACATTGGGCTGGAAAAGCATAAAAATGTCGAAAGGAGTACAAACAGAGTAGGAACATAAAATTTGTTGTTTCCTCATTGTTATTTTGCAGAATTTTTTAAATCCATACCGTATTTAATTAAGCTTTTTTTAATTCAAAAAAAGTCATTTTAAATAGCTACCATTTTGGCCCAATGTGCAGTGTCTGTTCGCTTGACTCTTGCTTTTTTTTCTCTCATGCTGCTGGTGTCGTTGTTCTGGCAATTATTTTTGCGCAATCGATTCCGCATATCAGAGATTTTGTTTTGATTTCGATTTCAATTAAAAATTTTTGTCCCAAGAACAAAAAAAAATACAACAACCAAAAAGAAAATAAGCAGCCACATCTTTCATGCTGCCACATAGCTGCGACATAGCATTGCATGCATCGATAGGCACAATTATCAGAGTTTAAGTGTAGTCTAAGGTGGGCAGATGTAGTATGCATGCCACAAGTCGTCGAGGGACGTCTTCACTACTACTGTGTGTGTGTGTGTGTGTGCTCTGTGTCACACACTCTTTTGTACGTTGCTCGCATGGGAATGTTTGGCAATACGTCGGTCAATTGGCGGCATGGCTGATTGCTGCATCCTAATCACAATTTATTTCGTTTGCCAAATTAATGAGATGCAATCGCCAGCGTTTAAAAACACAGAAACGCCAAAACAAACCCAACAACAACAACATCAACAGCATCTTGACGTTTCGTATAATAATAGCTGTACACAAAAAAAAAAACAGCAAATAATTTTAGCGCTATGCTTACGCTGTAGAGGTGGTAAATTTTTTTGGCTATAAAAATGTTGAGTTTATTTTAAAAAATTTGTTGCTAAATTTAAGCTGGTCGTTTAGTATATTTTATGTTGTTTTTGTATGCATATATATGTGTGTGTGTGTGTATATATATTTTGTCACGCTTAAGGACATTTCCTAATCGCTATTTCTAAAGATGAATTTTTATTGCATTTCATTTAATGATTTTATGACTTCTTCTTCTTCTTCTCTCAAGTTGTTTAATTTATTTTATGGTTATTCGGCAAAACTAAAACAAAAAATTAAATTTTTGTGTCTTTGTTAAGCGAGCGAGCTAATGAATGAATGAATAGATTTTTGTCTATGCCAGCAGTTCTTAATGACTGTCGTATAAAATGTTGGTTAACTTTTTTTTTTGGCCCTAAATTATAGGTACAAACAAAATCTCTAACGTAAATTTATGAAAACAAAATAGACTAGAAAAACTTGTGTTTCAACATACTGAGCATTAGGCAGGATTGCTCTTAATAAAAAAAACAGTGTTTGATAAACTCGGTCTAAAATATTTTAGTATTGTATACCACACGGAGAAAAAAAATGGGCTGAAATCAAGCTCAAAGCGTTCATAAATGAAATTAACTCAATAGAACTCAAAACTGTCTCAAAATATGCTATTCACGTACGCAGTTTATGTCAGAAATTGCGCTTGAAAATTTTTTTGATAAACACGTCAAATTGTGCTTAATAAGTGTCATCTTGGGCTTGATCATAAAAATTAATTTTTAATTTTTGTTGTTGTTGTTTTTGCTCATCAAAAAAATAAGCAACCTAGCGACATAATTCTTAGTTGGTTTTTGTTGCTTTTAGTATACAAGTGTATAAAAGTGCAGAACATAAATTAAAAAATTATATTTTCCTGTGAATTGGATTAAATATCTAAACTGGACAATGAAAATATTATATTGAATTTTCATCGTTTTTTTTTTTTTGTTCGGTTTCTTTGATGCCTGAGCCCCTTACATTTTTGTCATCTTTGACGTTGCATTAGTAAAATTCATTTAATGTCACTTCCCAAAATTTCTTAGGTTAGACATATGAGAGCATATTTAGCCCAATCATGAAACATTTTCTCCCGGGAGTTGTACATGGGAGTTTCCGTTTTTAAGATAAAGTTAAAATAATTTTTGGAAATTTTTAATGCAATTTTGTTCATCAGCCGCCAATATTCATGAGCGTAAAATAAAAAAATGAAATATCTTTATCTGCTATCTTAAAACCGGAAATTCCCATTTACAACTCCCGGGAGAAAATGTTTCATGATTAGCCTGATTATCTTGTCTTATTCGCAATCCATAAATGACATGCATTGAGCACAAATGAGCATGTTTATTTTTTGAAATCAATGCCAAAATGTCATAAATTGGGCCCAAGTGAGCATTTTAGTTTTTTGACGAACAATTTTAAAAATCACATACATTGTGCACAAGTGGTCGTGTTCATTTTTTTGATAAACAATCATATTAGGGATTGATATTAAGTATATTATGGCTAAGCTTAGAAGCGCTGGCAAAATAAATTGATTTGGGTTTATTTTCAGCTCAAATTTCTCTCCGTGTATACATGATAGGCAATGCCTATGATAGCAGAATTATTTCCAAGTAGTATTCTTATTTAACACGTTTCTTAAGTTAAAACGTTCTAAAAAGAACACACACAATATCCAAAAGCTGATCTTTTTCAAACAATTTAGTTAACAGAATAAAATAAGGTTTTTTCCTTGTGTGCCTAAAAAAATATTTGAAACATGAAATTTGAGAAAATTTTTAATTTTTCTTTGATTTCACCTCAAAATATTTCCAAAATTAAATTAAGCAAACACATTCTATTAAAAATACAGAGTTACAACAAAAATATTCAATTCAATTCTTTAAGTGAGGGATGGTCGAAGATAAGATTAAGATTTAAGTTATGTAACATACATGTTATATGAAAACAATGTTGATAAAATTGATTGACTGAAATGACTGAATCACTATCTCATTCGAACATCCCAACTAACACAAAGACTTCTTTAAAGATTACAACAAACTTAACAGGAACTCATTATGAAAACTACACTCAGAAAAATATCAACTGTAATATTAACAGTCGGCCACTGTTATTTCAAAACACTGTTCGATTGAATGATTTGCGTTTAAGTAAACAATTTTCTTTGTTGAATGAACGTTTCAAAGTATTTTTGTGCTGTTAAAATCATCTGTTGAAATATTTTTGTGCTTATATTGAATTGTCAATTTTTTCTAAGCAATAGTTTTTATATGTGTTTTGCTATATTTATACTATCGTTGCCAGTAGCTCAGTGGATGTGCACTAGACTGTCATGCGGGAGACGTGGGTTCGAATCCTAGCTGTGTAAGTATCAAAAATTGTTATTTAATAATTGAAATAGTAATAATTCTGTTTCATTAATTGTCAAAAAAAACCTTCAAAATAAAATGCTTAGAATCTTGCAAAAAAAAAAATGAAATTTCATTTTTTATTAAAAAAAATATTTTAAATAAAAAAAAAATTTTTACTGGCCTTGCCGGATTTGAACCGTGGACACTTGAGTACTAGACTCACACGTTAGCACACTCGGCCATACATGAACTTTCAAATCAGTGATCAAATTTCAATAAATAAGTTTTTATACGGGTTTCGTGTTCCATAAACCAACAGTCAACCGACTGTTGATTTGAAAGTTTCATTTGTTGGATGGTATTTAACAGTGAAACCTGTTATTTCAATCCATGATTTGTTTGATAAAACAGCATTTTTTCCTTGAGTGTACGTAGTTTCTGAAAGCATGTTTATAGACTTTTATAACGGCAAAAAGGCGAACTTTTTATTATTTTATAGACTTGGACTTCGATTAAACTTCGCAAACAACTTCCGTAGCAAAGGGCGTGCTGTCCTAAAAAAAACTTTTTACAGCTTAAACATATGTATTTCCAATAAACGTCAGACAGTAACCTGCGTAAAACTGTTCCAAATAGAATTATGTAAGCTTTATCGAAGCTTTAAAATTAACAACAAAAAATTTGCAAGAAATATTTTAAAAGGTACCTACTTTTTCTGATTTTTGTATGATTTTTCAATTTTTTTTTATAACTTTTTAACTTACTTAATTTGAATTTTAAGGCTTAATAATTTAGTTTAATAATATTTTATTAATTAAAAATTTCATAAAATTGTTCGGATGCAATCATGGAACTCGAACCTGTTACCTACTGCTTGCTAGGTCGCAGGGTTATCTATTGATCTATTTATATTTTATATGCGAAGAGTTGAAACTGAATGACTTCATGCTTATGGAAACTGGGAGTCTTTTCTGTGTCTACGAAAGTCTTCAGTTTCCACTGCAAATCTTATTAAAACTTATTGGAAATATAAGCTTCGAAATGCAACTGCCAAATTTTCAAATAAATAAATTATTTGCTTTAACTGAAATTAGAGCTTCTATATGATACTTGCGAGAGGCTTAAGTTTCAATAACATACCTTATCGAAACTTATTGGAAATAGAAGCTTCAGTTTTAGTACAAACGAAATATAGTGCAGCTTGGCACCACAGACTTAATCGAAGTTATAACCTTTTATTCAAACTCTAACTGAAATAGAAGCCTCTTATTGGATTGGAGTTTCTATTCAGTATAAACGAGGCTGCTGCCTCACGTATAAAATCAATTTCTGATAGGTTTTACGACTTTCAAAACAACCCTAACCTTTTCGCTCTTTTTTGCGTTGCCAATCAACAGTTTAATGAATATTTTGATATTTTTCAATATAAAATTTTTCGTTTTTTAGTAGTTTCGAAGTTGGCCTTTTATTACTGTCAGTTTCAGAAATAACTAAATTCAATTTAAAAAAATAATTCTCTTATAATTGCGTTAATAATTTTGTAACGGTTGTCGAACATTAAATTGGTTGCAGAGACCAAAAGTTAGTTTGTTGTAGTCACATAACGCATAACAACGCATAACAGATTTATAGAAATCTTTTGCAGACTAAGAGGCAGCAATTTCGGTTGTTCTATTAACCGAAGCTCTTTCGAAATCAAAACTTCCTAAGCTTCCGTAAACAAAGCTTATTGGAAACTTTGAAATAAGCCTTTATAAAACTGCTGATATTAACTTCTGAAATACTTCATAACAGCTATTATATCAGCTTTATCTTCGTTAACAAGTAAACTTGTAGTTGCAAGCTTTATAGAAGCGCAAACCAAGCTGCAGCTGTCGAATATTCAACTTTCCTAGCCTTATCGAAGTTCATGTGTTAGTTGGGATGCTCTACTTAGAACTTCAGTTAAAGATATCTCGAATGTTAATAAATCGTCAAAGGATCCTTTGTTTCTCCAAAAAAATTCAAAATAAAACATCTCAACTGTTGAGGTAGTGATTGGAGTAACTCCTCCGTTGGATAATAATTAAAAAAACACGGCCTTCAAATATAAAATAATCATATATATTAATACGTGAACAGTGAAAATTATAGATAGCAAAGCGTGAATATAAATTAAATTTCTGATGGAGTGTGTTCCCAACCTTCTAAGAGAAAAATAAAATTTTTGTAAAAAAAACCCGCTTTTCGGTTACTACGAAATTTGGTTGAGAGAGAGACTTTGAGTTGGTCGAATTTGAGTCTTTTCAAAAGTTTTCCAAAAAAAAAAAAATTAATTCCATGCATTCATTAATTGTCAGATTTTTAAAATATTATGTTTTGAATTTTCTTGCTAATATCTTAGTCAAATTTTAACGGTTTTTAAATTTTTATAAATATTTCTTAGTTTGTTAAATTTTATTTCAAATGTGTTGCTCATAATTAACCTACAACAATAAAATTTGGTATGCATGTCATCCACTCACGGACACGCCCACCTCCCATACACTTCAAAAATTGAAAACTCAATAAATTAGCTTCAGTTAAGCCTACAAAAATAAAATTTGGTACGTTTGTTTTTAATAACAAAACAAAGATGTTTTTTGAAAATGGACGACATCCGCCCACGGACACCTCCTACCTACCATACAACGCAAAAATTGAAAACTGCATAAATAAGCTCATAACTAACCTATCAAAATAAAATTTAGTACGTATGTATTTTATATTAAAACAAAGATGTCTTTGAAATCTTAATGTCATCTGCCCACGGACACGCCCACCTCCAAGACAACCCTCAAATTGTAAACTCAATAAATAAGCTTATATTTAACCTACAGAGAAAAAAATTTGGTACTTATGTATTTTATAACAAAACTAAGATGTTTTCGAAAAATAAGCTTTATCCACCAACGGATACGCCTACCTCCGATACTACCCAAAAAATTTAAAACTCCACAAATAAGCCTATGTTTAACCTATAGAGATAACATTTTTTAAGTATGCATTTTATACTAAAATTGAGATGTGTTCAAAAATTAGCCGTAATCTGTCGACGAACACGCCCACCTCCAATACAGTCTACAATAGCGAAAACACTATAACGGCATTAACATTTGAGCAAGAGGAATAAAAAAAAAAATATGTTTTTTAAGAATTATAAACTTAAATAAACAAAGTAAACTGCCACAATTTTATAACTCAAGAGGAATAAAACTTGATAGGTAGTACGTGTAAATTTTTCATAAAAATTGAAATGCATATGAAATGCGGTCTTCAACCGCCCATGGACACGCCCATTTTCAAAACTTTTACTCTTTAGACCGATTTAAGACTTTCTTTACTTGTTTAATAATTTTGTTAGTTATTGTATTTTAACCAAATGCCAAGAGAGAGAGAGAGACGAAAATTGTCTCAAATTAAAGGTTCTGAAATGGGAAGTCAATATCTCTACCATATTTGAATTGATTTAATTTATTTCTATTTTGTATTTAAGTCTTGTCAATTAACTTAAAATAATTTTTAAAAATTTTACCGTTCATTTTTTGTTTATATTTAAATTTTTTTCTTTTTAGAAGAGACCACAAAATTTGATATTTTCTCAAAATATGAGGTCAAAATTATTTTTGTTGTAAAGAAAGAAAAACTCAAAGTTGCATTTTTGATTTTCTTTTAAAAACTTTCGAGCATTTAAGTTGAATTGATTTTGTGGTGTGTCAAAATGAAAAGAACTGTTCGTTCCATAAAATAAAAATAAATTCAGAAAATATTTAATGAATATTTTATAATTATACTACAAATCGTTGCCTAAAATGCAAAAAAAAACAAAAAAAAAAAATTTTAATTTAATTTTCGACTTATTTTAATTCATCTGATTAAATTAAAAACCGTCCAGATAAATTTCAAAATCATAATTCCAAAAATATCTGTTTTATTAACGAAATTCAAAAGAAGGAATGGGTTCTTAAATCTTAAATATATGCCTTTTTATAAAATTTTTGTTTTCTTCCATGAAAAATCTTTGTCGACAAGGAATAACCGCTAAAGTCGAGTTAGGACAAAGTGAGATTATTACTTTCATTGCGTTTATCGCAACGAAATACACTAGTACGCAAATTTTAATGGTTGTAACTTGAAAACTAAATGTTTGAGGCTATCAAATCTAAACAGAAAAAATCCAGGTCCCAGATAAAAGTAGCAAATTTTAATCTTAAAAATGCTCTTCTGAAATTTTGAAAATGAGTTTAGCTGTTATTCCATGTCGACACAGAAATGTTAAAAGTGTTTTTTGCATTTTTTTTTTTTTTTATTTATGTTTTATTTAAAAAATATGTCATATACAACTAACAAAATTTTACTCCATTGCCATAAGGCTGTGAAGAAGCTTGCTTATTTCAAGTGACGAAATAAAGTCTTTCAGTCTTCTTCAGTCTTCTTAGATGACGCAATTTATCACAGAGAATTACTTTAGTTTTTTTTTTTTGTTTTGTCTGTTCGTTAATAACAACAAGAAAACTTCTATAAATTAATCTAAAAGCGTTATAAAAATGGCTGCAACGTCCTTTAAACTCTGCCTCCATATGAGCTTAATTATTTTAAAAAATATTTCAAAATATAGTTTAAGAATACATACATTTTTATGCAACACTTCTTCTAGCACTGAAATAAACCAATTAAAATAGACGTTTTATGTCCTGAAGTTTAAGCATTTATAAAACGGTGGTATTAGAGCTGAGCAACTAACTTGATGAATGGCTTCTTAATACTTTTTCTAGTCAAAAAACAGGCTGCTGAAATGTTCGAAAAAATACTTATTTCTTTATCTTCCAGACAAAAGTCTTAAAGTATGCCTACAATATTTTGACAAAGTATTACTATAACACATGATATAATAACTCCAAGGTAGTATTGACGTTTCTGTTGGAAACAGACTTCTGTCAAAAAATATAACAAGAAAGAGAGCGCTCACAATCCGTCATTGCATACAATTCATTTTCGCTGGTCACATTCAGTGTAATCAACAGTTGGCAACTGTTAAGTCAAAATTTGATGCACATAAATATGAAGTTGCGCATTAAAATGCATTTAAAAATAGAAAATTTTTTAATTTATCGGAAAAATTTCCATTGGTATTTGATTTTTCATAAACTTGACAACTTTTCTGAAACTTCAATACCGATAACAGCGCTCCTCGATGTGCTGCTGTCACAACAGTTGACACAGCTGAATGTGGCCAACGAATATAACAACGAACAGCTGTTTTTGACAAGAGTTCGTTTACTTGTCGCTGAGAGAATCAAAATTTGTCAACACTACCTGGTAAAATTATTCTATCATGATCATGACTATAACATAATTCCGTAAAATGTGAGTGCGGAACGCTTGATTTTTTTGAAAAATTTCATAGCATATTTTTAGGCATTTTTGTTTTGTAAATAATTGAAACTTCAAAAACTTTTCATATTTTTTTCATTTTGAAATTTTCAGTTTTATAAAATTTTTAAACTTATTTCGTCGCACCTACTATGGTTTCCGTTTTAACTTTAAGATATTTTATAAATGTTTTGAACTAAAAATTGATAAAGGCACAATTTCAGACCACCGCTGATTTCTTATTCAGTCAATATTTCATGTTTTTTCCTTCCGGAAAACCGGGTCTGTCATTTTTGACGGGAAAGAACTAGTACAAATAATAATTCTCAAATAATTTTTGTTGCTATTCTAAATTAAATTGAAACTGTTTCTATTTTAACAAAAAAGTAAATGCAACATTTATATGAATAACAAAATTTTAAAGATTTTTTACATTAATTTTACGATAAGCCTTCCATTCTTGAGAGCTCTAATAAGTTGAAACCATCTTATATAGATGAAGTCGTATATTAAAAAGAAATTAATAATTAATTTTTTTTTGGTTTACATTAGGTTTTTTTTTTGAGAAATTCATGGAATGAGAAAGAATGAAAAGTCTTTTTTTGTTAAATTTTTGGTCGAAGAAGTATTTAATCTATGTTTACTACAGATTTACCCCAAAAAAAAATTTCAAAAAATTACTTTTAACTGTAAAGTAATTGATCATAAAACTTGTGTTTAAAACAAGTATTCGGAACCAAAAAACTGTGGCATTAGCGGCAACAACCAACTCATAATGCTAAGTTAACATCAAACTTCGGTCACAATCAAAATTTTAAATTTATGTTAATGAGTTTCGTGATAGCAAAACTCAGCATCGGTCTGCTATAAAATCAATGGGAATACGATGTAATTGAATAGTACAAATTGTAATTGAACAGATATTGAATAGTTTATGGAATATTAGGCAAAGATTGATGCATAAAAAACTGTGTTTATAGCAGTTTAGTTAAATAACAAAACAGGCGCTTAGCAGCAGGTTAACTAGTGGAAAATATCTAGATAACCTACATATTTTCAAAAAAATGTATAAAAATTTTTTCAGTGCAAAAAATTTAAATGAAATTTAAAGTCATAACTTATAAAATTATAACTAATAAAAAAAAAAATATAGGAACGACTGGCTTTAAATATTGTAGTTGCCTGATCTAGATGTTCTGAAACAATACATCGTATTCTTGAAAGAAAAAAAAATTATTTATGATTTAACAAACATTTGTTTAAGTAAAGTGCACATCCTTAACCCTATGAGTAATGCCTTGTGTTTTTGAGACTTATTTTGACTTTGCATAGTTTTTCTTTGAGCTGTATTGCTGTTAAACAATTTAGTTTTTTTTTATATTTTTTACTGCACAGGTTCTAAAAAGTAATACGTTAAAACAAATTAATATAATTTTTTTTTTTAATTTGTAAAAAACTAATTTTTAAAGCTAACTCATAGATTTCATTTTTATTGAATTCTTAAAATTTTTTCTTTGAAAATTAACCTTAATTTTGTTATCAATACCAAAAACTAGTCATTATAAAACAAAACTATAAATAAAAATTTTTGTATATAAATAGAAAAAATTTTTTAATTTTTCAATAAATAACAGAAATAAATAGAAATCATGTTAAATTCACACATGCATGAATCCCAACAATAAAATTAACTATTGAAACACTGGTTTTTTTAGCATAATATACTGCATATAAGCATTATTAAGATAAAAAAATATGGCTTTTGTTTTTGCAGCCATTAAAAATACATAAATTTTAAATAAAATACAAAAATTAATACAACAAAATATGCATACAAAAAAATTATATATAGAAAATAAAAAAAAATAAATAAACCTCAAACTAGCTTAAGATAAAACAACAAAATCAAAATCTTAATGAAGACAAAATTAAAATAAAATACATAAATATATGCAAAATTTATGTAAAAGCAAATCGCGTCGAAAAGCAAAAAAAAATTTGTTTAAATTTTCATTAGTTTGACAGAAAAAAATAAATTTAATACAGTTGGTGGGTGGTTAAAAACTCAATGAAATGCCAATAAAATAAATGCAAAATATAGAAAAATATTTTTGCCTACAAAACATATTGAGTAAATTAAAAAAATGCAACAACTTTTTTAAAGAACATAAAAATTCGAAAAAAGTTTAGGAAGAAAATGTTTGGTATCCGCATAATTTCACGTTCCGGACCCATGAATTGACCACCAAAATCGTCCGATTTAACGCCGCTATACTTTTTTCTTTGTGGATATGTGAAATCACTAGTCTTCGCCGATAATTTTCCCGCAACTGAGTGTAACTTTTTACGGAGGTGAAAGGTAATGTCAAGTTGAGCAAAAAATCGTATGACAGGTGGGGGTCTATTTTCACATTCTTACACTGAGAAAAAAAACATACTTTAAAATTAAACAAAAAATTTTAAAATAGAAATTTAATGTCTTTGCGTTAAAAAAAAAACAAAACTTAAAACAAGTGTGTTTAATTTTCAACTTCCTATAAACTCCTTTTTTTATAAATTTCCTCTTATTATTTCTTTGAAAAAAACCAGACATGAACAACGAAATCAACAAAATTGTTTTCGTTTCGTTGAGGCCGAAAAATAAGTTAAAAAGAAAAAATTTTATATCGTTTTCTCCGAAACAAAATAAATATTTTTCGTTTTATGAATTAACGTTATTTTTTTATTTCGTTTCAACGAAACAAAAAAAATATTTCGGTTACCGTTAAAATTAACGTTAACGTGCATACCTGGAAAAAACAAACAAAAATTTGAATACATTGACAATTATTGGGTTTTTTAAACAAATATCGAACATGTGATAAAATAAAATCTAATTAATTATACATTAAAATATTTCAATTGCAAACTTCATCGAATGGAGTTAACATTTGGAACTCGAATGGTACCAGTGGTAGCTGGTTGATAATCTGATGCTAAAAAGTCGAAAAAGCTAAAAAAATGGCATCGAAAAAATATGCTTTAAAATATTTGTTTAAAATTTTTGTTTAAAATTTGTTTTTCATAACAAAAACATTGTTTTAAAAACAAAAACTTTTGTTTTGAATTTAACTTTAAAAACAGTTGTGTTTAATTTTAATGAATTTGTTTCAAGCTCTATTTCAAAAACAAATTTCGTTAGATATAAACACAATTTCATTTAATTTTAAAACATTTTTCCCTCAGTGTAGGGTGAATATGTATTTAACGATTTTGATTCAAATTATTATTTCTAGCACAAAAACTAACTCACAGAAAACTATTACTATTTTGAAAGTTCATTGTAAAGGCAATAAAATCACCTTTCTAACGGTATATCAACAAACCCCACCGACTTAACCGTTCCTGAGCTGTGCTCGTCTGAAGATGAAATTAATCGGCGAAAACAACTAAATTTCAACTTTGAATTTAAATTTCTCAGAATTTCATGTAAGAAATTAAATTTTTTTTCACAATAAATTTTGTAATTTATTTAATTTTCTTTTCAATGACACTCAAAACATAAACATATCTATAAAAATAAAAAAGTTGACTGTACTAAAAAAATTATACTTATAAGAAAACAATGATATTATCATTAGAATGGTTTTTATCCTACCTCCATATGTTTTCTAATAAATATAATTAACTTTTTTATTTTAAGAGATATGTTTATGTTGTAAGTGTCATTGATCTCAATATGAGAACATTTCTCAAAAATAAAATATGCACTTGCACAGCGCCGGATTAAAACATGGCGGGGCCTGGGGCTAAAATCGATACGGGGCCTACTCAAGGTCAGAGCATTTAGCTCGGATCTTTTAATATTTAAAATATTAATTTTTAAACATTTACTGTGATTTAATTCACAGAGTAATTCCATTTGAATATATTTCAACAAGGAGATTTACTCTCACTTCTAATTTTTCGATTTTCAATATCCATTCATTTGCACAAGAATCCAAATAGTTTTATGTGTCCATATGCTTCAATTCTTTTTCTCAATTCTAATGCTACACTCAAAAAAAAAACAACACTTATCTTTATCCGATAAAAAATGTCTCCATTTTTGATAATAGAAATTTTTTCTTTTTTAAATAAAATTTTCTTCAATAAGAATAAATGTTCAGATTTTCGAAGAAATATTTCTTCACTTGTGGGAAATATTTCATGTCTCTAATAAAGATAAGTATTTTTTCCCACAAAAAAATTCTTATTTAACCCAAGAAAAAGTTACTTATATATCTTTGTAAAAGTATAAATTCAGTGTCGACGCTGTTACTTTTAAATCAAAAAAAGTAACACAACAGAACAAATTATTCTAACGAGTTGGATTCTTTTAAGTAATTTTGACAAAAAAAAAAAATATTTTTAGTTTCCTTTCAGTTTTTTGTACACTGAGGGAAATATGTGTTAAAACTAAATGAAATTGTGTTAATATCAAACGAATTTGTGTTTGAAAAAGAGCTTGAAACAATTTCATTAAAGTTACACTGAGAAAAAAAACATACTTTAAAATTAAACAAAAATTTTTAAAATATAAATTTAACACCTTTGCGTTTCTACAAAACAAAATTTAAAACAATTGTGTTTAAATTTCAACTATACACTCCTTTCAATTTTTTTTTTCATTCATTATTTCTTTGAAACTTTCTTTGACATTTTTTGAATTTTGAATTTTCATTGGTTTGAAAAATATCGAACATAAAATAAACTAAAAACTAATTCAGTTTTTCAATATTGAAATATTTAAAATGCAAACTTCATTGAAAGGAGTTAAGATTTGGTATTCGGAGGGTCCCAAGGGTCGCTGATTACGAATCTGTCATCAAAAATTCGGAAAAAATTAAAAAATGGCATCGAAAAAATTATGCTTTAAAACATTTGTTTTAAATTTAAAAATTTTTGTTTTAAATTTGTTTTCTTATTTAAAAACATTGTTTTAAAAACAAAAACCCTTGTTTTAAATTTAACTTTAAAAACAGTTGTGTTTAGTTTAAATGAATTTGTTTCAAGCTCTATTTCAAAAACAAATTCGTTTAAAATGAACACAATTTCATTTAACTTTAACACATATTTCCCTCAGTGTAAACACAAATGTTTTAAAAGTTTAATTTAAAACAAAAGTTTTTGTTTTAAAACATTGTTTTTAAATGTAAAAACAAATTTAAAACAAAAATTTTAATATTTAAAACAAATGTTTTTTTTTGTTTTTTCAAAGACATAAGAAAAATTATAAAAAAGGAAGGAGTTGATAGTTGAAATTTAAACACGTTTGTTTTAAATTTTGTTTTGTAGAAACGCAAATGCTTTTAATTTCTATTTTAAAATTTTTTGTATAATTTTAAAGTATGTTTTTTTTCTCAGTGTATGAAAATATGCTTTACTTGGGAGCTGGAAACAGGCCTTTATAGAGAAAAATTTATTGAAAATGTAAAATGTTTTTGATAAAAATTTTGATAAAATTCACTTTGTGAAATTGAAAAAGCAATTAAAACAAATCTTTTATAACTAATAAAAAAGTCTTCTTCTCTAAAAGCGATATATTTTTATATATTTCTCTGTTTCATGGAAGCTTTTTATCATTGTTAGGTAATTTTAAGGATCACATTTAAAGCATTCTCTGGAGCAAAGTCTATATCATTTTCCTCTATATATGATGTCTTTTTATCATATTCCCTTAAACTTTTTTCTGAGTGTAGCTTATCAACTAGCGCAAAAGTTTCGGTTTGAATCTATCAGCACCAGTCAAATTGATTGTTACGGGTTCTTTGTTCGGGTTCTTAACACTATTCTCAAACCCTGAAAATTCACTTCGCAAATCTGTTAGGAATTCGATAAGTGAATCTCATCAGTGTCAGTATCAACTTTTTGCAAATATTAGTTGGTTGCATCGAAACGTTGCATCTTTTGATGCATTATCAACATCCACTAAAAATATTGCGACCATTTCTAGATGAATTCTGGCCTAATACTTAATAGAAATTTGAAGCATAAACATGATTTCTTACATATATACATTTTTTTGAAATGTTAAGGTCGATAACTTCGAAATATTTTTTATGTGGCATGTCATGTTTTTACAATAGGCACTTCTTATATAAGCGCCTGCGGGACCCCTACCTGCCCGGGGCCGGGGGCTGCAGCCGCCCTAGCCCCCACCTAAATCCGCGCCTGCATTTGCATAAAAATCCGCTCTCTGATAATAAAGATTGAGTAAAATTAAAAGAAAATATAAGAAAAAACCACTCTTCATGCTTAGCTCTTTACTCGTCTATCATGTGCAGCTTACAACAAGATCATGATCAAGTCATGTTCGCATAGCTGTAGCTAAGATTGAGTGATCTTGTGTTGGCTTTAATTTTAATTTTCATAAAATTAAAAACATCGTTTTTGGCATAAAGCTGTCATTAAATTAACATTAAACAACATTTTGATCATAGCTACACTCAGCTGGCAGTTAATTAGTTTTTTCCAATATGAATATTTAAATTTTTTTTTAGTTTTATTTTTTACTCTCAAAATAATGCAGTTTTGAAGTTTTATTTTTTTTTTCAAAAAAAAAAGAAGTGTATTTTTGAGAATTACTACAACGATCAACGTTTACTTTAATTTAATTTCTTCACCACAAAATAAAGAGTATTTTTTGTTTTTGAGTTTTATTATTTGGTTAACCGTTAACGATGATATTTTGAATTTTTTTTTTTTTTGTACTTTGTCATGCTTAAAAAAGCATTATTTTGATTAATTAAGAATTTTATTTTGACTTTCTAATATAACGGTTTTATTTTGGTTTCTGCTCTTAAATGATTCCGCTAAAACTGTTGCAAAAACAGAGAATCCTTCATTAACTTTTGATAAATGTAACTAAAGTAACTCTTCTAGTGACCTTGAGTTAGCTGAAAAGTTCAACGACACTTCATTTGGTAAAACTCAACTAATGAGTAAACAGTCTTAGAATTCTTTGGAATTACCGTTTATTGTTATTAAAAAAAAATTACTCACTTGATTTGACCAAAAAATTCAGATTTTTGATTTATATGCCCAAAAACAAATGCAAGCCAAAAAGCTTTCACGACAAATTTGCACTTATTGAAAGCCAGACAATAAATAGTTGTTGTTGTTGTTGTAACAGCAAAATTTATTGCTACCTTGATTTATGAGCCATTAAACGAAGAACAAGCTATTGAAGCAAATCTTATAGAAAATATTAATGATGACACAAAGAATGCTGCTGCTGCTGCTGCGTACAAAGCTTAATAATTTCGAACAGAAATATTAATTTTTAAATTTTAGCCACTACAATAGCACTTAATTCATTCTTAATCACACATCATTTAAATCTGTGCATATTTGCAAAAGGCATTATTTTATTTTCAAATAATTAATAGCCAAACAACGCAAAACTTAATTATATTCTTTTTTTTTCTACTCATATCGTTGCAACTTTCAAGCCATGCAAAATTGCAATAACGTCAACGTAATGTGTGTGTATGAAAAAAAAAAAAACAAAATAATCACAACAATATCTAACGAAGTTCATGACAACGTTATAACAAAAAAAAAAAAAAATAAACCAACACAAAAGAAAAGCACAAAATTATGACGGATTTAATTTCAACAGCTCGTCGAATCGAACACTTGCGACCAAAACGGTAGCTGTGTGACGTCTGTTGACGCAGGTGCAAGTGTAGAGCATCTACAAAAAAATAAAAGAAAAACCAAAAAAAAAAACAACACAATAATAAAAATGATAAAAATGAGCTCCTGCCGCGAGCATATCACATGATCAACAGCAGTTGCAAAGAACAGCCACAGAAAAATATAACAAAAACGCTGCCAGCAAAATATAGCCATAAAAACCAAAATAACAACAAGAAAAGAAAATGCAACGTTTGTAAATAGGATAAAAACTCATCATATGATTGCATCATTGGCATTGTATGGCGGCACAAGCTGGTTAAGACTACCTGCCGAGCTAGCCAACCAGCCAGCCAGCTAGCCAGCCAGCCAGCCAGGTTTTCTTTGCGGGTCTCTCTCAATAGAAGAAATGTGCGGAAAATATGACAAGCGAATTGTTGTTGAGGTGGGCATGATGAGTGGTGCAGGTTAAGTGCTGAGATTCAAGCGCACAAAAGTGTGGCACCTTGGCGACATTGCGGTCTTCCATTATGCTGATGATGTGACTGATAATGTAGCTGCCGATGATGATCATGTTGATGATGATGATGACGATAATGTTGTTGTTGATTTTATTGCGTTCAAGTTCATGTGACTGTGACGGCGTTAATGCATCATTCAGCCTCTTGTATATGGGTTAAATGTGGGAAACAGGTGTTGTGGCAATTAGCGGTTAACACAAGATTTTGTGTGCTAGATTATTTTTGGTTTTTTTAAAAATAACTTAATTTATATGTTGATGATTAATTTTTGTAAATTTCAGTGTGCAAAAAATTGCACTTCCAATTTTTGATTTCTAATTAAGAAATAGAAACAAACAAAAATAACATATTTACAAGCATTTTTAGGAAGTACTTACTTAAGTTTTTTTTAATAAAAAAAAAAAAACAGATTTTTTTAGAAATTCAAAAATTCGATTCTTCTTAATTGGGCATTCATAGATACTAGTATCGCCTGGGGTCGAAATTCGACCAATTTATTGATTGTCTATTTAAAATTATATGCGAGATGATCAAAATAAGTTCCAGTCTATAACTTTTCATTGATTGGAGATATTAAGCTATTTTCTTCAGAAAACTTATTTATTTATTTAATTATTTCTTTCAAAAACAGAAAAACAACATTTTAAAAAAATTGAATTTTTTTAAAAAAATCATAGGGGGTAGCCTTGATTTTTTGATGGCACGTACAGTTTATTAATTTAGTCTCAAGACAAAATAAATTCAACTAAAATTTGGTATAGATTTTGAAAGAAAATCTAAAATGCAATTTTGAGTTTTTGTTTTTTTACAACAAAAAAATCATTTTTACTCCATATTTTAAAAATAAATCAAATTTTATGGTCCTTTTTTAAAAGAAATAATTTAAATGTAAAGAAAAAAAACGGTATAATTTTCAAAAGTTTTTTAAAGTTAACTCATAAGACTTTAATACAAAAAAGAAATAAATAAAATCTATTCACAGATGACGGAGTTATTGACTTCCCAATTTAGAATATTGAATTTGAGACAGTTTTTTTCTCTCTCTTGGCATTTGGTTGAAACACAAGCTAAATAACTAACGACAATATTAAGAAAATTCATTAAAAATACTTTTGGTTAGAACTTTGCTGTTATTTTAAACACATTTAAAAGAAAATTTAACAAACTTTTAGAAAAAATGAAAAAAAATTGAAAAAGAGTTAAAATTTAACCAAGATATTTACATAGAAAGTCAAATTTTTGAATTCAAAACACATTTTTTTACATATTTTACAATTGAAGAAAAGATAAAACTACATCTTTTTTAAAAAATTGTTACTTTAAAAAAAAATTCAAATTCGACCAGCTCAAGAAGTCTTCCTCAACTTAATTGAATTTTAATATTAATCAAAGAGCGGATTTTTTCTCAAAAATTTAATTTCTTACTTAGAAGGTTGGGAACCTCCTATATCAGATATATCATTTATATATACATTCTGCACATCTGGGCAACAAAACCTTTCGAATGATATAAATTTCATTTATTTTGAGTTTTAATAAATACCAAAAAAGCGTACGACAAACTTTAATGTTCACGTATTAATATATAAGATATTTAAAGAATTAGGGACAGTTTTTAAGATTTTTCCAAAATTGGTATGTGTACTGCTTGTTCTTTACTTTCACTTTAATATGTCATAAAAAAAATGCTAGTAAAGAATATCTTCAACTTTACCTAAGCTAAGAAACCTCTACAGCTGCATTGAAGTATCTTCCAAGTTATTTATATTTTATTATTTTTATGACATCACTTTGTTTGGGGGACAGGCATAATTTTCAACCAATTTTTCCAAATATTAACTGAGCGTTTGTTTAAATAGCAACGATGTCTCAACTAATGTATGAGACATCAAGTAAATACATTCATTTTTGAAGAATTTATGAAAGTTTTATATTTGGATGACGTCATTTGTATGGTAAGGAAGGGAAGTTTTGTTCAATTTTGTCGAATTTCAATCACAGCGTTTTTTTTTTTATTAAAATTTAAACCTTATTTGATAAATTTGAAGTCATAAGATTTATTTTTTATAAATTTGAAGAGATTGAACTCGGGCTCTGAGCGTGCTAAGCCGCACACTTAACCTGCATGCCACGGTCACCACAATCATAAATAGGCAAACAAAAAATTGGTTGAATTTCGACCCCAGGCATTACTAGTAGTCTCAACAAGCTGTTCGGAATTGCTTATGCCCTGAGGTTTGCTTGGAAAAATTTAAATCTATTGAAAAAACTTTCTGCCACATGGAGGATTGAACTCGGGCTATTGCGGTTCGCTGGCTAGCACACCACAGACCGCCACGGTTAATGGATGGATGAATAAATAGATTGATGGAAAGATGGATATATTGATAGATGGCTAAATGGATAGAGTAAATATGGTAAATTTTTTCTGTAGAAGTAAGCAACAGGCGGAAAATTTTATTTTATTAATTTTGCTCTATATCGACTATATACGATCATTTATGTATATACCATGCCATCGAAAAACTTAAAAGTCAAAACAGTCTGTTTCTGCCGCTTCTCACTCCATATGTTCATTTTGCCTGTTTTTCGTTCGGAAAAAAATTCAAGCGAAATATAAAATTATAAACGTGTAACGTTAAAGACCACACATTGGCTCCTAGAAGTGCAAGACAACATTCTGTTTTCTTTAGTTTGATTGCATTTGTTTTCTTTTGTCCCTCTTCTTCGATATACAGTGCACTGACGTTAACATTAATGCAGCATTATGAGAATACTGCTTAACGTGAATACCTTTTTTTTCCCATTGACTGCTCTTAAATGTGAACAAGTTAGAAATTTATATATCGTTTATATATACCGTTACAGTCACTTTTAAAATTTTACTTTTTTGTTGCATAAGAGATCGAAATGATGATAAAGAGCATAGTTTTTGTTACAAATTTTGACATTCGTGAAGGGAAACATTACGGCAATCGTAAAATCTCTTGGCTTAAATAAGTCCATGCTATTGCGAGTGCACTGTTGTTCTTAACTTGACTTTTTTTATAACTAATTTTGGTTATTTTATCAAAAATGTAACGTTAAAGACCGCATAAAATTGCTTATATCTGCAAAACTACAAGAGTTAGAAGAACAATTTTTTCACAAAAAATGCAAGTATTCAACTTACTTTCATATAGAAGCACACACAATTTAGTTTCATGAAAATTGTCAATATATTTGCAGAATAATGGTTTCAAATGTAACGTTAAACAAAAAAAAAAATGTACTAAATGGACAATTTGTCATAGTAAGAGTAAGACAATTTGCTTCTTTGTGCATTTAAAAATGTAAATTTATGCTTGCAAGACGTCAAGTCAGCAGATTTTTTGGCTCCGAAAGTTGTGCGGTAACAACAGTGCTGTATTGGGAACCACCAATGTTCAGAAAAAGAGATTTCCTACTTTAAATATTTTTCTTAAATTCGATATTTGTGTTTCAATAAGCTCCAGTTGTGCAACAACAACCACAATTTTCAACATCAATACCAATTTTAATACAAAGGATATTCTGCTTTGGATTAGGATTATGTCAGCTCATAGTTCTTGTAGTGTAACAAACGTGGCTAATGTGCAATGGTTGGAAAAAAAAAATTGCATCTTTACGTATTTTAAATATTTAAACGTATGTTTTGAAAGTTTCGCCTCAGCTTTTTTTTTCTTGTCACAAGACATATATATAAGAGTATTTTTAGCTTAGTTTGCGTCCTTGGAAATTTTAGAATATAATTTTTTTTTTTAATGCTTTGTTTGTTTCCAGAGAGGCTTAAACTGCACTAAAAATATATACTTTCTTCGACAACGAATGATTTCCACTGAGCCAGAAAGCAAAATAAGGACATTTTGCCGCCTTAAGCTTTAGTCAAAAATTTTTTTTGGCTGATTTGATAATTTTTTTCCATCTCTGTGTTACATATTACAGCACAAATCGAGCACATAACAGCACAATTTCTAAAATTCTGAAAAAAAGTTAATGACTCGAAAAAGATAAATACATGAAATTAAAAACCAACCACATTTTATACACATCATACTACAAGAATACATTTTTTCGTATAAATCTGCATGTCATAGCACACATCAGGAAAACAGACACATCAGTCACTTCAGATTATTTTTAAAAATAAACAAAAAATAGCAGAGCTTATTTTATATACATCATATCAATAGTATTTATTTTAACACTGAATATATATAAAATGAAATAAAAATCTAAGCCAATCGTTTTTTTTTTTTGTTTTTTTTTTTTTTTTTTCAATCGATAGAGAAGATCTTAAGAGTGATACGAGTTTAATTAAAACTCGTATTTTTGTTTCATACAATTTCTTTAAAATACTTTTCATGCTTGTGTATATAAAAGTACAGTAATCACTTAAGGATTAACTAAGCATAAATTGTGCTTTTGCTTTATTTAAAGTTTGCTTAAAGAAGCGCTAGTATAATTTATTATAAAAATTGAATATATTTTTATAATAATAATCTATTTTATATTCTGTAATAATAATCGTAAAAGCTGGCAAATGAGTTTTTATTTCAATCTTAAAGTCTGCTTTTAAAATTTTTAATAAATGATGTCGTTGCTTAATGCATACATTTGCAAAATAATAACATTAAAAAATAATACAAAACAATAATAGTCAAAATGTGCGTCTATTGACGAGAATGCAAATAAATCATTTTGCGTCAAAAGTTTTGTGCTTGTTGTTGCTTGTGTTGTTGTTGCTTGTGATAGTTTCTGCTGTTGTTTTAGTTGCTGTTTTTGCGGTTGTTGTTGTTGTCGTTGTTGTTGTTTTTATTGTTGTCGCTTATGATGTTAACATGTGTTGATTTTTTCACGCTGTTAATTTTTGTTTATATTATTGCGGCTTTTTGTTGATATGGTGTTGGTGTTTAGTCATTTGTTGTTGCTGTTTTTGTTGTTATTTCTGTTGTTGACGAACTTATTTTCGTCTCTTATTTTGTCATCTTTGAAACGTCATTGTTTTGTATAGATATGTGAAAAAAATAAAACTGTACAAATTATCTCACAGTTTTGCGCGCCTTTATTTAAATTGCTTAGATATGCTCGTATATTTCATTTTTTTTTTTTTTTTTCATCATGCGACGATGGCGTATGAGCGATTTTTCGAGATTTTCATGTCAATCATACGACATGATGTGATGGCTGGGCGTGTATAAATGAAGGCGTTTTATCGACTGACAATTTTAAGATTTCAACGGAACGCTATACAAGCTGAAACTATTTTAGTTTTTTAATTGATTTTCAAACTGAATTTTTGATATCTGCTTATATATTTTTTAAAAAAATGTCTGACAGAAGTAAAGCAAGTTTAACATACAATTTGTAAAAATTTAAAGAACTTTTTACAAACATGACTTGTTAGAATTGTGCTCTGTAGCTATTAAGGAACGGGCAATCTTTAAGTTGGAAATAAAAGTTTGTTTAATTGTTCCAGTTAATAACTACCAGATTGAATTACTGAATTTTTAATAATAATAATAATTACTTGTTGTTTAAGTTTAAGTTAGGAAAAAAGTTTTGTTAACTAAACTTAACAGTCACTTGAACAAGTTATTAATTATGTTTTAATTATTTTCTGAACATGTTAGTTAGGCTTTTAATATTTGATCACTATGTTAACATGGTTACTGCTTTCTAAAACGGCTTGAGTTCTTAAGTTAACTACTTTAAGTTAATGAGTGCCTCACTTTACTAACTACTGTGTACAGTTAACTTTTCAAAAGTTTAATCCATCGTAAATGTAATTATTTGGTATAGAATAATTAAACATTTCTTTAAAAAATTCAATCTTTGTTATTAAACCATGCATTTACACATGGTTAAAGCTGAGGCTCAAACAAAATCCTTGAGCACAACTGCTGCTTTTGAAAATAAAATTTTTTACATTAACATTTTTGAAGCTCGAATGTTTGTGGAGAGTTTTCAATAGATTTTATTATGTGGCTTCTAGCGAGTTTATGCTGCGAAAGAGCTGTAGTTGCTGAAGTATTTTTTAATTAAATCAATTTTGATGATATTTTCTTATTTTTTAAATCATAGCTTAAGAGCTAATGAATATGGCAAGCAATTGCTTATACTTGTCATGGTATTGCTAAGGAGTTTGCAAGGAGACCTACTTTTAATTTTTTATCATTCGTGAATATGGTGCTAGTCTACAGCTAGGGCCTCTGTCGGAATGAAGATGAGTTACAAGACTTGCTATTAATCATCGCTCGTTGTATGAAACAATGTCCAATAAGCAATAAAAATTAATTTTTATATCCTTGTTTTCATATTTCATTCAAGTCATTTAAATGACTTCTGATAAAATGCACTTTCCCGCCTCGAAACGTGATAATAACTTTAGGCACATATTATCTAAATTACCTTATTACCTAGTTTTACCTAATTTTTTTTAGAGATATTTGAGAAAATATTTTTTTATTTTTTATTTTACATAATTACACGGTGCAACACTCAAGAAATCCCAAGGGGTTTCTCAACGATTTCATAAGGTTTTCGGTTCGCTGAATCCGAATCTGAAGTCAGATTTTTCGGGTCACCCTACGTTTTCGAGTTACAGGGAAGCCAGAACCCTAACCTCCTACTGTTAATGAAATCAATATAACCAACCCCCATTACTTTTTCAAGAGAAACATTTTTTGCCTTGGAACTGATCCTCTCCGACCCTTCCGTATGGGGGCTTCCATACAAATTGTAGATTTTTGTATATATTTTTATGAAAATTTAATATAAAAACAAAAACAAATTTTATTAATATTAATTTATTGGAATACAAAAAATTTGCTTGAAATTAATTTAGTGTTTATTTTTAATATATTTTATTATTACTATTTATTTTTGGTATTTCCTTAATTTAATGTTTAGAACATAATTATAAAAACGCAAACAGAAAATTTGTCAAGTTTTTTGTTTTATTACAAAAAGTTCATATAATAAATATATGAAAACCATAAAATCTGTACAGGAGCCCCCATACGGAGGGGTCGGAGGAGATGGGTTCCAAGGCAAAAAATGTTCCTCTAAAAAAAGTAATGGGTGTCGGTTATATTGATTTAATTAACAGTAGGGGGTTAAGGTTCAGCCTCCCCTGTAGCTCGAAAACCTTGGGTGACCCGAAAATTCTGACTTCAGATTCGGATTCAGCGAACCCAAAACCTAAGCAAACCGTTGTGAAACCTCTTGGGATTTGTAAAAACTTCAGTTTTGTTGTTCAGTGTTATTAACATTTCTATTTTTTCTTGACGTCATATTCGCGTCACACGTGCGTAAATGAAGCAGGGACTCTCAGTAGAGTGGTATTTAATTGGTTTTAAAGAAAAGTTGGGAGGCAAAAAAAAAAATAGTCTCTACAAATATATATGACATTATTTATGACTAGTATAGTATCGAATCGTATGTATACTGGTATCGCCTAGAGTCAAAATTCGACCAATTTATTGATTGCCTATTTATAATTACTAGTAAATCTGTTGCCCGAATTCGAGTAATTCAATAAAAATTAAATGTTAGAAACATTATAGATGTCTAATATATGATATTCTATTCAAGAAGCTTTTTTCCTCAATAACAATATATTCAGTCTTAATAATGATATAAAAGATCATCATCTGAATACTTAAAAATTATGATCTGACACTACAATTTCAAATGTAACTGTTAAAAAACATAGACGGACTCACACTAATATTACTACTGAGACAAAAATTAGTACTATTCGAAAACATCGCAGTTTAACTTTTCAAGCTATAAAACATAACTAGTTTAAATAAAAACGAAGTAACTTATAGATTTAAGACAAAAAATAAAATTAAGATATAGTTCAGAAATTAATAAAAAATAATAACAGAACACCTACAACATCGATTTATAACACATTGCAATGAAAAAACGCCAAAAAACCGAAACGAATTTTTTTTTTTTTTTTTTGAAAACAGTTAAAATTTTATTCAGTTGTTTGCTCGGAAAGTGGAATTTTTGATTTTGGAACTGTATTCTTCGGACAATTGACATTTGAGGAATGCATAAAAGATAATTTTGGTTAAAAATTTTTAGTTTTGAAAAAAATTAAAATTCGATTAATTTATAAGCTCTTCTTAAACTAAATTTCAAATCGATTAAATAGCGGACTTTTGCACGAAAATTTTATTTCTGTTTTAAAAGGTTGGGAACCCCCTGAAGTGAAATCACAATTTTTAAAAGTAGTTTGCACAATTTCAGCCAAAACCTGATTAAATGGCATCTGAATCGATAAAATCGGTCTATTGGTCTGGGAGGAGTTGAAGTCACAAAAAAACCCTTAGCCTATTAATTATATAGATATACGCTGGATGATTAAAACAGATTTGTGGCTATAACTTTTTATTGGTTAGAGCTATAGTAAAATTTTCTTCAAATAAATTGTTCTTGAAGCTTGTTAAAGATTTTAAAAATATAAAAACAACATTTTAAAAAAATGAAATTTCGTGCCAAAAATCATAGGGAGTAGCCTTGTTTTTTCGATGACGCATAGTATTTATTAATTTTTTTGCCATACAAAAACAAATTCGCCTTAAAAAAACTCAATATAATAAAAGAAAATCAAAAATGTAAATTTGAATTATTCTTATTTTTACAACAAAAACAATTTTTATACCATTTTTTGAGAAAACATTCAATTAAGTGGACTCTTTTTAAAGGCAATGATTAAAATATAAATAATAAAGTAACGGTAAAAATGTTAAATTTTTTTTAAGTCAATTAATTGTATTTAAATACAAAAAAGAAATAAATTAAATTTTTTATAAACTGACAGAGATATTCGCTTCCAAATATAGAACGTTAAATTTCAGAGAGTTTTTTTCACTGTATTGGCGTTTGGTAAAAATACACGTTAAACAACTACAGGCAGTATTAAGAAAATTCATTAAAAATACATCTGGTAAGATATTTACTGTAATTGTCAACACATTTCAAAGAAAATTGAACAAAAATTAAGAAAAACAAAAAAATTTTAAAAACCGTTAAAATTTAACTGAGTTGTTTGCTTGGAAAGTGGTACTTTTGATTTTGGAACTGCATTTTTCGGACAATTGACATTTGAGGAATAAAGGGTGATTTTTTAAAAGCTTGATAACTTTTTTTTAAAAAAGAACGCATAAAATTTGCAAAATCTTATCGGTTCTTTATTTGAAACGTTAGATTGGTCCATGACATTTACTTTTTGAAGATAATTTCATTTAAATGTTGACCGCGGCTGCGTCTTAGGTGGTCCATTCGGAAAGTCCAATTTTGGGCAACTTTTTCGAGCATTTCGGCCGGAATAGCCCGAATTTCTTCGGAAATGTTGTCTTCCAAAGCTGGAATAGTTGCTGGCTTATTTCTGTAGACTTTAGACTTGACGTAGCCCCATCTGACAACAACAACACGATTCACAACATTTGACAACATTTCCGAAGAAATTCGGGCTATTCCGGCCGAAATGCTCGAAAAAGTTGCCCAAAATTGGACTTTCCGAATGGACCACCTAAGACGCAGCCGCGGTCAACATTTAAATGAAATTATCTTCAAAAAATAAATGTCATGGACTAATCTAACGTTTCAAATAAAGAATTGATGAGATTTTGCAAATTTTATGCGTTTTTTTAAAAAAAAAAGTTATCAAGCTCTTAAAAAATCACCTTTACATAAAAGATAATTTTGGTTAAAAATTTTTAGTTTTGACAAAAATTCAAATTCGAGCAATTTAGAAGCTATTTTCAAACTAAATTTCAAATCAATTAAATGGCGGATTTTTGTACACAAATTTTATTTCTGTTTTAAAAGGTTGGAAACGCCCTGAAGCGAAATCACAATTTTTAAAAGTAGTTTGCACATTTACAGCTTAAACCTAATTTAATGACATCTGAATCACTAAAATTGGTTAATTGGTCTGGGATCAGTTGAAGTCAAAAAAAAACCTTAGCCCATTAATTAAATAGAAGATATACGAGGCGGTTCAAATAAGTTCGAGGCTATAACTCTTAACTGATTAGAGATATAAAGCTATTTTTTCAAATAAATCAATATTTTTATTTTATTATTTTTTCAAAAACAGAAAAACAACATTTTAAAAAAATTTAATATTGTCAAAGAAATCATACGGCCTTGATTTTTTGATGGCACGGATAGTTTATTAATTTAGTGTCAGGACAAAATAAATTCACCTAAAATTCGATATAGACTTTGAAAGAAAATCTAAAATGCAATTTTGAGTTTTTGTTTTTTTACAACAAAAATCATTTTTACCCCATATTTTAAGAATAAATCAAATTTTATGGTCTTTTTTTAAAAGAAATAATTTAAATGTAAAGAAGAAAAAAACGGTATAATTTTCAAAAGTTTTTTTAAGTTAACTCATAAGACTTTAATACAAAAAAGAAATAGATAAAATCTTTTTACAGATGGCGGAGTTATTGGCTTCTCAATCTAGAACATTCAATTTGAGACAGTTTTCTTCTCTCTCTTGGCATTTGGTTGAGACAAACGCTAAATAACTAACGACAATATTAAGAAAATTCATTAAAAATTCTTTTGGTTAGAATTTTGCTGTAATTTTTATAACATTTGAAAGAAAATTTAACAAACTTTTAGAAAAAATTAGAAAAATTTAAAAAACATTAAAATCCGACCAAGATATTCACATGGACAGTCAAATTTTTGAATTCAAACACACATTTTTTTAAAAATTTTACAATTGATGAATGAGTAAAACTACTGTTTTTTAAGAAATTGTTACTTTTAAAAAAAATTGAAATTCGACCAACTCAAAAACTCTCTCCCAACGAAAT
Source organism: Tetanocera ferruginea (assembly GCA_958299015.1). NCBI lineage: Eukaryota > Metazoa > Arthropoda > Insecta > Diptera > Sciomyzidae > Tetanocera > Tetanocera ferruginea. The sequence goes on from OY282641.1 coordinate 140,954,034, forward strand.
TTCATATTAATCAAAGAGCGGGTTTTTTCTCAAAAATTTAATTTCTCTCTTAGAAGGTTGGGAACCCCCCTATATCAGATATATCATTTATATATACATTCTGCACATCTGGGCAACATAACCTTTCGAATGATATAAGTTTCATTTATTTTGAGTTTTAATTAATACCAAAAAAGCGTACGACAAACTTTAATGTTCACGTATTAATATATAAGAAGATTTATAATTAAATGTAGAATAAGCGAGATGGTTAAAATAAGTTCGAGGCTATTATTTTTAATTGATTAGAGAAATAAATTTATGACGTTCAAATAATTTTTTTTTGAGTTTTATTAATTTTTTAAAAAATAGAAAAAAAATATTTTAAAAATAATTGAATTTTGTCAAAAAATCATATGTCTTAATTTTTTGTTGGCACGAAATGTTTATTAATTTAGGGTCAAAATCAAATAAATTCACCTTGTATGCGTTTTACACTTTCAAAGAAAATCAGAAATTCAAATTTGAGTTTTCTCTTTTTTTACAATAAAAATAATTTTTACCCCATATTTTGAGAAAAGATTAAATTTTGTAATATCTTTTTAATAGGAATAATTTAAATATAAGCAAAAAAATAACGTTGAAATTTTAATACATTTTCATACAGTTTAAAGTTAACTGCTAAGACTTAAATAGAAAAAAGAAATAAATGAAATTTATTAAAAACTGACAAAGTATTACTCTCTATATCTACTCAATTCAGAACATTCAATTTGAGACAGTTTTTTTCTTTCTTTTGGCATTTGGCTGAAAGACATGTTAAATAATGAACAACAATATTAGGAAAATTAATTAAAAATACTTATGATTAGAGCTTTGCAGTGATTGTTATCACATTTGAAAGAAAATTTAACAAATTTTAGAAATAATTAAAAATTGTAAAACCCTTAAAATTTTACAAGATATTGATATGGAAAGTTGAACTTTTGAATTCAAAAACCTGTTTTACAAATCATTTATAATTGATGAATGTATAAAACTAAACATTTTGAAAATATTTTTACTTTTGTACAAAACTCAAATTCGACCAACTTAAGAGCTCTCTCCCAGTCAAATTTCCTAACCAAATTTCTCAACCAAAAGATCAAATATCAAGAGTACGTTTTTAAAAAAAAAATGTATTTCTCTCTTAGAAGATTGGGAATCCCCTCCATCAGGTATATCATTTAAATATACATTCTGCACATCTGTATAAAAGTATACTCAGAAAAATATTTACTGTAATATTAATAGTCGGCCGCTGTTATTTCAAAACACTGTTAGATTGAATGATTTCCGTTTAAGTTAACAGTTTTCTTTGTTGAATGGGCGTTTCAAAGTATTTTTGTGGCGTTGAAATCATCTGTTGAAATGGTTTTGTATTTTTTTTTAAATATCTGTGTTCTCTAAGCAATAGTTTTTAAATGTGTTTTGCTATATTTATTTTATCATTTACAATATCTTAGTGGAAGTGTGCTATACTGTCATGCGCAGGAAATGAGTTCGCACCCTAGCTGTGTAAGTATCGGAGGAAATGGGTTCACACCCTAGCTGTGTAAGTATCAAAAATTTTAATTGAATAATTGAAATTATAATTCTGTTTCAGTTACTGTTTGGTCAAAAATAACCTTCAAGATAAGTTTGCTTGCTTGTACATGTAATTTTTTTGTTTTTTTTTTCAAAACCATAATTCAAATAAAAAAATTCTTTTGTTTTCTTCTAATTTTGTTCTTCTATAATTTTTTTTCATATAGAATGTGCAGATGAAGAAGTGCAACAATTTAAAAATCGAAAATAAATTCTTCATATAAATAAAGAATGTTTTCTATTAAGGGGGGTGGGGGGATAGAAAACAATTTGCCGTTTAATGAAATCGACTTTTTTTATAATTTTGTATTTTAGTATTTTTGTAAAAAAATTTCATGGAAAAACTCTAACGTGTTCAAAAGTAACAGCCGGATTAGTGAGAGCGCATTTTTAATTTTCGCCTTTTTTTTTTTGTTTACAAACTTTGAACGCGTTTATCTCGAAACCATGTTTTTCGTACTGGTTGCGGCACAAGCGGGTTCATTTTTTGATGATTTTTTTTTTATTTTTTTTAAACATGATTCGCTATCGTATACACAAACTTTTTTTTAAAAATTTTTTTTCAATTTTTTATCAATTTTTAAATTCAATATTTTTTTCGAAAAAACACACTTTCAAATTTGGAACATCACCACAAATTGAGAAAAAATTTAAAAAAAAACTCCTGTCATACGATAACCAATTTTGTTAAGATTTAAAAAAGTCATTGTTTTTCCAGATCGGACAATTTGTGCGACTCCAAGCGCTGCAACCACGAGGCCCCGTTTTTTTCTCTGCCGCCAGTTTGGAGCTCTATAAAACCATGTTTGAGTGAAAAATATATATTTTTGAAATTTTTTCTTGTTCAATTTGTTCAATTCTCTACAATAATTAAAAAAAACTTTTGAAAAAATGTTTGTTTTTAACGAGTTATGAGTTTTTAAAAAAAGGTCTGTTTTCTCTGCCGCGAATGTTATGTCCCTCCACAAAGCAAGACATTTCAAAACACTGAAATTGGAGTTAGGCGATTATCGCTTATGACCACATAGATTTATACGGTACAATACCAAATTTAAATGCAAAATAATGCAAATATAAATGCAAAAATCTCAACAGTACCCAGTGGTCAATGGCTCATAGCACAAATCCTACAACGAGTTTGTTTTTTGTTTGTATTTTCAACAATAATTTTTTTTCTTGTCTAAAGGGCAATTTTTGGGAACAAACAAAATTTTTTATTTTTAAAATTAACTATTCTTAAAATATACAAAAACTGTTTTTATAAGTTTTTTCAAGCTAATTTTTGGATGCTGTACTGAAACGTTTAAAAAAATTGATTTATACAGTAAAAACTAAAAATTATAATTTTTGGCAAATATCGTAAAATAGCGCCATTGTTTTAAAAATCGTGGATTTTGAACATCAAAAATTCTCATAACAATGCATAAATTTTGCAGGAATCTTTTCGCTCATAGTTTAATCTACAACTTTTCATGTGAAAAATATCATTTTTTAACAACAGAACGAGCAACCAAGTTTTTTTTTTTACTTTAATTGAAAAATTTCAGTTTTAAGAAAATCGCTTCTAGTTTAAAAAACTCGAAAAAATTTCTTCAAAAAAGTGTGCAAAATTTTTTCAAGATATCTGCTGTTTTTCTTTGAAATTTTTAAAGTACCAAAGAAAATTCAATTGACATGACTTTTTGTTGTTAATTTCACTGAAGTTTAACTAGTTTTGATTACCCTTAAAACAGCTGACAGAGTCAGCAGAAAAAAAATTACTCTAACCCATCACCAAAATAAGCCTAAAGTTAGTTCAACGCACCTTCACCAAGCAAAGAAAACAAAAACGCTCATACATACTCTGCGCAAATTTCTGCGTATCCTGCAGACTATAAAAGCAGTTTTTTGAATTTTTCAACTGTTCTTCGAGCAAATGCACCGCAGCATCACAGTCATCAATAATTTCAGTTTTGAAAAAACTTTGAGACAGCGACAAAGAGTTCTTGTTGTTGCTGCTGTGATTGTTTGTATTATAATAAGGACGATGTTCGAAATTCGAACAGGAAATATGTGAGATATCACAACCGTCCGGAAATAGATTGCGGCAGGGATAGATTAAGGTAGTTGCAGATTTTTTTGCGCTGCCGTTGTTGTAGCAGCCGTTATTATTCAGCAGCTGATCTTCGGTTAAGGCAACATTAAGATTCTGACTGTAGCTAGAGTTATTGTTGATCTCATGAGGAAGAGTAGGCGTGGACGGCAGCGATGGTGGCGGCGTAGAGGCGGAAAAAGCAGCAGATGCACACAGCTCAGTTTTGATGGCAAAAACGCTAGTTTGCAGTGTTGTTGTGGCAGAGTTATAGTTATTGTGCTGATGCAGTTGGTTGTTGTTGTTGTTATTAAAATGATTGTTATGATTATTATTATTATTATTATTGAGATAATTGTTATTATAACCACTAGTATAGCTATTAAAGCTGGTCTGTAGCGTAGAGACGTTATTACCGCCAGCCTCAACAACCGCTGACACAGACGTAGCCGGTTCTTGCTTCACCACAATCAGCGATGCAAGACGATTACGCATTATTAGGGCGGTTTTTGTACAAAGTTTTTACATGTTTTAAACTATAAGAACACAAAAAAGTTGACAAAAACACGTATTGATGAAAAATTAATATAGAACAGAACTTAAAATTGCACACACATACACACACAGACATACACTTAATTTGCACGCTTTTTATAAGAACAACAGGAAGAAAACAGAAAACAGTTTATTATAAACACCTGTGGAAGGCCGGTGCAAGACCCTCTGGTGCGTTGTGGGGTTTTGATGCTCCAGCACGACGTTGTATCTGCCAGTTAACGTGCGTAGCGGAAATATTGTTGAAATACTGCTGCTAATGTGCTTGTTCGAAAACAACACTTTTTTTGCAATTTTTCACTTATTTGTTTAATAAATTTTTTTTGGTTTTTTTTTTTTTTTTAATTTGCGCACATGTTACACACACACTTTAATTTTTTTTATATATATGTATGTATAAATTTTTTTGCTGCTTTGTTTTGTTTGCTTTGCAAGACGTCAGCGTTGTTACGTTAAACAGCTGCCTGTGCGTTTGTGTGTGTTTTGTTGTATGTATGTATGTATCTAGCTATGCTTACAGGCACAAGGACGAAAGTTATGTAGAAAAAAACAAAGAAACAAATGCTTGTAAAGCTTTAATTCAACCTTTAAAGCTTGTCGTACGTAGATTTTTGTTGCATTAAAGTTAATCATACGCCGCGTTGCACCAAAGAATGCGTTTTTATTGCATGCTTTATAGACAGACGCTTGTCACTCATACGCTATGTTGTACTTAAAAAATTGAATATGACATATTTATGCTTCCAGAGCGTCTTAAAGTCTTGGCTTTATAAAATTTAATGCTCTTTAGAGAAGAAAAAGTTTGCTTGACTTTTAAGCCAATTATTTTGTTTGAATTATAAACGTTTGAATTGGCGACGTTTTTTCGACTTTTAAAAGTTGTTTTTTTTTTAAAAATTTTTTAGTTGCACGTCTTAAAAGTACTGTTCTTTAATATAATAATCAACACTGCTTGCTTGCCGCTTGAAAATTTCACAAAATTTCTGTTCTGTAGACAGGCTGTTTTGAAATGTTGCTCTTAATTTTTTTAAGCTTTTTAAATTTGTTGTTGTTGTTGTTGTTGTAAATTAAAATTTTTATTTTGAATATTTTTGTAATATTTTTTATGTTCTGCTTTTATGGCTTTTTAAACAATTTCCGCTACGTTTTATTTGTATTTAAAAAAATGTTTTGTCTACTGCTTCGTCTGACAGCTGCTTTGACTGTTTTTAAAATTTTTTTTAATAATTTTATATATTTGTGTTTTTGTAAATTAATCCATTTTTGCTGCACTCATAGCTAGCAGTGTTGCTCATACGTCGTGTTGCACTGATTTTTATTTAAAAAAATATGCACAAATACTTAACGCGTTGTTGAACTTTCGCTTTTGTTTTATTATTTTTGTTTATTTTACACTTTATTCGCTTATTTATGCATTTCAGTCAATTAAAAAATTTTTATAATTTTTTTTTTTTGCTGCTTATTAAGTTCGTTCTAAACTACATTGAACTGCACTTAATGTACGCTCACTTTTAGCTTGAACTTAGTATTGAGTGTTCATTTCTATGTTTATTTATGTTGTTTTTATTTTTATTTTACTTCCGTTTTCATACCGTAATTTTAAGTGTTAACAATGCGGCGTCTGTGACGCGACTGAACTTATCTTTACGGTTTCACGCGACTATATTCGACGCTGTGTGCTTCGCCAAAAATACAAAAAATAGCTATGACGACGGCGACGCCAGCGACACTAACAACGACAACGACGACGACAACGACAACGAATACTTCACATCGATTTGCTTTTGCTATACAGCAAAGAGAGGCAAAAGCTCACACACACACACACAGAGCAGCTTGCCAGCCTTATGCATTGCATAGCCCATACGTCTAACCAACCATCCATCCATCCATCCATCTATACGAAGAAGCAGCTAGCTATACCAAATGTGCCGTTGTTAACTCAAAATAAAATGAAAATATATATATATATATAAAGCACGACCTACCTCGTCTTGCCTCATCGTGTGCAGTCAATACGTCGTCAGTCGGCACTGGCGCGCGCACAATAACCACAATAAAAGCGCTCGAGCCATATTACGTCATTCCGTTACCATCACCATCATCATCATTATCATCTTCTTCATCATCGACAGCAGCAGTATAAGTTGCCGCCGCAACAGCAACAACGTGCTTTACTCGTTTGTTTGTTTATTTGTTTGTTTGTTTGTTTCGGCATTGTTGTCGGCAATACCGTTGTGCACGGTGTTACTCTCAGCTGCACTTACTTGCTCGCTCGCTCACTTAATTTCAAGCACCCGCCATGCATACCACACGCTGTTCTTGCCTGCTGCATGCTCAACACTCTAGACTAGATACACCAGCTGCTGCTGCTGCTGCTGCTGCTGCTGCCAGACCTCAAAATAATACTCACAACGCCTCCGAGCATTCGTGGTTTGTTGAAAGAGAAAACGAACAAAAGCAAAAACTTAACAAAAAATCCATGACGTCTTTGTTGTTGAGCCTGCGCACTGCTCAGTGGGCCAATTCTAAGCAGCGAAACGTTTTCAACAGCAGCCGCAGCAACAACAACTGTTAAAAGCTCGTCGCAATAAAGAAATAAAACAAAACAAAACAAACAAAAAAATCAGTTATTATGTGCGTCATCAAAAAAGCTCTGTACGCTACAAATAGCAGAGCTGAACTTGTCGACACACTGACAGACATTCACACAACCCGCCTCGCCCACCTTCCGCAACAGCTCTTCGAACAAGTGCTCTCAGCTCAGTCAGCTGTTTTGTTAGCAGCATGCTGGCTTGCTTGTGTGCATTTGTATGTGTCTTTTGGTGTGTGTAAAAAACGAAAGCTAAGTTAATTGTTAATGTTTGGTTTCTGGTTTTTCGTTGTAATAATATTTTTGTGTTTTTTTTTTTTTTTGTTTGCTTTTATGTTTTGTTGGGGGTGTGGGAACATTTTGGACTCTCAATTAACATCACTTTATATGCAAATTTTTTTTTCGGCACATATTTTTGCCGGATTTTTCTAAAAACATATTCGCTGTATGAAAAAATTTATAAATTGTTAAGTTTTGGTAAAATTATAATAAAAATCTTTTTAAGAAAATTTACTTTTTTCATAAATATGCCTCATTTTTTGTGAATTTGCTTTTAACAAATGCTAAGTGTTGAGCAACTGAGCGACAACGCTTAACAATGGAACATGCTTTAATTTTCATTTGAGTGCTGAGCAATTATCTGTTCAAAATGAAAAAATTGAAAATCGCACGCTCAGTGCGTTGCCGACCCTTAAAAAATCGAAATTATTTGCAATAATAATAATTTTTTTTTAACGTTAACATATAATTCGCTTGCATTTTATTTTTAATCATTCATTTTTTTATACCTCCCATATGTTGTGGCACTTAGCTTTAGCAATATTTGCACATTTTTGCCTATTTTGATTGTGATATAAACATCTTAAGGCTTTTTTTTTTTTGTTGTAATATTTTTGCGAATTTGCTTTTTTGCAATTATTTGCTTTATTTATTTTGTGCCTCTATTTAGTTTTTCTCTTGTTCAAACAACTTGCTGTGCAAAATTTTATTATTATATATTCGCACTTCATGTCTGCTGTGTGCGAATTTATACAAACAACAAAAGCAACAACTATGGGTCGATACGTTTTTCTTTTTTTTTTTGGGATCGATTTCTTGGCTGCTGATTTGATGTAGATTTTTTTTTTTGCTTTTTAGGCAGCAAGTGTTTCATTTTGGCGTTTTTCATGTTCAAGGCCAAGGTTCAACATCACAGTGCCTCTGAAACGCGTAGCAACAACAACAACATCATAACCTACTACATTTGTTAGCTTTTAGTTGATTACATATTTATGTGCGTTTCGCTGACAAAATTTTTGAGAACAATTTTTATAAAATTTAAACGATTTTTGAGTTACTTTTCTTATGGTTAATTTTTTTAAGACTATTTATTTTTTAACAATTTTTTTTCGAACTTTTAAGTTATCTAAAAACTTTTATTTTATGATCTGGAGTTATATTTGTCTGAAGCACATTATTAACAATTGTGAAGTTTCAATTTGAAATTTTTAAAAAATTTCCTTGATATTCATGAAATTCATATTCAATTGATATTGATATTCACAATCTACAAATTTGTAGTTAATTTTCATTTTAAGCCAGTTCACCTTTTTATTAAGGGACATTTTTTTCTAATTTGGTAGAAATTTTAGGAATTTTTTTAAATAAGGATTGCGAAAAAACGATAAGAGGTATTTGATTAAAATCTGATTTGATTGATTGATTTTTTTTGTATTGTTTTAGATAAGTATTAAAATTAACAAACAATTTTTTGTTTTTGTTTTGTTCATGACATCACTACCGCATCTCATGTGCAAACATGAATTAATAACAAAAAATAAAAAAAACGGTGTATATCCTGCACTCGAGCTTGGCTTACCTGAAACAAAAAACAAAAAAGAAATGGTAAGAGCCTAAAGCAGTGTCGGGCAAACCAATACATAAACATGCAAGCTTGTGTGTGTGTCCAAGAGAGAGCGACAGCGCTGTTTATATTTTTTGATTAAGTGTTTTTAAAAAAAATATTTTGAAGACTTTCTTAAAAACTTTAACTTTAAATTTAAACTTTTATCAAATAGTTTTTTGTTTTTGTTACAGATGAAGCAAAAAACTTTCTTAAGTGAAAATAAAAACAAAATTTTTCAAAATTTTTTCAGGTTAATTTTGTAAATAAAATTGGTGCTTTTTGTAGTAGGAGTTATAAGCGCAACCAAAGGGGGATTTCGGGTTAAACCCCCCCCCCCCAAATTATTGTAGTACCTAGCAAAATAGTATTCAATCAAAGTGAGGCACATGAAAAGCAATCACACGTTTTATGAAATGAGTGAAAACCCCAAATGTATATTTCAAATCGATTCTGGTTGATGCATAATCTGCTAAATTAGTCATATTTTATTCCTACAGACTGCACATTAAGCCAGATCGATTTTGTATGGAGAAAAAAAAATGAGCCGGGCACCGACTCAAAAGTAAGAAGTACTCTTAAAAACTAGAAAATATTTTTTTAAACACCTATAAAAAATTTATTTTTCTTGAAATTCAAATGAATTTAAGATTATTGGAAAATTACTGAGCTCTTCTTTTTTTTGCTGTATCGTATGTTGTTGTTTAATCGAAACTGAGTACTATGAAAAATGCGTTTTTTATAAGTGTTAAAAAATATAAAAATTCGAAAAATATGAATTTTGTGCTGGAGCGTTATCTGGCACACATTTAACTAAAAACTGGTTAAAAGAAATCGATTTGCGTACCTAAAAACTCATATGTACCCACTAATAATATATATATTAGAGTGTATCGAAAATCTGATCCCCAATTCCGGTACCAAAACTAAATAGAGCATGAAAAATCCTTTCGATTGGTATATTTTTTTTTTATTTTAAAAAATTTTGCCGTCCCCCGAAATGTATTTTTGTGCATTTTTTATCTATTTTTGTACTAGAGACCCATTAATGGCTGATTTAAAAAGAAAATCAAGCTTATCAATCAATTTTTTTCATATAAAAACACAGAACTGCAAATTTTCAGCCCTGTTGACAAATGCTCTGACGAGATAAAACAGTTTTTATCAACGTGAATCTACTTGTTATTTAATATTTGATGTGTTTTTATTTTTTGTATGAAAGAATTTTTAAACTTTTAACAAGTTTTAGCATATTAAGCTCGTCACAGAGGCGTCAGTGGCTGCTGCTTCTGCAGAACGAATAAAAGGAATAATGTTTTCTACACCAATGGAAAGGATTTTTCATGTACTATTTAATTTTGGTACTGGAATTGGGGGTCAGATTTTTCCCATACAAGTTGATACACTCTAATATATACCCACCAAAACATGCCAAAATCTAACAGTAATTATGGCACTTAAATAATAATTGAGCTGAAGGAAGCTTTTGAATATCGATTTCTCACATCTATACTATTATATAAAAGGAGACTCACGGATTTGCGGCGACGTGTTCTCAATAACCGCTGAACCGATTTTTATAATTTTTTTCACTATTCAATTGCTATGATAAGCGAAATTAAAATAGGGTACTACGTTTTTTACAAAACTTTTTCTTTAATTATTTAAGAATTCATGTCTTTTAATTCATGCTAATGCTGTACAAGCAGCACAACAAGCAGCAGAAAACCAATGCTTAAGCTCTGGCTGTGAGAGTAACTCAGCACGGCTGAGTTGCCAACAATCTGACATCGTATTTGTTATGGTTTTCAGACTTGAATTCTTTATACATATTTACAGTCAAAAAATCTTTTTCCTCTTATGCCTGATATATAACCAAATTATTATTTTGTAATTTATTGCAAATGTTATTCATCGACAATAACACAATCTCGACGGATTGAAAGCTTTATACAATAGTTCAGATTTAAAATTTGTTTTTATGGCAACACTAGCTACTTTATTTGCAGTCAACTTCTTGCTCAGAGAGAAATATAAATATATTAAAATCTTACCATGAAATGGGGGATGAAATTTTTTATTGTTGTAGTTATTTCAGTATACAAATATCAGTGTGTCCAGATTGGGCGATAAAGCGCCAATTGGGCGATCTTTTTTATAATTATGCGCTTATTTTTATTTAAAAAGCGCCTCGCGCTTTTTTGGGCTACTTTTGTCAGAAGATTCATGAAAAAAATTACATATATTCAGTCATTCCATTCATTTCAGAAATGTTTAAACCACTTTAGAAAACCGTTTTCTGAACTTCTTCTTCATTATTTAAGTCAGTTGGAGAAACGTACAGCAGAGCTAGAATACGATTCGCTATTGGTTATTCCATGGAAAGATATTTTTGAAAAAAACATTCTGTCAGATACCGAAGAATTTTGGTTGAAAGCGAACGATTAAAGAAATGCGGATACTATTTCTAAATTAGCACTTATTTTACTATCGCTGCCTCACTCAAACACTTTTGTTGAAAGAGTATTTTCTGTGATGAATGCTTCTAAAACGAACATGAGAAATCGTATGATGTTGGAATCACTTTCGTCTATTATACGAATAAAATGTCTCATGAAAGCCTTAAACGTTTGCTGTAAGACTTTCCGACAACAGAAAATATGATTTCTAAGTGCAACAGCTCTATATATGAAAATAAAAGAAATAGATGAAGAGGAACTTTATGAAAGCGAAAAAGATATTGAATATCTTCTTCAGGAAACTTTTGATATGTTTTAATTTTTTGTGTTTAAAAGAAAAATTTATTTATTTTGTGTACATTTCTTTGAATTGATTTTATTTTAAAGAAATGTTTAATTTATGTTATATCTTCTTAACACATTGCAAATTTTCAATACATACAAATATAAACAATTTGTTTTAAAAATGAGCTTAAGGGAAAATTTTTGTGATTTATATTGTAAATGTCCCCCAATTTGCGCTTTTTTGGGCTACAAAATATTAAAAACTGAAAAATTGGGCGATTTTTGGGCGATAAAAATTTTGTAGTTCGCGCTTTTTCTAAAAACTATCTGGTCACACTGACAAATATTCCATTGCATATGCTCAAATGCTTCTCAGATTATCTCAGTACGATCTGAAATGTCGCATTGATATGTCATTGTTTGTGTTCATCTGCGCAGAAATTATGTTCATGCATACAACCTTATAAAATAGATTTCCTTTAAACTTTTCAATAGGTTTATATTGGACGCATCAGAAAATAATTTTTGTTTTTATTTTCCAACGTCTTTTTTAAAATCAAATAGGTTGGTACTATGAAATGAAGTTATAACAAAATGATGACCATAAATGTAGAGGAATACCAATATAACTTCTTTAATTTAGTTGGATTTTCGATTTTGTTCCAAACAGAAGCCTCAAAGTTTTTTATTTCGCGTGTTAATAAATGTTGCACATTAACTCGAATCACCCTGAGCAAATTTTTTTTCGAATTTCAAAAAAATTTTTTAGGAGCATAGTCCTTATGTGCTAAATAAAAAATTTGCATCATTGGTTTTTAGATTCTGCACATAGGATTCTCGGAATGTCCTGTTGCCATATGGCAACGCTAGGCAGGCTAGGGTACTAGTTTACATATATAAGCAAAATCGTTATTGAGACCCCTTAAAAACAAAAGAAACTTGTTTTTATAGATATTTATTCAAAACAATAAAATAAAGATTTCATTTTATTATATTTGTGTTAAAAGAAAGCAAATTACTTCTTTGCAATTTTTTGAAAAAAAAAACTAACTTAAGGCTTTGTATGATAAGGCTTGAAACATGGCAAGCAGAGTCCACGATCACACTTTCCACAAGCTGTTCGGATGGTTCTCTTGCATCTTTCTCCTGCACATCGACGCTTCTTTTCAATTGGAATGACGAAGTGATCAGTTCGATCATAGCGGAGGGTTCTTTTTATGGAATCTATGCATTTTTCTGACCGCTTGTTAGAAAATTTTGGCTCTCGACCGTAGTGTTGGCAATAAAATATTGCAATTTCTCGTTTGAATTGCATGAGTGATTTGTTTTTACCAGTGTTTCGATGAAGAAGCCAGCTATTTTGTATGCTTGCATCGATGAGCCACGTAAAAATGCAATGCCACCATTTCTTGCCTCGAAAAGCTATGCGACTTCCTGAAACATTTTGATCAAATCGATCAACTCCGGCCATATATTTGTTGTACTCAGTAACAACGCATGGACGTGGAACTGGTACTTTCTTTTGCACTTCCTTACTGTAACGATATGCTGTTGATTTTGGTTCGGAACCAAAACAAGTCGATGCAAGACACACCACAGCATTATCCACCCATTTAGTCAAGAGAATTCCTGTTTCTTTTATTTCCATGCTTTCATAATAGCCCCGAGGTTTTTTCCGTAATTCGTTTTTATGGGCAATCGGACAACTTTTAGGGATTCGATTTTCCCGAATTGTCCCTGTAGCGTGAAAACCTCTGTTTCTCAAATAAACAAGCATCGGTATACTAGTGAAAAGGTTGTCAAAAAAAAATGAAAAAGGAAGTTTTTTTACATCTTCCGAAAAATCGTCTATCATGCACACAAGTGGCGCTGCGCAAGTTCCGAAATTTTCCTCATATTTAGGATCCGACCTTGGGTTCTTACCTTGGTATATTTCAAAGTTGATCATGTATCCTCTGGGTGTGCAAAGGGACCAAGCTTTGTATCCAAAACGAATCGGTTTTCCTTTTATAAACTGCTTGCAGCCATGGCGTCCAAAATATGCAATCATACTCTCGTCGTATGAGAGATTTTGTTCTGGGTGAAAGTTTTCTAACATTTTAGCCTTAATATGGTCTGTAAGTGGACGTACTTTCCATAAGGTGTCAGATCTTTCAGAACAACCTCTCGGCTTACATAAAGATGGCTCGAAATGGAGCATAAAATGTATTTCTTCGAAACGGTTTCTTCGCATAGCATTGAAAACCATTCCGTTCCGTAGATCATCTTCGCTGTTCCACATATTTCTAAATGACCCCGTTTGATTGTAGCCAGTCACAATCAAAATTCCAATGAACACCCGCAATTCTAAAACAGTAAATATTCATCAGGAAAATAAAAAACTCTAAGTAAAGCCTTACCTCTAATAGTGACTTTTTCGTAGGGTTTTTGATGATGCCTAGCATATAAATTTGAGCATTTGCATATGTGTTCAAGCAAATCATCATTGAAAAATTTTTCAAATAATTCATGTGGCTTCAGTTGACGACAGTCTTCGTAAATGGTTTCGGGAAAGATTGGAAACACTGCCCTTGAATTAACTTTGCGCCACGTAAATTTGCTGTCTTTGTTACGAGGTGGAATGGGAACATTAGACTTTGAGGGGTTAACGTGACATATCCCCTTCGATGAGCTTGGCCAACAATCACCCAGCACTTCAGAAAAAACGACCTCATTATTTAAACCTGTATCAGAACTAGATTGCAAGTCTTTAAAGCTTTCAATTCGGCAACCGTTTTCCAAAATAATTTCGCATCCTGATTTTAACTGTCCTGGGCATAAATTATTGGGTATTCCACCATCATCATCACCATCATCTTCACCACTTACATCTCCCTCAATATGAGGTGGCTCGATGTACAGTGCTCGCACATTGGTTGGCGCTCCACTTTCATCATCAGCACATAGTTCTTCCAAAACTTCCAATGCATCTTGCAAGGAAAGTGGTCTTTGAAAAATTAAAAACAGAAGAGAAAAACTATATTTTACCACAATATTTATAGCTAATTAAAAAAATCAGCAAAACAAAACAAAAAATATTATATCGAAAACCAGTAGCCAAACCAGCCTAGCGTTACCATATGGACACACTCAAATAAAACTTGAAAAAAGTTCACAAAAAAAATTTTATTAGAGTAAAACACTTATAACACATTTTATTCTGCATAAAACACTTCCAGATAATCACATTAAAATTCGCTGTTAAAATAATTAGTTTATATTTCAGGCATACTTACTTTTTTGTGTCAATTTTTTTTGCACTCATAATTTTTCGCAGACTTGACGACGCTATTGCTCCTACTAACAAACACGCACTGACGCTCAAATGATTTTTTACAATAAAAGCAACAATTTTGCGTTAAAAATAATCTTAAAAGTAACGGTATCTGCATTGGTTTACATGTCATGATCATTTAAAAAGTATTCTCTCGTGCGTTGCCATATGGCAACGACAGGGTGATTCGGGTTAAAAGAGTTATTGTGATTGGAGCATATTTTTTATTTTTAACCGATTTCAAAAAGGAGGAGGGTCTCAAGTTGGTTGGTTCCTCTGTTTTTTTATAATAGCATTATAAATAATGCATTTGCATTGGTCTCCAGTAGTTTTAGTTGAACCTTAATATTATAATTCAACTTTTGAATGGTTCTCCATTATATTAGACAGCCTGGCATAAGCTACGCAGCGCATGTAAAACGCATCGAAAACGTATGTTTGACGCATATTTTAGTGTTTAAAGGATGCGTAAGTTAAGCATATTTTAAACAAGCTGTTAACATCTTCTTTGTATATTAAAATGATTGTATGTACAAGTAGACTTCAAAATTTTCAGGGAAACTCTAGCAAAGTCTGCAGAGCGCTCCTGTGAAGTTTGGCATCGATATCGAATAGCTTTAGAATTACATGTTGCACAGCTCCAAAATTCTGTATTTGACCTCAATTTTCACGTGCTGTTTTACTGGTAAAATTTTAAAGCAGTTGCAGAAGGGGCGTGACACTTTTAAGGCATTCAAACTTTTCAGTATAATTTAAGAAACATATGTCACAAATTTGTGAAACTCGGAAGGAATATAACATTTAGTCGTGTCCATCCACTGGAAAAATTCAGCAAGCATTGGAAATTGGGTCGTGACACCATCAACATAGTTTAAATGTTTAATATCGAATAGCTGTGGTACTTAATGTTTCATAATATTTAAACTCAGTATAAATTTAATTTTTGGAAATGTCTTTCGACAAGAAATATAGCACGGGCATTGGAAAACGGGGTGTGAATCCGCCCATACAAGCCAAATTTTTAATAGCAAATAGCATTGGAAATAAAAATCGCTGATCAGTGAAATTCCGAATGGAGTTGCCATTTGGTAATGTCTTTCTAATAGAAAACTGGTCTGAGCTTTGGTCAAGTGGGTGCACCTTCCCCTACAAGCTACATTTTTGATCGAATAGGTTCTGAAGTCACAGATGAAGTACATGTGTTTGTCTAAGGCTGCGTGCATTTTTAACGCCGATTCAGACAGACAGGCAAGCTGAAATCTGTGTGAACAAATGAGATACAAATATCTATCTCTCTCGCTTTTTCACACACTCTGCGGATACAGGCAGGCAGTCTGAATCGGCGTTTACTATGCACGTGGCCTAAGGCGTAGCAACGCGCGCCGGGTATTGCTAGTTTTATATAATTGTGGCACTTAGTTTTGGTTAAACCGCACCATACGATATATCAATGGAAAGAAGAGCTCAATTATTTTGCAATAAATTTAAATTTATGTAAATATTATGAAAAAAAATACATATTGTACACGTATTTAAAACAACCTCTTTTCGAAAATGACAAAATATGGATTGTTTGGGGTCTCAATAGAGTTTGCAAACACAAAAAATTTCCAAAATTTTTTTAAGTGTACCATGAAAATCTTTAGTTTTATGCTTAATATGGGTATGCATTCTAAAAAAAAAATTTTATGCAAAAAAATTCGTTTTCTGCAGAAAAAACGTTCAGAAGAACCAAAACCGCTCCATGGGGATTTCTCCGATCCAAACAAAATTATATAGAAATTGTTTTTAAGAGTCCCTCTAACTTTTAAGTTAGTGTCTAGTCAAATTTCAATTTCGATCCGGCTTACTACACATGTTTAATTTTTGTTATATTCTGATTCTGACCACTTGAAGGGTTGTTGGCAATACTTCGATTTGAGTTATATTTTCAACTTCTAGCATGAAGGAAACTTGAAATATTTGGAAACAAATTAATTCAAAAGTAAGACATATTAAAAGAGCCTAAATTTGAGGAAAATCGGTTGAGTCACTCGCCACTGAAAAAATCAAAGAAATTTTCCGTTAAATTGTTATTTTTCGTCCTTTTTTAAAGTCACTTTTTAAACATCGATAACACAAACTCTACAGAATTAAGTTTATAGTGAAGTCATGAGTGGAGAAGCCGAAAATGGAGAAAAAAATTTACAATTTCTAATTTTCCATCGTTTTTTCCAAAATCCGTTACATAAAATTTCTCTAAATTTTTAAAAATTATCCGATATTAAGGAATTATGGCTTATGAGGTAAAAATATGTTGGTTTAATTTTTTCTTATGTTCGCCTGTTCGCCTTATTCATAATCTTCCATTGGATTTTCAAAATCAGTTTCATGAAAATCCCTCAAAATTGCGCAAATATTAACCGATTTTGGAAAAGTGTAGCAAAGACCTATCGTTAAAAATATATTATTTCGATTTTGTCAGCATTTGCGCATTGCATTTGCGACAAGTAATACCAAACGATTTTTTCAAATTCAGACTCTTTGTTTTTCATCCCAAGGTGTCAGAAAATTAGCGGTTTTTACTTTCGGAATTGAGCATAATTAGTGCTCACTAAAGGACGAATTTTAAAGCTAGTGCCAGCCAATTGGGTATTTTTACAACGAAGTGATGTATGGATGAAAAATTTTTACTGCACTCAGTAAAAAGTTTCTCGGAATAAGTAAAAAGACATAATATTTAGAGAAACATGTTATAGAGTTTGCTCCAGAGAATGCTTTTCTCTAAATGTAGTACTAAAAAATCCCTAAAAATGATAAAAAGCTTCTATGCAAAAGGGAAATATATAAAAATATATAGTTTTTAGAGAATAAGATTTTTTTATTTTTGAAAAAAGATTTCATTTTATTGAAGAAAATACTTCGCACAATGAATTTTTTTACAAAATTTAGTAAAAATTTTTCGTTAAATTTTTCTCTATAAATGAGGATTTTTTTGTGTTAGCAAAATACTTATCATTATAAGAGATATTCAGCCCAATCATGAAACATTTTCTCCCGGGAGTTGTAAATGGGAGTTTTTGGTTTTAAGATAAAATTCAAATAAAGGGTGATTTTTTAAGAGCTTGATAACTTTTTTTTTAAAAAAAACGAATAAAATTTCCGAAATCTCATCGGTTCTTTATTTGAAATGTTAGATTGGTCCATGACATTTACTTTTTGAAGATAATTTCATTTAAATGTTGACCGCGGCTGCGTCTTAGGTGGTCCATTCGGAAAGTCCAATTTTGGGCAACTTTTTCGAGCATTTCGGCCGGAATAGCCCGAATTTCTTCGGAAATGTTGTCTTCCAAAGCTGGAATAGTTACTGGCTTATTTCTGTAGACTTTAGACTTGACGTAGCCCCACAAAAAATAGTCTAAAGGCGTCAAATCGCATGATCTTGGTGGCCAACTTACCGGTCCATTTTTTGAGATTAATTGTTCTCCGAAGTTTTCCCTCAAAATGGCCATAGAATCGCGAGCTGTGTGGCATGTAGCGCCATCTTGTTGAAACCACATGTCAACCAAGTTCAGTTCTTCCATTTTTGGCAACAAAAAGTTTGTTAGCATCGAACGATAGCGATCGCCATTCACCGTAACGTTGCGTCCAACAGCATCTTTGAAAAAATACGGTCCAATGATTCCACCAGCGTACAAACCACACCAAACAGTGCATTTTTCGGGATGCATGGCCAGTTCTTGAACGGCTTCTGGTTGCTCTTCACTCCAAATGCGGCAATTTTGCTTATTTACGTAGCCATTCAACCAGAAATGAGCCTCATCGCTGAACAAAATTTGTCGATAAAAAAGCGGATTTTCTGCCAACTTTTCTAGGGCCCATTCACTGAAAATTCGACGTTGTGGCAGATCGTTCGGCTTCAGTTCTTGCACGAGCTGTATTTTATACGGTTTTACACCAAGATCTTTGCGTAAAACCTTCCATGTGGTCGAATAACACAAACCCAATTGCTGCGAACGGCGACGAATCGACATTTCACGGTCTTCAGCAACACTCTCAGAAACAGACGCAATATTCTCTTCTGTACGCACTGTACGCATTCGTGTGGTTGGTTTAATGTCCAATAAAGTAAACTGAGTGCGAAACTTGGTCACAATCGCATTAATTGTTTGCTCACTTGGTCGATTATGTACACCATAAATCGGACGTAAAGCGCGAAACACATTTCGAACCGAACACTGATTTTGGTAATAAAATTCAATGATTTGCAAGCGTTGCTCGTTAGTCTATTCATGATGAAATGTCAAAGCATACTGAGCATCTTTCTCTTTGACACCATGTCTGAAATCCCACGTGATCTGTCAAATACTAATGCATGAAAATCATAACCTCAAAAAAATCACCCTTTACTTTCTGGAAATTTTTAATGTAATTTTGTTCATCAACCGCCAATATTCATGAGAGTAAAATAAAAAAATGAGATACCTTTATCTGAACTCTTAAAACCGGAAATTCCCATTTACAACTCCCGGGAGAAAATGTTTCATGATTGGGCTGATTGAAATATTTCCATTTCCCACAAGTGTAGAAATATTTATTTGAAAATGTGAAAATTTATTCTAATTGAATTATCGAAAATAGAGAAATTTTTTATCGGAGAAAGGTAGGTATTTTTTTCTGAATGTGTGGGGAGAAAAATATTGAATTTTTGCTGACCTTATTGGGACCCCAATAAAAATGAAAATATTTTAGCTCAAGCCTTATAACCTTCGTACAACTGCCAAACAAGAAAAAAATCCATTAAACGGCCTGCTACTGGTGCTTGCAAAATATTTTGGCCGAACAGATCCTAAACAACGTTGAAGCCAGTTTATTTTAAAACGACCGCTACCACTGCTGTTCACCTTGTGTACGGATAGAATGTTCTGACAGTGACCGTTTTAATTAAAAAAAAACAAAAATGGTGCTGGTCATGACTGAAGTTTGAACAAGGAACCCTTAGTGCAAAAATTGAACGCACTAACCGCTACAACTCGATCAAAATATCGATTTTGAGTTTTTTCATTGTAGGAGGGAAAATCGAGAAAATTTAAGTAAATAATAAAAATTTCGCAAAAAATTTTAATCATAGATTAAAGATGGCCTTAAATGAAAAAGTAAAAGATGCAAAAAGTTTTTTTAATTGTAATAAGTTTAATTTTATTTGGGTATAGTTGACTTCAAATGGAAAGGTGTGAATTTTAAGTTTAAAAAAAGCCTTTACTGGACCTCTTCTCAATTTGAGAGTTACCTCTTCATTGGATGGTATCTTCTAAATGATGACAGTACTTGGAGACATATGTTTGGCTTGGAGTTCGAGTGGTTTAAGGTGGAGCGAAGTGTCTACCGCTTTTGCTCAAGTGGTTTTAAGTGCTCATTTAAAAAAAAAATAAAATTTACAAAAAATTGTTGGCTTTATATCATAACGAGCCAAAACTGATGGTTATCGATCAAGTAAAACAAACAAACAAATAGACCATTTCAGCACCTGAAAAGACTTTTGACCGAACTCCTTATGATCTATTGCCCTCTTCTTTCTTATGATTTTGCCCGAATTGAGTTTTGAACTTGGGACACTTTGGTTCGCACGCCACACACTTAGCACACACGAGTTAGCACGTGGCCGTCGCACGGTTTCGTCGATTGAAATCGAAAAAGTGGAGATTAATTAAAAAATAAAAATCTCTTTTTTTGAAAATTTTTACTACTCGATTAAAGAGCACAAACTTGTACATCACTACTGAAAATTACAATGTTATATGTTGTTACTTTTTCTGCTGCTAAAAGTTCAGTAATTTTTGGTTTTTTCGTGAACAGTTCAAGAAATTCAAATTTGGCATAGTTTAAAAGTTAATATTTTTTTTTAACGTTATAAAAACAAGTTAATGGATAATAGTGGACGGTGAACTTTAACTGTTCAAAACCTTAATTTTTTCCAAGAATTGCAAAATTAATTTTTAATTATATTTTAGATTGTTTAATATTTTTTTTTTTTTTTAAATAAATGATGAATTAAAATTAGTGTCCGACCGATTATTCGGCTTCGGCTTCGGTAATCGGCACAATCGGCCGATATTTTGATCTTCGGCTTCGGCTTCTGCTTCGGCCGAAATAGCCGATTATTTTTGCCGAATGTTATTGCTTTGCTAAACAATTTTTTTATAAGTTTTTTGAATTTTTTTGAATTATTCAGTAAACATTTGAAACATTTTCATTGTTCACTTTGTGTTTCTCTCCTTTTCTGTTCTCTCATTAGTTGGTGTTCATTCCTTGAAAATTTTATTCAAATGATATATGCAGCGAGTCCGACTGTTACGTTTTTGCTTTTGTTATGGACTGAAATATAAACGCTAGAAATTTTCTGCCAGATTTCAGTTAGTATTACATTTCTGTAGCTTTTCTCGACTGGATTGAAAATATATTCAATTCTCTTCTACTTTATCCTGACGTCAATAATTCGATTACAGAAAAATCCGAATTTTGCAGAAAAACTTTTACGTTTAACTCGAATTTAAGGGGACTTTCAAAAAAGTTTATTTTAATGTTTTAAAATGCCTTTAAGTTGCCTAAAAAACAAGATATCATTTTGAAAAATTATATAATATTTTGTAGTAAAAAATCACACAAAAAAAATTTGATATAATTTTTTTGATTTTTTTATCTACAAATATGGCTACTGGTATTATTTTAAAAAAGCATCAAAAAACCATAACGGGCATGATTACAGCTCACTGGAACATCGGAAAAAAAACAAAGAACGGGGTTTTTATCAGTATCAAAACCGCCATGGAATGAACTAGATGAAACAAGTTTGGTTAAAAAATAACAAAATGGCGGCGTTTTTTCAAAAATTGACAAGTTTTTTTGGACAATATTGGCCAAAAACTCAAAAACTATAGAACCGATTTTTCTGTCCGTAGTTCATGTCGATGCATGGCAAGTGTAAAACAAAATATTTAAATTTCAATTTAAGGTACTATTACAGTGTGTAAAAAATTAAAAATAATTTTTTGTTTTTTTTTAGAATCTGGTTTCTTAAGGTCTTAAGAATGCGTATACGAAATTTTAGAAAAAAATATCAAATAAAAAAAAAGATATAACATACATTACATTCGTATGTCGCGCATTTTTCATATATTATCGTTCATAGAAGAAAATCTAAACGCGTTTTTCTCGAAACAAGTTTTTTCGAATTGGTTTCTAAGATATCTCTAGTTCTGCTTGATCGATTTCGATGAATCTTGATTCATTGTGATCTTCATAGACCCTGTTAAGCACTCTACCTATAAAAAGCCGAGAAACTTTTATATTTTGTTTTTTATGGCTAAGAATTTCTGCCAAAAAGAGGGGTTTTTTGTAAATTTGTTTTTCAATGCATGCCATTTTTTTGTTTTGTATTTTTTTTTTATTTGCGTAGGTAGAGTGCTCAACTACAATCCTTAACTGAAGAATGCACTTTGATTTTTTACTTTCCGACGCCTTGAAAATGCTGGAGACGAGAAACCAACTTACAACCTTTTTTTAAACACGCCAACTTCAACGACCTCTAGAAAAGAAACCACAAATACAAAAACAAAAAAGAACATTTTTTTAATATCTTCATCTTTAGCTGTACATAATGTAAATACATTTTAATTAAATAATTTAACAATACTATGTAAAAAAAATTAATAAAAAAGGTGTTGTTTTTCATAGCTTCACACTGTAATAGTACCTTAAATAAATGATTCTTTAAACAAATTCCTGTAGCAATACATCTGATAAAAATAATAAAAAAAATTTTTTTTTGAGTAGTTTTTTTTTTTTTAAAAAATATATTTTTAATTTTTCAAAATGTTAACTTATTTTCTATTCAACTAATACGCATTTTAAAACATTAAAATAAAAAAATGTTTGAAGGTGTTACGTCCCCTTAATGATTTCAGTAAGTTTTTTGTACTGAAATGAATATTAAAGGTGGTTAAATTTTAAGGGCCGATGCTGATTTTGAATAAAACACAAATTATTCAGAAAATTACTGTCATTTCTTTTTATTATGATAATATTGGTATGGTTCAATTATGTATTAAACAAAATATCGACCAAATGGCTGCCGTGACCTCGGCGGCACACCTCCATCCGATGGTTCAAATTTTCGATGACGCTGAGGCATAACTGAGATTCTATGCCGCTAATGTGCCGAATTATCTCATCCTTTAGTTCTTGAATTGTTGCTGGCTTATCGACGTACACCTTTTCTTTCAAATAACCTCAAAGAAAGAAGTCCAACAGTGTCAAATCACATGATCTTGGCGACCAATTGACATCTCCACCACGTGAGATAACACGGCCATTGAATTTGTCGCGCAAAAGAGTCATTGTTTTGTTAGCGGTGTGGCAAGTGGTACCATCCTGTTGAAACCACATATTGTCCACATTTATATGTACTAATTCGGGCCTTAAAAAGTTCGTTATCATCTCACGATAGCGAACAACATTCACAGTAACTGCCAGACCGGCCTCATTTTGGAATAAATACGGCCCGATGGTGCCGCCAGCCCATAAACCGAACCAAACAGTCACCCTTTATGGGTGCAATGGTTTTTCGACAATCACTCTTGGATTATCATTCGCCCAAATGCGGCAATTCTGCTTATTGACGAATCCACTGAGGTGGAACTGTGCCTCATCACTGAAGATGATTTTCTTCGAAAATGATCATCCACTGTTGCCATTTCTTGAATAACTTTAACGCGTGGCTCGATTATTTATCTTTCCATGGTTCAAATTGAGTAAGTCTGAAATGGAGAAATGCCAAATGAAATGCAGAAAAAACTTGACGTTTAGGTGTGGTTCACATTCAACATCGACCCTTAACAAAAGCAAAGAATAACTTTATAATTTTTTACTTGAAAACATTTGTTTCTTCTTCGGCTTCGGCTTCGGCCTTCGGCCGATTATTTCCGTTTTGCCGAAGAATCGGCTTCGGCTTCGGCTTCGGCAAAAATTCACGTTCGGTCGGACACTAATTAAAATCAACCTTAGTTTGATCGAAACTCTCATTAAAATTAATGTTTATAGATACAATAATTTGTTTTTAATTTTTTGACATAGCAGACCATTCTACGGTATACATGTTGCTAATTTTAAATTGACGATTTTTTGCATATAATAATTAATTTAAAAAAAAAAACCAAAAAACCGGTCAATTTTGTTTTTATCTTATTTGTTTTGTTTTTTGTTTTTTTTTTTTTTGTCGATGCTCTCTGTAAATTAAAATTATTGCTCTTATTGTTGCTGTTTTACTTCGCTGTTGTTCACCTCGCTTCATACAAATTGTATACAACACAAGCTTAAACTAACGAAATTAACAACAGCAGCTAAAACAAAAAAACAAAAACAACAACGAGATCGCAAATATTACTCATACAGCGACTGAGCTAAAACGATATCTAAGCCAAGACAGAGAGTGAGAGTAAAACACGGTAACTTAAGGTGAGGCTTGCATGAGGTTCCCGCTATAAGATTGAAGCTATTTTTAGACAGGTTTTAAAGCCAGGTTTGTATAACTGTTGTTAGCGTACGTTGTTTATAGTTGTTTTGTTGTTGTTAATTGTTGTTGTTGTTGTGACTCTTCCTTTCGATTAATATTATTTTCCCACAATGCTTTTCAACATGGGGTGTGCGAGAGTGTTCACGAGATTTACAAACCATGGACGGACGATAGGCAGCGACGTTAGGGAACTCGTTAACTCTTTTAGTATATTTCTAAGGGATTGGTGAAGAGAGGTGAGTAGGGGGTGTGGCGATAAGGTGTCGTGTCGTGTCTCTTGTCTTGCGGTGCCATGTTATACACTCAGTATGTATGAATGTGTGTGTGTGTGTGTGTGTGTGCGTGGCTGTATTTCTTTTGTTGAATTTGACCTCATCGTAGAGCTCATTGCGATTAACATGCAAAAAGCTGCAAGCCAAGCCGGCTTCAATTGGCGTTTTTCCGAAATATGTACACGGCATGCCACACTAGAGGGGCACTCCTTGTTGTCAGAGCCAATGTTTTTGCTGCAACTCTGCATGGAGTTTGCTCTATGGCTAGGCTCTGCTTTAATGATATTCTAGCGAATGCATCATTGAGTACGTGTACGAGAAATCATACGTAAAACGATCGTAGCCGCATTACATTTCGTGAGCTTGAATTAGGTTTGAGTCGTTTTTTATTTGTGTGTTGCGTTGTTTTGTTTTCATTATATTGCTTTGTTGTTTTGTTTTTGGTTTTTGCACTCTCTTGTAGTGCTCTTTTTCAATTTGGCGGAATCTTTTGGATTTTCGTTTTAAGCATTGCTTGGGATTTATTATTAATTAGACCTTTTTGGGTCAGCTGAGCCTTAAAGATATTCCTAAGCGTGTCAATGCGTTACAGTCGAGTTTTTTGCTTATTAATTTATTTTTAAATTTTTATAAATATCACTAAATTATATATAAATAGTTGTAACTTTGCCTTAAGTGTCAACAACTTTATTAGCTCAATGCATAAATTAATCAAGCATTTTAATTAATCACATTTCTTTGCCATTGATTAATCAAGCGGACTGAAGATCTCTAAATTATTTAACTTAATAAATGATAAATATACCAAAATTCATTTTGTTAAAAAACGAAATATTTAATTCAAGTTCGTTGCGGATATCCGCCAACTTCAATTCATCAAAATCAATTAACTAGCCTCGATGTGTTGAAAATATATTTCAACCTGTTGTGTTTGAAAATAAAATCCCGATTATTATAGAAATATTTATATTAAGTATTTAAATCATAAGTTAATAGTTATAAATCACGCTATTGTTGAACACATTTAATTAAATCACATTCTTAATGAAGCAAATAACCTGAAATATTTTAAGTTCCGAAGTTAGCAATGCTTGAATATTCATGAAAATTTTAAGTTTTATACACAAGTTGATTCGAATTTGGTAAAAAAACTAGAATCTGGTGACAAGAACGCCCAAATGTATTTTTTATTGCTTTTATAACTTCATCTCAAAAGTTGGAAGAGTAGGTGTTTCACCAATAATGTTCAATTTAAAAAATAAACACCACCCAGCAAAGCAGACGTAGTTATTTTGAAATATATTATGTAGATTTCGGGTAGAAAAGAACGTTTGAGATATAAACAAAACAGCATAAAAAAATAAACATTTAAAAAATTGCAAAAAAAAGCTTAGACGTACCTAAAATAAAAAAATTCAAAATCAAAATCAAAATCAAAATCAAAATCAAAATCAAAATCAAAATCAAAATCAAAATCAAAATCAAAATCAAAATCAAAATCAAAATCAAAATCAAAATCAAAATCAAAATCAAAATCAAAATCAAAATCAAAATCAAAATCAAAATCAAAATCAAAATCAAAATCAAAATCAAAATCAAAATCAAAATCAAAATCAAAATCAAAATCAAAATCAAAATCAAAATCAAAATCAAAATCAAAATCAAAATCAAAATCAAAATCAAAATCAAAATCAAAATCAAAATCAAAATCAAAATCAAAATCAAAATCAAAATCAAAATCAAAATCAAAATCAAAATCAAAATCAAAATCAAAATCAAAATCAAAATCAAAATCAAAATCAAAATCAAAATCAAAATCAAAATCAAAATCAAAATCAAAATCAAAATCAAAATCAAAATCAAAATCAAAATCAAAATCAAAATCAAAATCAAAATCAAAATCAAAATCAAAATCAAAATCAAAATCAAAATCAAAATCAAAATCAAAATCAAAATCAAAATCAAAATCAAAATCAAAATCAAAATCAAAATCAAAATCAAAATCAAAATCAAAATCAAAATCAAAATCAAAATCAAAATCAAAATCAAAATCAAAATCAAAATCAAAATCAAAATCAAAATCAAAATCAAAATCAAAATCAAAATCAAAATCAAAATCCAAATCCAAATCCAAATCCAAATCCAAATCCAAATCCAAATCCAAATCCAAATCCAAATCCAAATCCAAATCCAAATCCAAATCCAAATCCAAATCCAAATCCAAATCCAAATCCAAATCCAAATCCAAATCCAAAATCAAAATCAAAATCGACCAGATCTTTACGCTTCGACAAATTTTGGAAAAGACCATCGAAAAACAAATCGACACACACCATCTTTTTGTCGATTTCAAAGTCGGCTTCGACTGTCCAATAAGGAGTCACCTATATTCCACCATGCCTTAATTTGGTATTCCTGCGAAGTTAATAAGTCTTTCGAGGATGACACTGAACAACACCAGCAGCGCAGTGGATCTCGCGAAGGCCCTCTCCTCTCAGATTGATAGCTAACGAGGTTTCAGACAAGGTTGAAGTATTACCTTTAAGGTCGTGCGACTTCTTTAATATAATCATTGAGAAGATCATTCGAACTGAAAAAGATTCAAGTCGAATGGCTCTTGAAGTGAACGTAGATAAAACGAAGTATCTTGTGCCAACAAACAAAAAATCTCAGCGTCTTGGAAACCACGTCTTTGATGTTGCGAAGAACTTCGTCTACCTGGGACTCAGCATAAATTCCTCAAATGATATCAGTATTGAGATTAAACGAAGGATAACTCTTGCCAACAGGTGTTACTTTGGGCTCAGTGGGCAATTGAGTAGCAGAGCTCTCTCTCGACGAACAAAACTGAAGCACTATAAGTCAATAATTATGCCCGTTCTACTATACGCATCACGAGAGAAGAGTGAAAAATCCTTCGCAAGATCTATTGTCCAATTTGCGTCAATGGCGAGTACCGAATACGATGGAACCGCGAGCTGTATGAACGATATGCCGACATTTTGATAAAGAGAATGAACAACGACGCTCCAGCGAAAAAATTATTCGATTCGGTACCCAGCGGTGGCCAACACAGACGAACAAGGCCGCATCTCAGTTGTAAAGACCGGACATGGGATAACCTGACGACGCTTGGAGCTTCCAACTGGCGCCAGCAAGCGCACGACAAAAGAGGCTGGCGCAAATTCTTAGACGAGGCCAAAACCGACCTACGGTTGAAAGCACCAGCTAAGTAAGTAAGTAAGTATTCATTATAATAAAATTGAATTTTATTTTTGACGTAAAATTACGTAGAATATAGCGCAGTTTGTATGGGGTCGTTTTAACAGATTTTTTCAAAGCCATGCAACTTTTTTGACGAATACTTTAGAATATATCTACAGCCTTTAATACTCATCGTTCAAAGATAATATATATACTAAACTATCAGATATATCCTGCGCTGAATGAATATTTAATTTTAGATTTTGTCACTATTATAATAAAGTCACAAAATAGTTAAGTATAAGAAGAAAAATGCATGTGTTTGTATAAGAAAATCAATCATCAGCTACTTATGCTATGCCTGTTTGTTTTTGTTTTTTTTTTTTTGTTTTTTCCCAGAATTGGTTATCTACTATACGTTAAGAGGGTGATTCGATTAGATTTAACTCATGAAAAAAACGACTTTCATCATATATAATTGTATGCTATTGCCCAATAGATGGCGCTATCTATTCGGCAGACATGAGGTATGCATCTGACAAAGAAAGTGTTGGTTATTGCGTCTAGTAGAAAGCAGGTGGTAGCCGTGGCATTCAGGTTAACTTTGTGGCTGAGCACGCCCGTAACCTGAGTTACGGGCGACCCCAGTCGCGGATAAAGTGTTTTCTATAAAAAAATTTTTCTGATCGGTCACCACCTCTCTGCAGACAATGGAAAACCTCCGAGAGTAAATAATGCCTTGTAAAGCTTTTTGAGAACATGAACTTTAGTCGTTCGGAGTCGCCATAAAACATGTAGGTCCAGTTCTCGGTTCATTGTGTGCAAACATTTGATAACACACACAACACAATTGATCATAAGAAGCTCGGTCAAAGACCTTTCAAGGGCTGAAATGGCCAATTTTTTGTTTATTTTTGGTTTTTAGAAAGTAGCAGAACTAAATATGTGAAATGAACAATCTATTTTTTATTTAAGAAATGTACCAGATTTCGTTCTGGATAAATTGTTGTTTTTATTTTCAATGCAAATTAATTTTGATGATCAACCAAACTATACATCGGACAGAGACGAAAATGGCACCCCTGGAAAGGCCATTTGCTCAGCTTGAGATATAGCCACCACCTGATTTCTTGAAAAATCGGGGCATTCACTTTATTTTTCACTATACATCAGACAGCGACAAAAGTGACACCAATGAAAAGGACATTCGCTTAGCCTTTTCAACTAAGTCAATGAACTCAACCTGTCAAACTTAACAAATTATCGAATAAATTTGACATTTTGCTTGTTTCTTTTTGCTTGCTCTATTTATCAGGCTTACTTTGAACTTTTTCTGTGTTCTGGTCTCGATAAGAAGTCCATAATTGAGTGTTATTATTTTATTTGTTAATTTTCGGAAGATCAATAAAAAACACGAGCAAAATGGACAGAACAATCGGACTAAAAAGACAAAGCAGGAAAGATAACTACTTAAACGGAATTCTACGTCTACATTTTCGATACTTTCGAAACTTTTTTTTTAATTTTATTTTTAAAAATAATTCTAAAATCTAAATTCTTTTCTATAAATCTTAATTCTATTCTATAAAATTCTAAATCTATAAATAAATAAATTTTATAGATGTTTTTTGAAAAAGTATCAACCCAAAAAAGTCCCACTTTTCATCAAACCTAAACTTAGTGGTTCAGTGGGTTTCTTACTTTAAGAGGTATCGCAAAAATTTGTTTCTTATCACTCACACGGTTTTTATTGTTTTAATTATGAAAGCGAAATCACATAAAGTATAACCAGTTCGTTGAATAAAAAATAAGTGTTTCTTAGATTCAAATAATTTTATGAGCAGAAGATTTACATACATAGTTGGTTTGCGCGTAAAAGAGACTGTAAACATTTTTATTTCTAGTATCGAGATAGAAATGTAGACGTCAGAGATATATATTGAAATCTTCGTTATTTAGTTGTATGGGACAGTCAGCTTGTCACCCCCTCAAAAGATTAAATTTCTACAACAAAATATAAATACTCAAAATCTTTATCGCTTAAATTAGATCGACATCTCGGTTTGATTTGTTCTTTCAATATTTAAATATACAAAGTCAAAATTTTATAGATGTTTTTTTAATATATTTTGAAGACCACTTTTGCTTTAAAAGGCGTGTCACTATTATCGTGACAATCTTTATCTAAATCCATTAAGCTTTATCTTAATCTATATCATCTTGTGTTGATACATAAAATTCTTTTTATAGCATTTTAAAGTTACACTTCCTGTTAGTGCTGTAGTTCAATATTTAAAATTTCCGGTTAGTATTTTATGTCCAATTTATCAATTCAAATTAGATTTGCACTATCTGATTTACAAATTTGATGCTATCTTCGAGTGAGATCTACTTCACTCCTTAAAAATGTTACTTCAATTTTCAGGACATTCACAAAAAACAACTCCAAAGACGTACCGTAGACTTTGAATTAAAATTATTAACTATTCCAACACTAGTACTTACCTCTCTATTCAAGGAAAAAATTAAAATATGGCTAAAAATAAGAGTTCATGTGAGTTTGGTTTAGAATATATATTTGGATTTAAAAAAAATTTTGCACTTATTTGACTTATTTTTTTATATATAGAGAATAAACAAAAGTTTTCCTCAATAAATTCTACATTAACAAACATTCTTCAAAAACACTTCCTTCAAACAGTCAATGAATAATATTAGTACTAAATTTTTGTGCACTTTACTGCATTTTGCGTGTAACTCTTATAAAAGTGCATTAGTCCGGAAATGCTTTAAAATAACTTGATTTTATTTTTATAATTTTGCTCCACATTCGAGTTTATAAATCGATTGCTTTTTATTTGCGGCATGCAAAATCATGTAGTTCACACACACACACACACACACACATACTTAAACAAGCAAACCTACTCAAACATCAACATGCATATGCTAAAAATATTTTGCCTTGAGCTTTTATGCAATGTTAAAAAAAAAGCTCAGTTTTGACGGCTAAGGTCGTTTATCACACCCTGAATATGTTTGCCGCTAATTGTTTACTTCAGTGGCGGTTTGCAATAAATATTAAAGTGAAGGATGAGTATAAGCAGGTGGGACGAATACTAACAGTAGTTACTCGTAGTTTATATAGTATAGCAAAGGAAATGAATTTAAGTTGCCTGCAAGCGATGTCATTGTTTTGTGTAGGTATGCGTTCTAGAGAAATAATAACTGCCAAATGAAGTTAAAGCATGGCGTTAGGTTTGAATTTCAGCTAAAGTGGAAACCAAAAAAAAAAAAAAAGAACAGAAACGAAAACATCGACAATCGCGTGTTATCCTTGAAAATGAAAATGTGAAATGCTTAAATGTTTAATGAAATTTTTTGCTTGAAAATTCATATCGATTATTTGGCAATCGTCACATTTAAAGTGAGCTATAAAGTTACTACTTAACAGATAAACAAGCACACAAACACACATTCAGCCACACACACACACACAACAGATGTACGAACATATGAGAGCACATAAATGTAAAGTGTTGCTTCCGTTCTTGCTGATTATGTGCGCAAGGACTTGAGTAGTCATTACGTCGGCGTCATCATCAACAACGATGTCTATTGATTTGCTCACACTGGCAGATAGACGCATGTCTTAAACGCGACTCGGAATGTGCGTTCGAAAATGAGGACGTCATGCATTCTTATCAAAACTTTGACCTGTCAAACAAAAACAGCAAACGAAACAATAATAACCATATCAGCAACAACAACAACAACATTGACAACAATATTACTATCAACAACAGCAATAATTTGGTTGACAGGTGTTTGTCGTAAATTGAATTCTAGTAGGTAAGCAGCAAATAAAAATAAAATCAATATCGTGCGCAGAACTTTTATCACAGATGTCGTCTAACGTCGATGGATTGTAAGTGAGTTCGTGTGTGTGTGTGCGAGGGTGTGTGTTACACAATCTGTATGTTTATGATTGACATATGTACACACAGATGATTACATGTCGCTAACGCACGAAAGTAATTGATATTTTTTATTTATTTTATTTAAGCTTAGCGGTTGCTGTTTTAGGCAGAAGACTAACTGAATCATTGATAGTTGAGAGAAACATAAGGAAGATGTACCAATAGGCTATAGGCAAAAATCTTCGAATACTATTCCAAACAAATTGTGCCTGTAACACAATCATGTTTGGCACATATTGAGATAATTTAGGGCTTCGCTTAAGTTGAAACTTTGACTTTGAGAGAAAAGAAAAAAATTGGCTTTTCTCTCTCTCTCTCTCTTAGTCTGCAAGTATTAAATATTTGAGAGTAAGCAATTAATATTTCCAGCACACATAACAATTTGTTTGAAAACCAAATTTATTTTATTCTTAAAAAATTCTCTTTTTCTCTCTCTTAGTCTGCAAGTATAAAATATTCGTAAGTAAGCAATTAATACATGCCTCAAATATGATATGTTTGGCTGAAAACCAATCATAAAATCACAATTACAAAACTTTGGTAGAAAAAAATTGGCTTTTTTTCTCTCTCTCTCTTAGTGTGCAAATACTAAATACTCGACAGTAAGCAATTAATATTTGCACCAAACATGACATGTTTGACTGAAAATAAATTTTATTTTATTTTAAAAAAAATTGTCTTATTTCTCTCTCTTAGTCTGCAGGCATTAAATATACGAGAATAAACAATTAATATTTGCCTCAAATATGATATGATTGGATGAAACAAATTTTATTTTTATCTAGCTGTGCTCTTACAAGCACTGATAGTGCATTTAACAAAAATTTGATTGTATGAAGTCAAACATTTTTTGCAGACAAATATGAAATTTTATATATTTTTATAAAAAGCCAAATAAACAAATGTTATTTGAAAGTATCATTCGTTGCAGAACATGTCATATTTTTTTAGTAAAACTACATATGTCTTAGAGTTAGTTACGAAAGAGCATCCCTATGGGTCAGATATCTCTTGCAAAGTTATGAAGCTTATAAAAATGAGAGTAAGACCTTCACTTATACAAACGTAATTATTGACTACATCACTTTCTATTTTAATTCCCCAGCTATAGAGTTCATCTCCCATAACATTCAAAATTAATCAACGAAAAAAAAAATTATTTCTTTAAAGAATCACCGCCAAAGTTTCAGCCATAATTCTCATATTTATGATCTTTAATAAAGACACCGGCATAAACTCGAAACAGTTATGTTGAATATTTTTCAATAAATATTACTGCATTTCGATTGAAATCGAACCAATCGACGACCTCTTAACAATTTTCACACCATAAAAAGACACCATAAAAAAAAAAAATAAACGTTACCATGTCACCAAAACAGCAAGTGAACAAATAAAACAAAGCCAAAAAAAAAAACAACAACATCAAACAAACCTTCCTTAAACATTCCTTTGTGCCAAAAATAATGCGCTCCTCCATACGTTCTCTATACATATATATATATATATAAGGTGACTATATTTTTGTCGTGGCACAATTTTAGTTGTTGTTTTTGTTGTTGTTACTGTTATTCCGATTGCCACATAGCCGATATTAATAGTAATAACCGAAAATAATAATAATTTGGCAAATACACCTGTAGGCAAAAATCAAATCCCAAAAGTGCAAAAAAAAAAAAAAAAAAAAACACGAAAAGACATACTGGTTGGGCTTAGCGTGTAGCTTCACAAAACCATGCAGACACCAAAAAAAAAAAAATCTAGTATTACATAGCTATGCAAAAAAAGCTGCTGTTGCTGCTGTTGCACGTTAATAAAACAAAAACCAAAAACCGACATCAACGAATATCTCATAGCTGCCAACCATAGTAATTTTTTTTTTTTTTTTGGCTATTTTTAACCAAAGAATTTTTTCATGCCAACTAGCACTTGAGTGTTTGGCACAAAAATTAAAACAATAAAAAACCTTCCTTTTTGGGTGCTTCCAACTCGTTGCAGTTTAGTTTGTGAAGCTTCTATACTTCATCGAAATCAAATTGAATGCCAGAAAAAAATATACATATATATTCAACACCAAACCCTAGTTTATTTCTCATGGCAATTTTTTTGGAAGAAGGAGGATCAAAGTTGTATCGCTTAACCCTTTTGTTCAGTGCTGTTATACGATACGCTTTTATTGTGTTCAAAAATACTTTATTCAAAATATTTTGGTTTTTTTGCATTGTTGACTTGAAAATGTATAGAAAAATATAAAAAAAAAAACACATTTCTTATGGATATATTCATAGTTCAAAATTTGTATTGTATATTATATACACCGTCAATACTTCTTACATATTGTCTGTCAAATACAAAGCTTGTGACGTCAAATGATAAATCCTTAATACTTTTTATGTTTAATTCCAAAAGCAAATGGTCGTTTTTATTTTTTTTTTTTTTTGGTCCCACTGAAAAAATTTTCATCCTCAGAAGAGTTTACGTAGTAGATAAGCTTACAGCAATATTATTACAGGAATTGAACTTTATCAAAATATGTTTACATATTTTTTTATAAAATCATAAGAAAAAGTAGACTCTTATTGTTTAACTTGTAATTTAGAGAATATGTAGTCATTCTGTAAGTTTTAGAAGCTAAATAAAATAGAGCTTCACAGAACTTTATTTATCTAATTAAGCAATTCAATACGTAATTTTTATGCAAGTCTTAAAACTATTACAGAACGAAAAGATTTGTTTAAACCTCGGAACTAGAAACCAGTATTTGCTCTTCTACTGGTTTCTATAGAACCAGTTCTTCTTTTCAATGCGCTGACTTCGATTCCGAGGCTGAAATTTTTCAGTAACTCCCGTTTTCGAGATGAATTTATCTTAAAGTAAACAAAACTGGTTTTTAGTTAGTTAACGTTGGCTTGTGAACGAATTTAAGACTATAAGTTCAAGTATTTCCCTTCAAAATCAGCTTTGCCTGGCAATTCCATTTTCATTCGAAATCTCTCTCTCACAGAAATTTTCGAAGGAAATATATTGCCACGCAAAAAAGACCCAAATGAAGTGATTGCAATTTTAAGAGAGAATCTTGACGAAAATTGAATAACCATGTCGAATAACCCCTCGAAACAATAATTTTTTTCAATAAAACTCTAAATATATCGATGATTAAGCGCACTAAAGTGATAAGTGACCTTTTGACGAAAATAGGTTTACTGCATTTTTCAATCCATCAATATAATATCTACCCCGTGTCGAAATTTATTGAAAATGCATAGCCAGTAAATGTGTGTCAGTACACAGTTAAAATTAGTGTTCTGTATTGAGATGTATTGAAATTTAAAAACAAAATCTACGTTCCTGAACATTTGAAATTTTTCACTTATCACTTTAGTGAGCTTAACTATCAATATGATTTCGAGAGAGTCAAAACCGAAAAAAGTGAAATAATTAATACTGTTCAGCCATTCAATTGTTAACGTTTCATTCATGTTGGGTCAACTAACCTCCGATTTTACTTAAACTTTCAGAATTAGATCTTTTTATGAAATAAAAGCACATTTTAATTTATTTTAAGATTTTTTTGAAGTTCATATGGAACATTCAAATTTGCTAATAAGAAAAGAGAAAAGGAGAAATTGTTAAATTTTTGGAAAATCATAGAAACAACATGACTAGCTCGATTTTTCACATTTGAGATATTCTTGAAAAGACAATAAAATGTTTAAAAAAAAAACATAACACTTTTTCTTTTTTTTTTTCAATGTGAGGTAAAATTTTGCAAGCCACAAGAAAATTTTTTTTTTGAGAACTCAGATTTATTATCTTTTCAACCACCAAAAATCTGGAACATTTTATTTCTGCAAAAATTGTTTCTAGTTGTTTTAGCCGCACGTATAAAACCGTATCCATACGGTTAAAAATCTTGGACAAAATTTAAGTCAATCCGGTACTGTATATATGACAACACCAAAATTGTATTAAAATTTAAACAACGTCTAAAAATATAAATACTAAAACTAAATTTAACCTCAGCATGGGTTTTAAATTTAAACCATATAAAATTTAAAAGACAAAATTTAAGTCAGGCATGGTTTTAAAATTCAAGCTAAGTCAAATGGCTCATTCCATAGAGACGGGTGTGACGTTTTGACTTCTTTATCGTGCTGAAAATGGTATTAACTGGTTAAAATCTAAGCAATTAACTTTAGGGTCTATAAGAAGATGCCCCAAGGTTCAAAATGCTAAAACATAATGCAATTATTTATACTAGTTTAATAGTTACATTCGCTTAAACACCTGGGACGGGTGTGACGAGCACAAGTTTAAAAACTAAAAATTCTGAGTTTAACATTGAAATTCAGTTCATCTGCCACAATGAGACCATTTTTGACTTGCAGTTATTAAAATTTAATATATTTTTTGTAGAATACCAGTGAAAAATATTTTGAAAAAATGGCGATAACCATTCTCTTTTAAACTTTTAAATGGGACGGGTGTGACATAAGATTGCCCCGGGTGTGATGAGTGCGAATGATGTGGGAATTATATATAAAAACTTAATGGGTTAATAACTTTCACATATTTTTGACACTTAAATCAAAAAAATATGTTTTTAATTAATGTATTAATTTAAAAAAAAAAAATATTTTTTTCCAAAAAATTTTTTTGCATGAATTTTTTATCAAATTAATACCTATACAAATAATTTCAAGTTTTTAATATATTTAAAAAAAAAAAATATTTTTTTGCAAAAAATTTTTAGCATGAATTTTTGATCAAATTAATACCCATACAAATGATTTCGCTAGAAATGAATTTACAAAGCTTGTTTTAATCAAAGAATTTATTAATATACTTGCAAAAATTTCATTATTAGAAAAAATTTTTAAAACCGTTCCGGGTGTGACCAAATTCTTGTTACGGAAATGAAGAATAAAAATAATTTATTGAATGAAAAAAGTTAACAAATTTATTTAAAACATCAATATCCTTACTTTAGGAAAGTTTCATTCTTATCGTAAGCCCATGTTTCTTCTTAGGAAAACTATAGCCTTTTTTGGGACGGGTGTGACACAGAAAAAACACTCAGTTTAAATATTTTGTACTTTGAAAACGCAGTAACCAATCATTATTACAAACTATTCTAACACAACATTAATATCTTTTTTAATATTACTGACCTTATTTTTTTTAAAGTTGTATCAAAAGATGACTGATTTCAAGGTTTAAATTAAATCAAAATATTTAAAAATTTTTTTCAACTCGAAGTTTGTTTAGTTAAATTGTCAAAATAATATAAAAAAGCATTTAATTTATAAATATTTTTGCAGCAGGACTAACTTAAGATTCCACTTCAATTCGAAAACCAAAAATTACTTCAAATACATGCATTTTAGAATTCATGTTTCCGTTCCTCATTTCTGTGGAATGAGCCAAATACTAAAACTAAGTTTAAGCCCCGCATGGTTTTAAAATTTAAACTTTAAACTCTTATCGGTTGAGTTAATAAATTTCGTAAACATTAGAGTACACAATAAGCACGCGCAAAAAATGTTATTCCGTGGCTCGGTTGGTTAAGCAGTTGTCAATTTGATCTGATGAATGAAGTGACTCTGGTTCGATCCTCAGCCAGACCGTTTTTTTATTTTTTTTTTTTGTTATTTTTTATATTATTAATTGTTTAATGTAAAAAACATTCATTGTGTAACATTTTAATTTTTTGCCACATTCTAGGATCGAACCGCGGACTACGGCAACGATCGCATTAGAGTCGCGAGTTCTAACCTCTGGCTAATTTGATGCTTACTGGCTAGAGCATGAACAAAATTTAAATAAAAACACAAAACTTCTGCCATTAAAAATTTCTCTATTTTCGATAATAGCAATTTTCTCTTTTTCTTCAATTAGAATAGACATTTTTGAAGAAATATTTCTTGGCAAAAAAAAAATTCTTATTTATAGAGAAAAATTTATTGAAAATAAAAAATTGCTCAAA
Organism: Tetanocera ferruginea; assembly: GCA_958299015.1. Taxonomy (NCBI): domain Eukaryota; kingdom Metazoa; phylum Arthropoda; class Insecta; order Diptera; family Sciomyzidae; genus Tetanocera; species Tetanocera ferruginea. The sequence goes on from OY282641.1 coordinate 140,991,789, forward strand.
TATTTTTTGAAAAAATTCACTTTGCGACGAAGTTTTTCATCAATAAAAACGAATATTTTTTCAAAAATTAAAAAGTCTTCTACTCTAAAAACGAAACATTTTTACATATTTCTCTTTTTCGCGGAAGCTTTTTATAATTTTTAGGGAATTTTTATCATATTCAGAGAAACTTTTTTCTGAGTGAAGTAATTTTGTATTAAATTGTAAACCTTAGGTACTTAAATTCAAATTTTATTCCTAATTCATTATTAAATTATAATTTAATTATTATAATTATAATTATAATACAGTCGTGACTAAACAAAATTTCTATTATTTTGAAAAGTATCAATTTTAATAAAAACTAGTAAGGTATATCTTCGACTTGGCCGAAGTTAAAATACCCCCACAGGTGATTCGCAGTGGTACAAATCTTAAATTGCAGCTCTTTTTATATGAGATTTCAAAGAATTTTACTATTTTGATGACGTCTAAAATACATTCATATCAAATTGTTTTCCTACAAAATAAAGACAAGCCTTTTTATAAAGCTTTCAATTATTGGTTGTATGGGAGGTGGGCGTGTTCTTGAGTGGTTGATGCCAATTTTTCTAGCACGCCTCAATTTTGATATAATATGCCTTCACAAATACCCCATTTCAGGTCTGTAGCTTAAATATCAGCCTGATTATAGAGTTTCCAATATTATGAGTTGTATGGGAGGTGGGCGTGTTAGTGGGTGGATGACGCCCATTTTTCTAGCACACCTGAGTTTTGTCATAGACTTTACAAATACCGAATTAAAGTTTTGTAGCGTAAATATTAGTTCCTTTATGGAGTTTTCATCATTGGGGTTGTATGGGAGGTAGGCGTGGTTTTCATCCGATTTAGCCGATTCTCGAACTTGATCTTAGTTTTTTTAAAAGAAGCTTAAATATCGAATTTCATTACGATAGCTTGAATATTACGGCTGTTATCGTGTCCACAGACAGACAGACGGACAGACGGACAGACGGACGGACAGACAGACGGACATGGCTAAATCAACTCAGGTGGTGATGCTGAGCAAGAATATATATACTTTTCTATACCTACCACGCCTCCTTATGGGCGTTACTCACGTCATGACAAAATTAATATACCCCTTACACAGTATGCGTGGGGGTATAAAAAGGATCCAACGATTGGTTTAAAAATTACTTCGAAGATTTTTTACCATTTAGTTATTTTGTATTAAATTTAAAACGTTAGGTACTAAAATTCAATTCAATCCCAATTGATTTAATTTAAGTACAGCGTGGACTAAAACTATTAAGGTAGATCTTCGATTTGGCCGAAGTTAAAGTAACCGCACGGCCGATTCGCAAGGGTACAAAATCTGAAAGTGTGCATCGTCTTTGATGAGATTTAAAAAAATTTTACTTTTTTGATGACATCTAAAAAGCATTCATATCAAATTGTTTTCCTGCAGCGCACGGTGGTCTTAAATGAGATTCTAGCACGAATTATTTCATCAGTAATAAAAACAATAGAGTTTGTAATCTTTTTGTTTAGTTTTCTCTGGAACAAATCTTTTGTTTGTTCCAGATGTAATATTATTTAAAAAAAGCTAAAAAAATTTTTATTTAAAATTTTTCATAAGCAGCAAGTCATTGTAGAGCATATTATAAGATAAAAGTCAAAGTGTCTGGTAGGGGCACTTATTTTTTTTTTTTTTTTGTTTCTAGAAACCAAAATCATAAAGATTCGGAAAAAATATGTTTTAAGACTTGCAAATTTTTTTAACCGTTAAAATATATCCATTTTTACGATAAAAAATACTCTTCAAATACCCTTCTGAACTTTTAGGATAAAGATATTTTTAATGAAAACTTTTAAATACTTACTTTGTTGAATACTTTTCATTACGAATTTGTCAAAAACAATGTACTTTTTAAGTAAAAAATCACTAAAAACCGCAATCAGAAAACTGAAATTTTTGTAAACATTGCAACACGTGTGGAGAGTTGAGGTGGGACATAACATTCGCCACAGAGAAAACAGACCTTTTTTAAAAATTCATAACTTAGTCAAAAACAAACATTTTTCCAAAATTGTTTTTGTTATTGTAGAGAATTGAACAAATTACAAGAAAAAAAAATTCTAAAAATATATTTTTCACTTCAACATGGTTTTATAGAGCTCCAAACTGGCGGCAGAGAAAAAAAAGCGGGGCCTCGTGGTTGCAGGGCTGGGAGTCGCAAAAATTGTCCGATCTGGAAAAAAATTACTTTTTTAAATCTTAACAAAATTGGCTATTGTGTGACAGGAGTTTTTTAAATTTTTTTCAATTTTTGGTGATGTTCCAAATTTAAAAGTGTGCTTTTTCAAAAAAAAATTTTGACTTTAAAAATTCATAAAAAATCGAAAAAAAAATTCAAAAAAAGCTCGTTTAATACGATAGCTAATCAAGTTTAAAAAAATTAAAAAAAAAATTCGTCAAAAAATGAACCCACTAGTGCTGCAACCAGCACGAAAAACATGGTTTCGAGATAAACGCGTTCAAAGTTTGTACGTACATAGGTACAGCTGCCGTACGTAGGTAGCGCGAATATTAAAAATGCGCTCTCACTAGTCCGGCTGTTACTTATGAACCCGTAAAAATTTGTCCATAAAATCTAAGAATCATAAGAATATCTAAATACTAAAATTATAAAGACTAAGGCCCGTTAACTGATCTCAATTTTAAACAAAGGTTAGCTGAAACAAAGTTTAAAATGCCTTAACCTCAGTTTAAATTTTAACGCCGATACCTCATCTCAAAAAATCTAAGTTTAACTTGGTCAGGCAAGTTTAAATTTAAACACAGAAATTCTAGGTTTAAAAAATTTAAACATAGATTTTGTCAAAAATTCTCTGAGAACATTTGAAATATTCTCAATAATAAACAAAAAATAAAAAATAAAAAAATCATACTTCAAAAAATTCAAAACAATAAACAAAAAAAAAAACATATTTTAAGTTTTGAAAACAAAATATTCCAATGAAACTGACAATTTGCATTATTTTATCAAAAATTTTAGAAATATTTTGATGTTCTATGTCAAAGTTGTAGAATTTTTACTACAGTGCCGCTCAAATATGTTTTTTAATCTCAGTTTAAATTTTTAAACAGAGTTTAAGAAAACTGCCGATAAAAATGAGATAAGTAACGAAAATAATTTTAACTGAGTTTAAAATTTAAACTCTGTTTACGAAATCTGAGATTAAGAAATTTAAACTTCGGAGATCAGTTAACGGGCCTTAAATATATAATTATACAAATTTTAAAAAAATTTCGAAATTTTCAAAATTTCCAATGTCATGTCCCCCTTTAAAAAAAAAAAATGGAAAGAATTCCAGAACTTTCATTTGGAAAAAATTAAGATGGAGGATGTCGCCTGTTTTGATGGCCTCGATAGCGCCGGATACTTAGGTGACAAAGTCAAATTCTAGGCTGGCTTGAGACAATGGAGAAAGGATTTGGTATAAAATTTTTATATAATTATGTATATTTTGACATTATATTTATATATAAAAGTTGAATTTTTTAATAAATTGAAACAAAATAATATAAATTGTGTTATTGTTTAATTTTATAGGCAACCAGCGGATGTAACCCGGTGTTACTCGGGGTCTGTGCCTCGAGCACAGAAAGAGGACTATTTTCAAAACAGCTCTCATTTGTACGGTTTTAAAATTATCAATTCAATTTTCAAATTTCTTAAAATATTGTTTTTTTGAGTTTTTCCCCCCTCCTTCCGCCGAAAGTGTTAAGTCAAATTTCCGTAAAAAGAAACAAACAAAAAATTACATCTTCAACGTCTCGATCTGACGTCTGGTTTCTGAGGAAAATGGAAACCCACATTCAGAAAAAAAACACATATGAAAAATTCCGGTGAAAAATTTCTCTATTTTCACATTTTCAAAGAAATGTTTCTTTACTTCTAGGAAATGGAAATATTTCAGTGTCTCTTATAATGACAAATTTTCTCGCACAAAAAAATTCTCATTTATACAGAAATATTTTTTGAAAATGTAAATTTTTTCCTATATTTTGATAAAAAATTCACTATGAGAAGTATTTTCTTCAATAAAAACAAATGTTTTCTAAAAAATAAAGAGACTTTTTCTCTAAAATCGAATTATTTCTATATATTTCTCTTTTTCATAGAAGGTTTTTATCATTTTTAGAGAATTTTTAGGATCGCATTTAGAGAAAAGCATTCTTTGGAGCAAGGTCGATACCATTTTTCAATAAATATGATGCCATTTTTATAATATTCCGAAAAAATTTTACTGAGTGCAGTTTGAAAAGTCATTTCGAGAAAAATGCGATTAAAGTTTTTCTTAGCATGCATTTAATATGCAGTTTTACCTCAAATAAATTCCAATTTTAAAAAATTCTATAAGCATCGATTCGATTTTTGGATTATCGATACTGTTCGGTTAATTTTTTTTTTTTCATCTTTATATAGCTTCTGCTGGTATTCGTTAAACTTCTTTTTTTCGTTCGTCTTTCGTTCTTGACTTCGTTTGCTTTCGGCTCATTCCTTGATTTTTGTCGAAAGAACTTTTAAAAGCATAGGATCTATTTCAGTAACAGATACAAATGCTTGCCAAGTTTCATCAAAATCGGTTCATCCGTTTTGACGTGAATGAGCCGAACATAGTTGATTGAATAAAGCGCCCTCTCACGGAAGTTTTCTGAAATTTAAATAGCCTCTATTCTGTTGCAGAGTCTAGTTATTTCACGTACCAAATTTTAGTAAAATCGATCAAGTCATTTTGGAGTTATTGAGTCTTAACAATGCACTACTTAAAGCGCCCTCTTTCGGAAGTCTTTGGATTTTTTTATATTTTATGTTTTTTCTTGGGTGCAGTTGAACGTTCATACCAAATTTCATTGAAATCGATTCAGGTGTTTAGGAGTTATTGAGTCTTTAAAACGCACTACTTAAAGCGCCCCCTTACGGAAGTTTTTGGAATATTGTATTGCCTACGTTATCTGGGGCGCAGTCGAACCTTCGTTCCAAATTTAATTGAAATCGGTCCAGGAGCTTAGGAGTTTTTAAGTCTTAAAAACGCACTACTTAAAGCGCCCCCTTACGGAAGTCTTTGGAATATTGTATTGCCTATGTTTTATTTTAGGAGCATTTGAACCTTCATACCAAATTTCATGAAAATCGGTTCAGGCGTTTAGAAGTTATTACAAAGTGCCATGCCCACATACTTCCGTCCACTTTTTTAACCTATGCTTTATATTGGTTGCAGTTGAACCTTCATACCAATTTTCATTGAAATCGGTCCAGGAAATTAGGAGTTATTAAGTCTTAAAAACACACTGCTTAAAGCGCCCTCTTACGGAAGTTTTTGAAATTTTTTATAGCGTATGTTTTATCTTGAGCGCGGTCGAACTTTCAGACCAAATTTCATTGAAATCGTTCCAGGCGTTAAGAAGTTATTTTAGAGTGCCACGCCCACATACTTGCGCCCACTTTTTTACAACCCCCCCCCCCCCCCCCCTATGTTCTTTGTCACTATAAAAGGTACTCGGTGTCCAAATTTCAGCTCAATCGGATAAACGGTACGCGAGCCTATACACTAAGGGAAAAAGTTATGTAGTCAGTACAGAGACAGCTATGTAAAATCTATGCACTTCAACTTGTATGAGAACGCAACAAGAGCAGTATTTACTGAGTAAAGGGAGCGTGTACTGACTACATATCAATTTATTCACTTTTTAAAATGAATAAAAAATGTATTCAATACATCATGTTATGTGTTGAATACATAGCAGACTTCAATAGATACAAGCAACGTGTACTCAATCAACGTGTTATGTAATTTTTTACAAAAACTTTACTCAATACATAAAATATAGACTCAGTACACGTCCCTCTTATACGATTGAAGTGACACATTTATTCAGTACATAACATATGGACTCAGAACACGTATCTGTTGCACATCGGCACACGATTTTGCTGTTTTATGTCATTCGTTTCTTGATTTTCAAACAAGCAACACCTCTAAAGTATGTCGAAAATCAGAGCGTTGTTTATCCACTGTATTCTAGAACAAAAGCGATGATTGGATAAGAATGGCTGGGTTTCTATAAGTAATTGCCAATTATTTTGTGAAATCTAGTCATTTCTTTATTAAGTTATTTATTGCAAGTGTTGAGAGGGTGATTTACGCACAGACATTATGCATGTACTCATTGCATAAAATTATGTTTTTAACATATGTAATGAGTAAATGATGTATGTACTCATTATATAAATGTATGCACTAAAAATATGTAATGAGTAAATAATGTATGTACTGAGTCAATAATTTATGTAATACGTACATAAGATCTTTACTCATTACATAAAATTATTTGTAACAGTTTGCGTTGAGTACATAAAATTCTTTATTGACTACATAACCGCTTGAAAGCATTATGTAGTCAATAAAGATTTCAACATGTACTCAATACATGAAAAATGTAAAATTTTTGTGTGCAGAAAACTATGCGATGAGTACATAAATTTATGTATTGAGTCCATAGGTTTTTCCCTCTGTGTACGGAACAGACAGACAGACAGACAGACAAACATTTGATTTTATATATTAGATTAGATGCATATTCTCCAAAAAGCAATTTTGAAAAGTAATCTTTTTAAATCAATAAGATTTCTTATTAAAATTTGAAAATAAATCTTATTAAATTAATAAAATTTCTAATTTAAATTTTAAAAGAAGTCTTATTAAATCAATAAGATTTTCTTATTAAATTTAAAAACTAAATCTTATAAAATCGATAAGATTTTCTTTTTAAAAATTAAGAAGACAACTTTTAAGATCTATAAGTAATCTCATAATCATAATCATAATCATAATCTCCTTTTATAAGATCTTTTTATTGTTTTGAAAAGTTTTCTTATGAAAAACAATAAGATTCCTCTTGAAATTATACCCAAAACCTGAAAGGTCAGGGTATATTAACTTTGTGCAAACGTTTGTAACGCATAGAACGAAGCGAGTCCGGTATAGAAAAGTATATATATTCTTGATCAGCGTCACCACGTGAGTCGAGCTATCTATGTCCGACGGTCCGTCAGTCCGTCCGTCTGTCCGTCTGTGTGTTGTCCGTATACACAGGATAAGAAGAAGGAGTTGAGATAATTGAATGAAACTTGATACACATGGTCACATGGACCCAAGGATTTGCACTAATGAATATTTTTGGAATCTGCCCACGGACACGCCTACCCCCCATACAACGCAAAAATTGAAAACTCCATAACTCAGCTCATAATTAACCTACAATAATAAACTTTGGTATGTATGCGTTTTGTATCAACACAAAGATGTTTTTGAAAAATGGGTGTCATCCGCTCAAGGACACGCCCACCTCCCATACAACCCAAAAATTGAAAACGTAATAACTAAGCCTCTGTTTAACCTACAGAGATAAAATTTGGCACTTGTGTTTTTTATGACAAAACAAAGATGGGTTTGCAAAATGGACGTCATCCGCCTACGGACACGCCTACCTCCCATACAACCCAAAAAGTTTAAAACTCAATAAATAAGATTATGTTTGTCATAGAGAGATCAAATTGGGTATGTATGTATTTTATACCAAAACTAAGGTGTGTTCAAAAATTGGGAGTAGTCCGTTCATTAATACGCACACCTCCCATAGCGAAAACACAATAAAGGCATTAACTGTGAGCTACAGGAATAAAACTTGGTAGGTATGTGTAAATTGTTCATCAACATTTAAATGCATATAAAATAAAGGCTTTATCCACCCACGGACTCACCCATTTTCAATAATATTTTTTTTTTTTGGAAGAGTAGGTTTAGGGTATTTCATAGTCGGCCTAGACCGACTTTAGACTTTCTTTACTTGTTTTTCTAATAAAAAATGGTCAAGGTTTTAATAAGATTTTCTCTATAGTTTTAATAGAGACAGTCTTCTTGGATGAAAACCATAGAGAAATCTTATTGATTTTCTTCTATTTTATTAGGTTGTTTTGGCTATGCGGATGAAGAGTAGAATGCCAGGGTGAGTCAAACAGTTCAACCGAACTGAATTGGCATTGTTGTTATACCCTAAACCTGAAAGGTCAGGGTATATTAACTTTGTGCAAACGTTTGTAACGCATAAAACGAAGCGAGTCCGGTATAGAAGTATATATATTCTTGATCAGCGTCACCACGTGAGTCGAGCTATCTATGTCCGTCCGTCCGTCCGTCCGTCCGTCCGTCCGTCCGTCTGTGTGTTGTCCGTATACACAGGATAAGAAGAAGGAGTTGAGATAATTGGATGAAACTTGGTACACATGGTCACATGTACCCAAGGATCTGCACTATTGAATATTTTTGGAATCCGCCCACTGACACGCCTACCTCCCATACAACGCAAAAATTTAAAACAGCATAACTCAGCTCATAATAAGTCTACAACAACAAAATTTGGTATGTGTGTGTTTTATACCAACACAAAGATGTTTTTGAAAAATGGACGTCATCCGCTCACGGACACGCCCACCTCCCATACAACCCAAAAATTGAAAACGCAATAAATAAGCCTCTGTTTAATCTACAGAGCTAAAATTTGACTCATATGTTTTTTATAACAAAACAAAGATTTTTTTGAAAAATGGACATCATCTGCCCACGGACACGCCCACCTCCCATACAACCCAAAAATTGAAAACGCAATAAATAAGCCTCTGTTTAACCTACAGAGCTAAAATTTGAAACGTATGTTTTTTATGACAAGATAAAGATGGTTTTGAAAAATGGACGCCATCCGCCCACGGACACGCCTACTTCCCATACAACGCGAAAATTGAAAACTGCATAGCTCAGCTCATAATTAGCCTACAACAATAAAATTTGATATGTATGTGTTTTATACCAACACAAATATGTCTTCGGAAAATGGACGTCATCCGATCACGGACACGCCTACCTCCCATACAACCCAAAAATTGAAAACGCAATAAATAAGCATGTGTTTAACCCACAGAGCTAAAATTTGGCACGTATGTTTTTTATGACAAGACAAAGATGGTTTGGAATAATGGACTTCATCCGCCCACGGACACGCCCATTTACAATTAATTTTTTTTTTTTTTTTTGAAAAGTGGGTTTAGGGTATTTCATAGTCGGCCTAGACCGACTTTAAACTTTCTTTACTTGTTTTTTTCCTAATTTCTCTCTTCTATTTGAGAGATTTGCTTATAACTTTTGGAAAACTTAACTTTTGGAAATGTCTGTGCCATTTTGGAATAGATTTAATTTATTTTGTTATTGTATTTATTTCAAATCAGTCATCTCAAAGAACTTTAAACAATTCTTTCTGTTATTTTATTATTTATATATTATTACTTTATTTGAAAAGAGACCAAAACATTTTATGTTGTCTCGAAAAATGGGACATTAATAATTTCTTCTATTATAACTATTTAAATCTAACATTCAAATATATGATAATGTTATTGAATGTTTATTTACTAAGACATAATTATACATAATAAGAAAGGTGGTGAAGGGACATTAAAATCACACGATTAGGTACAAAGAGCTGCAGGGTTTGCCTACTTAAATACGGTATGTTAGAATCCATTGCTGTTAATAAAGTTAATTCTGTTAATCAGGTATATCGTTTCAGGTCACCAAAAAAAATAAATTAACATAAATAATATCAATTTTTGCCGCAATGCACAATTGATAAGCTTACATAAACCACATGCGAATTATGTTCTTTTTGATGGCACTTAAAGCAAAGTGATCTCTTTTTGTTTACGTTTGTGCTCTTTCTGTGTAAGTGAATTGCCTGGCGATCATTCTTACACAGCATTTTTTTGAATTTTGTAAACATAGTGACAGTTAGATGGTGACAGTTAAGATGGTTGACAACAACACAATATTCTAAATGCTGGGTGCGTTAAGCTTAAATTTTTGCTTTTTTGTTTTTATATTTTTGTTAAGATATGATTATAAGGAATATTTTCTTGGGTCGAATGATATGATGAGCAGAATCAGCTATGAAAGATTGTTGAGATTTTTTTAAGTAATGGACAAAAAAAAATATAAAAAAGATTATATATAAGATAATAAATAGCAAATATTTCTTTCTTACTCATTTAATAATTTTTTTTTTTTTAATTAAAGGGATACAAAATAATTCATAGCTCAAAATTTCTTAATTTCGCTTAATGGTCTTATTAATTTGCTTCAGTATTACTCAAGCGGAATCACAAATTTTTTTTGGAAAACAAATTAAATTATTTCAATTTAATTCAACAGCTTTTAATAGCTTAGCAACATAAAAATCTGCCTGTATAATTTCAAATATTTTTATAATCAAAAATAAATATTTTTATATGTTGATTATTTTTGGTCACTTATCCAAATTTAGACAAACCAAAAATAGACAACTAGCCACGTGAGAAACTTATTTTTGTACGCCCACTACAACGATTAGAGTAACTTGCCTACAATAAGCAAAGTGAAAACTAAATCAAAACAATTTACAAATAATTTTATTTTTATTGGCTTGACAACACTTCCAGCTCATAAAATAAAAATTATCATATAATTGAGCTATTTATTATTACGTGTTGAAACATGATGCGTAATGGTAAAAGACAGTATGTATGACGTTGTATGAATAAGACAAGGAATAATTTATAAGCTGAGGTCAGTTTCTTTCCGTGGCAACAGACGGAAAAATTTGACTCAATCAAGACATAAGCAACTCATGAAAAATTTCTTAAAACATGCACAGATAACGCACATAATTTAAAGGACTTGTACTTAAATCAGCCAGCCAACTGGCTAGATGACATGAAAATGAATCATGTGCATGTCACATGTGCAAGACATGCATGCAATATAAAATATTTCTAATTTTACATACAGCGCTATGTGTGTGTGAACTGGGTCATAGTTGCAGTAAAAAATGCAAATTCTAGCGGTTCAACACTCAACCCTGGCCGTGCAGTTAGTTGTATTCGCAGTACTTGGCATTGACATTCACCCCAACTGATAGAGTTACCGTCACCCTGACATTCAATGCAATGCAACTTTAAAAGTTCGTGCCTAAAGCTAAAATAACAACCAACAACAACAACAACAACCACAACAAAAATAAACAACCAACAATTGCAACTCCAAGAAGCAAGGCCACAAAAGAAATAATTGTTAAGTTTTTACTATCAAATTCAAGCAGCTTTAAATAGAACACTGCATTAGTTGCCGTCAACTTCGTGTACAAATTTAGTTACACAAGCCCATGACACATAACAAGGATGTCTAAAGTAAAATAATAAGGATTTCCTTGTTACTATGTTAAAATGTAAATTTAACTAGCTATGGCTGAAGAATAGTAGTCGATAAGTAACTAATTATAGCCAACAACAAAAAGTGTTCTTCGGCTACTAAGAGCAGAAATAAACTCATTAAAGCAGCTAGCTTTACTTGTGACGCTATTGATTTCCTTTCTTTGCCGCTTGCCATGTGACACATATACACATTTATTTTTGCTGGCCCACAAACAAAACGAAGACGTCATCATTTTTATTTATTTATTTATTTATTTATTTAATCAACTATTAACAATTATTGTTATACAGTTACAATAAGTTCATAAATTAAACGTAAGTACATAAAATTAATTCAACATGACTTCGTTCTTAAATGCTACCCTATTTTGGGTGATCTCAATCGAGTTGCAGATAGTGTTGAAGGTCTTAGTCACATTGTAAACTGGGTCGCATCTGCCATAATTTGTCCTTTTGTATGGTATATAGAACAATTGCCTTTGCCTAAAATTTCTTTCAGGTGCATACAATTTGAAAAGAGCTAGAAGTGGAGCACAATCAATGTGATTCATCACTACATCCCGGGCAAATAAGGCGAGAAAGTACTTTCGCCGGAACTCCAAAGATTTAAGTCCAAGAAGAGCACATCGCGCTTCATAGGAAGGCATAAAATCCCAGTGGAGCTTGCGAATTGCTAACCTAGTGAATCGCCTTTGAATATTTTCAATTCTTTTAATATTTATAGAATATTGAGGGTCCCAGACAACACAGTTGTATTCTAAAACCGATCTGACAATTGAAAAGAAAATGGTCCTCACGGTATAAGGATCAGAGAACTCCCTAGTATTGCGCGATAGAAATCCCATCATCGCATTCGCTTTTGATATAATAGCATCAACATGCTTGGCAAAGCTTAACTTACGCTCAAATAAAACCCCCAAATCTTTCTTCAATTCGACTCTCTCGAGTAATACCGAATTAATAGCATATGACCCTTCGAAAAGTTGGTTCTTCATAGAAAAAGACATAACATTACATTTAGATACATTTAGAAGCAATTTATTGGTCTTGCACCAAAATTGGAGACTATCCATGTCACGTTGAAGCAATAGAAAGTCATTTTGGGTGGCTTGTGCCAAGAGTACAACAGCCAAAGCCATGCAGCTTGCCCCGCTGTCGTTTTTCCAATCACCTGACGCCATACAGCCCACTCACAAATACACACACACACACACACCTAAAAAAACTAGTGCAATTCGCTCACTTCCGCAGCTTGGCTCATTCGGCTGACACTTGCGCAGATGTTGCACGTTTAATGAATGAAATCTGCAGATAGCAGATATAGCCAGGTTGTCTTTACTTGCTTCTTTCTGTGCTTCTTGCTTTCTTTCTATACTACTACGTTATAAATTCTCTCGTTTGCCGGCCGGTGGCTTCCTGCTGTGCCGTATTCGTCACTGTTTTGCTCAACTGCTGGCATGCCAGAAATAGCACGTGAAGCACCTTGACGTCAAGTTTACCTTGTTTACCACGTGTTCCATGTTGCCACAGTGACGTCATTAAGAAAGAGTCAGCTCTATAAGTTCGTCACAGGCACACGTTCGAAATTGTTCGAAGGCAGATACCCTGCCGCCACATGATGTCATAAATAATCGCTGGCGCGTGTCTTCCGTATTATTTCAAGTAATGCCAGTAGCAGCAGCAACAACAGTAGCAGCAGCAGCAGCTTTCTTGTCTTCTCTCAACATATGGCCGAAACAGTTGCCGCCGCATGCAAACATGAGACATGACGGTATAAAGTGCTGTATAATGTTATGAACGCACAATGGGAGGCATGAAATAGTCTATGACTCAGTTTATTTTGTGTATTTTGTGTTGTCTTGAGTAGAAGCAGACAAGTTTTTCTTATGTTTTTTTTTTGCGTTGTTATTTTTCAGGGCTTTTCTTTAGCTTGAAGCAGTTGTGAATTTGCTTGAGTTGCTTGAAGAAAATATAAATAACTTTAGGTGGGTGACAAAAACATAAAACGTTCAGTCACAGAACACCGGAATATACGGAGAAATAATAACGTAAAAGTTTTTATTTGACGAATAGAATTTTTGCTGAAGATGACACAGACAGTAAATGTATCGATTATGCTATAATAACTTATAGGGCACGTTTTAAAGAAGAAAACTATGCAAATTGGATGTATCAATCATATTGCCAGATGTAGCTTGAATTTTATTTGTACGGCGGGGAATGAAGGAAGGACCATTTTACTCCTCTAAAAATGTGTATTGCTCACCAGTGGCGTAGCTAGGGTTGATGGCACCCGGGGCGGGAGCTAAATTTTGCACCCCTTTAGTTGGTTATTTATTTATTTATTTATTTGGATAAGCTTAATACAAGCAGTTTAAATACTTAAAACATAAACTTAAAAACTAAAATTTATAATTAACAGGGAGTATCTTAATTTACAATTGTATTATATCATGTACTGGAAGAATACATTAGAGAGGCGGATGAAGTGGTGTTGGAGAGGATATTTCGGATATTTCGGAGTAGTGGTCTGCTCAGATGAAAATCGAATTCGTTGATCAAACTATTGGTTACCCGAAGCATTCTGGTTATGGGTTCACTGCATCCATAGTCGGTGCGGTGAAAGTTAAGGTGGAAGAGAGACATAGACCTAAGGTTGCGTGGGTTGGTATTAAAAGATATTAATTGAAGTAATTCTGGACAGTTAATGGTTCCGCATACAAGTTGGTGAATGAAGAGAACATCGGCAACTTCCCTTCGCTTTGCAAGTGTTTGCATGTTAATCAACTTAAGACGGTTGGCATAAGGTGGTAGGTTGAAACTGTCAGAACCAGGAAGACCACGAAGAGCGAAACGAATGAATCGTCGTTGAACGGCTTCGATTCGCATTGAATGGGTGTTGTAGATTGGAGACCAAACTTGGCTGGCATATTCGAGGATGGGTCTAACAAAGGAAAGATAGAGAGTTTTAGTGACGTAAGGATTGGAGAACTCTCTGGACCAGTGTTTCACGAAACCAAGTGCAGAGTTGGCTCTACTAATGATATTATCAATATGAGGCCTAAAGTTAAGTTCCTTGTCACAAATAACACCTAAGTCGCGTAAAGAGTTTACAGAAGGAACGGGCTTGCCGAGAATGTAATACGTTCGCGGAGGAAGTTGGAGTCGCTTTCGAGAATATGTTATAGCTTGACATTTGCTGACGTTGAGCTCCAGAAAATTTTTTTGACACCAAGTGGAAAAGCTGACCAGATCGTTTTGAAGATTGCGAGAATCGGCGTTGGTTTGTATGCGCCGATAGATTTTCATATCATCAGCATACACAGAAAGATTAGAATCATTGATGATACCATCAACATCAGCAATAGTTAAGACGAATAGCAAAGGACCAAGGTGACTGCCTTGTGGGACACCAGACGTAGCTGTGAAAGATTTTGAATTAGAAAATCTAAAGATGACATTATAACTGCGTTCTTCGAGATAAGATTTAATCCATGTTATAAACAGATGTGGAAAACCAAAGGCTTTGAGCTTAAGAAGGATGATAGTGTGTGAGATTTTGTCAAACGCTTTACTAAAGTCGGTGGAAACTGCATCAACTTCGTAACCATTTTCCAACGAGCATAAAGCGTTTGAAACAAATTCTGTGAGGTTGGTGGTAGTAGAACTACCTTTGAGGAAGCCATGTTGACTAGGGGAAAAGATAGATTTGCAATGGAAGAAGAGAATGTCGTAGATAATACTTTCAAAAATTTTAGGAGCACATGATAGTTTTGCAATAGGTCTGTAATTAGAATAATCATTTCTAGGTCCTTTTTTATGTAAAGGTATTATGTACGAGTTCTTCCATAACTTTGGAAAAACAGAGTTAGAAATAGAAAGTTGAAAGAGAGTCAAAAGGGGATGAGCCAAAAAGTTCGCGAATTTGATGACAATAGCAGGCAACCCATCGGGTCCAGGAGAATAATCATCTTTAAGATTATGTAACTTTGCTAAGACATCAGCTAATGTTATATCAACAGAAATCAGTGACGTTTGAGCACAGTTCCTTAATGGAGAAAAGTATTCATAGTCTAGTTCATCGTTATGACTTGTGAATGACTGACTGAAGAAATTTGCGAATAGGTTTGCAATTATTTCCGGGTTCTCTGAGGAGATATCTGAAAAAGTAAGGGTTGATGGGTAGTTGTCAGATTTTCTATTGATATTAATGAACTTGTAGAAGCTTTTAGGATCCAACAACAATTTAGTTTCAATATGAGCAAGGTAAGACTCATATAGGTTTTCACAAAGTGTAGAAAAAAGATTATAGACGTGAAGATAATTTGTGAGGTCAAGAGAAGAACGAGAAAGTAAATAAGTACGCCAAAGTTTGTTCCTCTTATTACGAAGTGAACGTAGTTCTTTATTGTACCAGGGAGGAGATGACGAAAAGTTCTTTTGCTTAGTAAAGGGGACTGATTGTGCGAAGCAGTCAAAAATTTTGTCATAGAAGAGAGCAACAGTATTATCAACACTGCCATGAGTATTATCGAAAATATGTTGAAAATCGATTCTACTCAATAACATTTCAAGTTTTACAAAATCAGTTTTACGAAAGTCGAAACTGTACGCGTGCTCAAAGTGTGTGTTTATTATGTTATTATTGTAAGATAGGGTAAGAGATAGAGGTGGATGGTACTGATTGAGTGTTGAAAGTAGATGGTTACTCGCGGAGACAACACAATTATCTGAATCTGAAGAGAATACAAGATCTAGCTACCTACCAATATTATTAGTTACTCCACTCAACTGGTAAAGGCCGGAGTCTGAAAGACAGCTAGTGAAGAGAATTTCTTTTTCAGATGTGGCATTTGTAGGAAAATAGTAGCACTCGTCATCTGACAGAATCCATTGTAGGCTAGGAAGATTAAAGTCCCCCAGAAATATAACGGTGTCAGATGGATCAATAAGATCAAATAGTGAATCGATTGCGTCTACTGCAAGTTGATAACCATTCGCTGGTTGAGAAGGGCGAATATAACAGCAGATAATGAATATGTTTCGTTTTGCAATACAAAGTTTGGCACAAATAAATTCAAAGTTAGCTGTATGGGAATTTTTTACAAATGTTGGATCGAAGCGATTGTGAATAGCAAGAAGGACACCACGACCTGAGGTAAGATCGATTTTATCAATTCCATCGTCTCTGAACACCACGAAATCACGAAATCAGGCCTTATAAGAGTATTGTTTAAAAAGTACCAAGTAATTAATATAACTTTTTTTTAAAAAATATTTTACTGTTATGATTTCTTTGTTAAAGTGCAATTGAGTATATATATTAATTCTTTGTATTCAATTTATGAAATTAAAAATAATCTCATCGATATTAATATATTTGGTATAATTTGAAAGATAATTTGGTATCTTACATAAAACTTTAAAAATTTCGTTACATTTAAAGTTTTTAATTTTCGTTAATTTAGATATACTGTCTTGAATTTTTTTTTAAGGCTAGAGTTAGTTCCCAAAAATCCATTTTGAATAAAATTTTTCACTTTTCACTATTTCCGTTTTTGAATTTTTATACCCTAAACCTGAAAGGTCAGGGTATATTAACTTTGTGCAAAGGTTTGTAACGCATAGAACGAAGCGAGTCCGGTATAGAAAAGTAAATATATTCTTGATCAGCGTCGCCACCTGAGTGGAGCTATCCAAGTCCGTCCGTCCGTCTGTCCGTCTGTGTGTTGTCCGTATACACAGGATAAGAAGAAGGAGTTGAGATAATTAAATGAAACTTGGCACACATGGTCACATGAACCCAAGAATCTTCACTACTGAATAGTTTTGGAATCCGCCCACGGACACGCCTAACTCCCATACAAATCAAAAATTTAAAACGCAATAAATAAGCCTACGTTTAACCAACAGAGATAAAATTTAGTATGTATGTTTTTTATGTTAAAATAAAGATGGTTTTGAAAAATGGACGTCATCCGCCTACGTACACGCCTACCTCCCATACAACCCAAAAATTTAAAACGCAATAAATAACCTCATAATTAACCAACAACAATAAAATTTGGTGTGTATGTGTTTTGTATGAACATAAAGATGTCTTCGAAAAATGGGTGTCATTCGCTCACGAACACGCCTACCTCCCATACAACCCAAATAGTTTAAAACTGAATAAATAAGATTATGTTAGTCATAGAGAGATGAAATATCAAAATTAAGGTGTGTTTAAAAATTGGGAGTAATCCGTCCATGAACACGTCCACCTCCCATAGCGAAAGCATAATAAAGGCAATAACTGTGAGCTACAGGAATAAAACTTGGTATGTGTACATTTTTCATCAACATTTAAATGCATATAAGATATAGGCTTTATCCGCTCACGGACACGCCCATTTTCAATGATATTATTTGTTTTTTTTAAGAAGGTTTAGGGTATTTCATAGTCGGTCTAGACCGACTTTAGACTTTCTTTACTTGTTTATTTTCTTCATGAGAATAATGAAGTCACTCTGTATTTTATTTGTATTACATCGTTTTTTAATAAAAAAACTTATTTATTGTATTGTTGATATTCTTAACTTTTTTATTTTCTGTGTTTCTAATTTGAGTATGATTTTTATTCCATACACATGTTATTATTGGAAATCGGTTAACAGGAATTGTAAATGTTTTTCAATATGAAAAATCCTTTTGATAATAAAACATAATATTCGGGTTATTCAAAAAACGAGTTCTTACATTTTGTCAAGAATATTTGAAATATACAATCTATTCCCTTCTTTGTGGAAATTTATGACCGTTTTCAAAATTAGTCAAAATCGCGATGAGGGTATGTTTCATTTTTACGCTATGTTCTTATAAATCTTATTTTCTTATACATAATTTAAACTCTTCTAACTTTCAAACACTTCTTATTCCATTATTCAACACCCATTCAGTCTATTCTTAATAATGTCCTAGTTTCTTCAATAATATTAATCATAAATACATCTATTCAAATTGCATCCATCTATTGAAAATGATAGTTTTTTTCTAGAATCACCTGATTCAAGCCAATTAAAAGTAATATTAATTTACTATGCAGAAAAATATTTTTGACTTCTTGGAAGTGTTGTTTATTATAACCAAATTTACTGCTACACTCCACCGCAGTTACAACGACATTTGAGAACTAATCAAAAACAATCGCATAGCAAAAAAAAATCCCAAAAGATCGAGCTACAAGCATTTTACTAGCATTTATGTACCTCGAGATTTGCACGATTTCTTGAGCTCCACTCAATGAAGCGTGGTGAAGACACACCAACACGCGCATTCGACGTGGACCATTAAAGCAACAATTTGTTGCACACTCCTTGTTCTAGGCTAAGCATGCGACGAAGACGACGATCGAACTAATGTTGTTTGATTATTGTTTTGTTGTTTAATTTTTAATTTTTTTTTTTTTTTTTTTTTCTAGCGTGTTGCATACTACAATGGCGGCTCATCCAATTTTAGTATTTGTCTGCTAACTTCTTGGAAAAGCATGATGAACATGCATCTTCCTTAGCGTCAAGCTGCGTTAGCTATGCAGCAACTTGTTCGAACGGTTGGATACTAGTTCTTGCAGTTGTTGTTGCAGTTGTGATTATTGTTGTTGGGAATTTAACAACAAGACTCAGAATGTACTGATTGGCACTTTAGCTTAAATTGTTATTACATCTTACTTAAACTGATCACGATGGCAGTGATCTGTCCTTCTGCCCCCACCTCCCTCTCGGCCTACTACTTGTTGCCTGCCTTTGATATCTAATTAATTTTCCATTCTTGCATAGAAAATAAAAGTATGTATTAAGCAATAGTTTAGAAGAACGAACATAACGAACTCTCCATGCTGCAGACCCACTAACATAGAATCACGTCGTCGCATGCTGGTGGCTAGCCTAGCTAGCAGACATGTTCGCCAATCTTGTTCCATCTTCTTAGTTGTAGCCCCAAAGCGTCGGAGGCTTGTCAAGGTGCTCTCTTAGCACACACTAACTACGACTATTTTTGCTATCGATTTAATAAAGCTTTTTATTACAATAAGTCTAAAAGTGTTAAGAGGATGGCTTGTTTGTAGAGCTAAGAAATGTGTCGATGATTCTCGATAAAAACATTCTTTTCTTTTAATATCTTGTGTGCTTAGAGTGTTTAAATGAAACTCTTTTAATTTATAAAATCGTATTTCAAGTTTATGAAAAAATGTTCGCAAACCGAAATGCTTAAAAACTCAAAAAAAGAAGCTTGCCCCTTAAATTTTGTTGTAGCTTTTTTACTTACTAGCTTTTTTGCTACATACTTTGCTTGTTACAATGACCATTATTTAAAATCTTACAATATCTATTACAATGTTTCAACTGAACACTATTTAAAGTATTTAATTTACACTCATAAGAAAATCTTTACTATTTTTCATAAATCATATGAAGAACCTTTGCGATATAACACGAGTTTCTAATCGTGTTCGAATGGTACTTGCATTTTTCAGGGGAGGGGGGGGGGGGATTTAGAAGGAAGACATGGAGATGGAGATGAACAAATAAAAGGAACTGATTATACGTTTGGGCTTTGTAGTGGCTACTCCGGGTGAGCTTTGAACTATGTTATTACATTTTTCTCCATACGAATGGCAGAGGTTGGATAAGTTTATTTTAAATGATGACTAATACAATTATACAATTTAATATGTCATACATTTGACCCATCTAATAGCCACACCGTAGGGTAAACTCAGAAAAAAGACAGATAAGTTAAGGAAGAATAGGTAAGTTAGGAAAAAATATTGGTTGTGAAAAAATAACGAGATGATCATACATTTTACCCCTCGAAGGGTCATCACGGGGATGCTATGAACTCTGTTTGCTATTTTCTTTACTTTTTGTTACAGTAGTTTTTTTTATTAGTTCAGAAAAACTATTGATTAATAAAATTTAAAATGGTCATACATTTTACAACTCGATGTTCACCTCGATGGAACTAATAACTTTGTTTTTACCTTTTTATTAATTTTTTTTTTATGTTTTGTAAGTGGAGCACCAGAATGGTGGCAGATAGAGGTATTTGAGTTGAGGAAAAATATTTGAGTATAATTATTAATATGAGGTTTATTAATAATTATTATATGAGGATGCCATTTTATGGGCATCCCAACAAAGTCAAACAGATTTTTCAAAACACCATCATTTTGTAATGGAGGAATCAGAAGGAAGATATAAAGGGGCTGAGTATGTATTTTGGGGATTAGAAATAATAGAACTCGGTAATACATTTGACACCTGTAGGGGTCACTTCGGAGGAGCAATGAATTCTTTTTATATTATTAAGCAAATTTTTACCCATCTTACAGGCCGATACGGCAATTGTCCCTTTCCCTGACAAGCAGGACCAAAATTTGAATCAGTTTTTTTTTGCAAAAACTATCAAGGTTTTAGACTCATCAATATCGAAATAACGATCACAAATACCGAGCTATGAAATAAAAAAGGCTTTAACAGCCGTTGGAAGTGAAGTGAAAGCTACCATTCCATACACACGAGAGGCTTCAACTGAAGCTTGAATGGAAGGTTTCAACTTATATTACAAACATGCTAGGTTTTTATTAGCACATGTCAGAGCCTTCACTTAAGTTGGAGTTTCAATAAAGAGTTTTATAGCTTGTATAAAGCTGACTGTGCGATACTACAGGTTCTAATCACCATATACGAGAGGATTTAACTTTCGTTGGAGCTTCAATTGTATAGAAGAATTGTGAAAAGTGAAGAAGCTTATATTACGTACATGTGTTGAGATATATTTTTTTATTGAAAAATAACAATTCGCCTCAATTTGGACTTTTTAAGTTGCAAATTATTCAGCCGTGTAATTTTTTATCGTGGCGATGTGAATTGGCCGCCCAGATCATGCGATTTGACGCCTTTAGGCTTTTTCTGTGGGTGTACACGTCCGATAAAGTCTATGTGAATGACCCGAAGACGGTTCCAGACTTGAAAAGCAATATAACATCGTTTATTCGGACCATTCCGGAGGCCAGAGTGCAAAATGTCATCGAAAATATGACCGAAAGAGTGAGACATCTACGGAATAGTCGTTTTGAACATATCCGCGAAATAATTTTTCATACATAATCCGACTTTCCGAACCGTTTGCGTTTTATTCAAAATCAAAGTACCCACGTCTTAATGGAACAACCTTTCAATTTTATGTTATTTTTAATTGTCGAAATAATATTTTATGTCGAATTAACGTTATTTAATTCTTCGAAAATATTAAAAAAAATTAAAAAATATTTTTCTTCATAAAAAATCAAATACTTTTTTTTACAAAAAATCACTTGAATATTTTATGAGTATCGACGAGTCACTGCGTTAATTGAGGAAGAGTATTCATAATACTCAGAGCCGAAACCAACTTAACTCTCTTTCACTTAGAGTCATGAGCAGCGTTGATTTTTCAGTACAATTGTACTTTTTCAGTACAATTTTGTTATAAAAAGTACGTAAGTACCATGAAGACATTTTTAGTACAATTTCATACACTTGATCATTGTCATATCGATTTTGCTTGCTTTTTTATATTTCATACAGTTTTTGATGCCTTTTTTTTGTGAATTTTTGCAACCAGTCTTACAACACATTCCAACGCACTGCTACCCCGAACAGTTATACTATTTACTTTTCAATTACATGATCGTCTCTTTCTAGCACTAAACTTTTGGACCGGGAAAACTGCAACTTGATTAAAATTTAAAAACTGTATGTAGAATACTATGTTTATTTTACTATGTATATTGTTTTGTTTATCAAGTTTTCTTTTATTTTAAATAAATTATTAAATTATGATATAATTACTCCAAGGTAGTATTGACATTTCTATTGGAAACGGACTTCTGTCAAAAAATATAACAAGAAAGAGAGCGCTCACAATCCGTCATGGCTTACAATTAATTTTCACTGGTCACATTCAGCGTACTCAACAGTTGGCAACTGTTAAGTTAAAACTTGATGCACATAAATATGTGGTTGCGCATAAAAATGCATTTAAAAATAGAATATTTTTTATTTGTCGGTAAAATTTTCATTGGTACGAGTGTTTGATACAAAGCTTGACATTTCATCAACTTGACAACTTTTCTGAAACTCCAATACCGATAACAGTGCTCCCCGATGTGTTGCTGTCATAACAGTTGACACAGCTGAATGTGGCCATCGCATATAACAACGAACCAGAGGCGTTCCTAGGGGGGGCGGGGGGGGGAGGGCGGTCCGCCCCGGGTACCACCATTTTAAGGGTGACACCATTTCGATTTTTTTTTATTTCTCTGACAAACAAAATAAGTGATAAAATACTTTACGGTAAAAAATGTAATTGCTGTTTCAAAATAAAAATTCTGCTTGCAAGTCTAAGCAAAGAGGAGGAAACATTGCGAAAACGTTTCGAGCTGTAAAATCCGAAAACTTTTTCTAACACAACGCAAATGAGTCCATTTAAATGTTTAAAATTTGGCAGCAGCTTACGACGAAATTTCAGGAAAGGAGCTAGTTGTAGATATTGCTTGCGATGCTACGTAGGCACATAAATGCAGCACAAATTGATTTTGAAAACGTCAACAATTAGACAGCATTAGAAATGCTCACTTTCATTGTCGAGTGCACCTTTTTGGAAACTTCGCCAAATATTTCATTAGCATTGAAATTATTTCCTACAATTTGTTTATCAGTAGCTTCATGCGAAAGGATTTTTTCAAAGCTTAAATTAATACAGATTTACTTGGACTTCCAAGGTATTCCATGGGATAGGCCAGAGTTTCCGATCTTCCTTTTTTATCCATTGAAAACGAGCTTGAAATCAATATTACTGCTTTCGATGAGGTTATTTCAAATATTGCAACTCTTAAAGTAAGAAATGCCAGTATTTAGGACAGCTCACTTTTAATGCATCGAAATGGTACGCAAATAGTAACAAAATTTTGTTTTTTTGTTTATCTTAATTTTAGAATATTGAACCAAATTATTACGTTATATAAAATTTAAGAGATTTTTTTAACATATCCTTAAAATCTTTAACAAAAACGGATTCTTGGATTTAGCGAAAATTTTTTGAAATTTTATTTGAAGTATTAACTTTTGACTTTCAAAATATTATCTGCACCTTTTCATAAACAAAAAAATTATGCAGGATAAAAAATAAAGTCTTACTAATTTCTGTAATTTTCAATAAACATCTATTATCTATATGTCTTGCATTCTCACTGAGTTTCGTTAGGATCGGGTTACTTTTGTACGTACCTTCCATACAAAATTATGTAAAATTTAAATATACATCCTAGGGAGGTTCCCTTAAGGTCTTATCAATTTCCACCATTTTCAGTGCACATCAATTTCTCCAATTGCCAGCCGTCTGACCAAATTTTATTAAGATCGGCCAACTTTGGCATGCATCTCACATACAAAATAATGTAAAAAAATCAATATAGGAAAAGTACCCTTAGGAACTGACCAATTTCAACCATTTTTGAAATTTTTGTTAAATTTACCAATCACGACATTTTCAATAAAAATGTTTAGCCTGCAATAATAATTTTTAACCCTCTTTTTAATCATTTAATTTATATAAAATAAAATATTTTTATTACAAATTGAGTGGTAAAATTTTTCGGTGCAGGCGATTTTTTATAAATTAAATGATTAAAAATCGCGCGATTTTAATACAAAATTTTTGCCTGCGGCGCTTACTATAGTTTGCAATCAAAAAAGTTCAAATAACAGTTATTAAATTCTTTAAAATAGCATTTTACTACAATAAAAACAAAAATTTTTCAAAATGTAATATTTTTTTTTTGTTTTTTTAACAATTTGTTATTGTTTGTCATTTGTTGTTTTTTACGTAAAACATAAAGGAAATAATAAAAACACAAAATCTCATCGAATTGATTTCAAATTGCATTTAGAAATTTCTTATAGGGGTGACACCATGAGTATCCGCCCCGGGTGACACCAAGCCTAGGAACGCCTCTGCAACGAACGGCTGTTTTTAACAAGAAATCGTTTACTTGTAACTGAGAGAAGAAACACTTGTCAATACTACCTGGTAAAATTATTATATCATGATTATTAAATACATATATCAAAAAAGTTCATTATTCATGGAAAAAAAAATGAGTACAATTTGATGTCAAAAAGTACATTTTTTATTTCGATTTGGTACAATTTCGGAAAAGTCATTTCCCATCCCTGGTCATGAATATTGATTGCCCACAATCTAACTTTGATATAAGTGGATTGAATCAGGGTGGCGTGCGTTGAGGGTTGAATGAATATGAATACCTATTTTTGATGAATGTACTCTGAATAGCGAAAAAGCGACTCGCTACAGATCTCTGGTCTGCACGCCTTTTTCTTTTTACTTTTTTCTTTTTTAATGATTTTAAAGTTTTGGTTCAAAATTTCGGTATACGGTACATTACCGGTAATATCGGTACAAATGGTCACCTTTGGCAAAAACTATTTCGAAAGTTCTGTATCTGGTGTGGCAACTATTGTATAACTGGTTTTTAAGCACTTATATATTTATTTTTATTAAAAACCCTTTAAGGAAAATCCTGGCTAAAACCCTGATATATGTCACTCTTATTTATAAATTAGGAGATAGTCTCCCTTATAAAAGGGATATTGTGAATTGAAGAACAACTTAAGTATATTAGCTAAATTATAGTGAATTTAATAAAAAATTAAAAAACCATAAAGTATGTATTTTCTTTAAAATGTTCAAACATTTCATTTTGTTCGTAAGAAATTACATTATAATTAACTATATATTTAAATCGGACTGCACGGTTTTTCCTAAGCGGCTTAAAAATAACTAACTGGCTGTTAAGAAGAAGCTTCGCCGCATCTAGCTCAATAACTAGCTGCATCTAGCTAGTTGCCTGGCTGGCTGGCTGACTTGCTTGCATGTCAATAAATAATTCAACTTCAAGAATCTTCTCACATTTCAGTGTTATTCAGCATGATTCGAGACAGGTCGAGGCCAGTCTGCCGATATGTACGCTACGTACAAACATAGATATGTATCACCATATAAGCAAATGCATCTTGAACAAGCTTCTTAGAGTATGATAACTGTTGCTGGCTGCTTTGATTTTTCAAGCTTTGAGTAAGCGTGAGTGGAACGAAGTGTCGAATCGAGATAGATCCTCTGCAGGTGAGAATCTCTGGAGTTGTGTAAAGTTTGTTTCTGTTATTTTTTTTTTTTTTTTTTTTTGTAGCCATAACCGGACTTCGCATGTCCGATATATCAATGGCATGGCAATAAATTACAAAACAATTCGAATTGCAATAGTTTTAATTGAGTAATTAATTTGCTAAATACATTCGATATGCATCGCAATCTAACTGCAATACTTGGTTAGATATTCAATTCGAATGGAATTGTTCAATTGAGGTAAAGTTAGTGTTCGGATGCGTTCTTGCATATTGGGAAAGTTCAAAGGTTTGCGTTGAGTTTTTTTTGTTTTTGCAAACAATTTGTTTAAATAAAATCATGGCAGGTATTTAGTACTTAGATACTTTTCTTAATGCTGCACCTTATATATCGTAATGAATTTTAAGAAATCATGAATGCAAGAAAAAAAAAGTGATTTATAGGTTCAGTTTTTTTACATTTAATCTTCTAAGCCTCACTTCATTTTAATAGAACTTGGCAAAAAGACATCTTTTAAAGTAGCTATCTATATAGCTATATAGCTGCATTGTGTGGTAATTTATTGACTTCTCCAGTTCACAAGGTCAACCAACACTCAATACGCTGCTGCTGCTGCTGCTGCTGCTGGTCGAAATAAATTCACATAAAAGCAACAAAAAAAAAAAATTGTTATGCTTTATAAACAATAGTTCACGACAGCATTTAATTCATCAAAGTTACCAAACAATCATCAAGATTGGCATCGCTGACTTGAAATTGCAACTTTAATCAAGTTAACCATTGCTGCAGAGCGTGGATTTCAGTTCGAAAATGCGTAAATAATTCAAATTAATAAAAAATATTTATTCACTTAAATGTTGTTTCAATTGCAAAAAAAAGCACAATCTTTTGTTATTTAATGTTGCTGTTGGTGCAATGCAACTGTTGGATATTATAACGAAATTCGATTAAGGCTGCGTTAATATGGTACATTGTGATCATTACAATAACAACAACAACAACAACTGGTCAATAAAACCAAGGACTGTTAAGCTTTGTCTAACGCAAATGTTCAATAGTGTTGTTTCTTGTAATATATTTTGGCTTTCAATTAAGTTGCAGATGTTAAAATCTACTTATATAGCAAGAAATTTAACCAATCATCCTTATTTGGTGTTTCAAACAATATTTAGTACATTAAGTTTGAATTTATTTTAATATCTAGCTTACATGACTTCTTAAGGTATGAATGGAGAAGCAACAAAGTAATGAATATTTTGAAGCTTTAAATGCTACAGGGTAACTTGATTGAAGCTTAATATTTATGACATGAAAAAGGTTATAGTATAAGATCAAGAATGTATTCTGTTATATTTCTTGTACCAAAACTTTGGTTTTATTTATTTTCCAACAACTCAGACCTGAAATTTTAAATATAATCAGGATAAAATTTTTAGTTTCTAATTTAAGGTTCTAACCTAAAATTGCACAAAAAAATTCCTTTATTTTCAGATCAGAATTTGACTATAAACTCAGATCACAATTCAGGTAAACATTCGAAAATGTAATACTTAATTTCAAGTCTGAAGAGACGAGTATTTGCATGAAAAATTCAAGGCTGTTTTCAAGAAACCATCAGACCTCAATCATGCCTATCAGGCCTGAATACTACCCTGAATATTCATAACATTAACTTCTAAGTTACTTTTTTATTATTAATGAGGGTCTGGTTATATGAAGATCGTCACGAAAATGTGCACAGATTTAAAAAAAAAACAATTTCCATGAGATGCAACTTTCGGAACACCAATTTTGTATAATTGATTATATAAAAAATTCAAGGAAATGATATGATTTTAATTTTATAAGGGTAAGAAATAACATAAGAAGTGGAATAAGTAAAGAAACTACTAAGAAATTATTTTGGACCTGCCCGAAATTAAAATACTCCACATCCGTGTTGAATTAAATTCGAATATATGTACTTGGTTTTAATCTTATTTGGTCTATTTTCGAACTTTCTGTTTATTTTTTGGAAAAACTTATATATCGAATCTCATTTCCGGCACACAAATACATAGACGGATAGAGTTAAATCGACTCAGGTGGTCGATCCTTTTGTCCAAGATCATTAAAATTGTTTATAAAAAAAAAAATTTAATTTAAAGCAATTTCATTTAGTTTTTTGTAGACTAAAAATTTTTTTCTTGGTAATTTGCTTATTGTAATGGCACAAAATGGTTCTAATGACCGATTGAAGAATAAACTAAATACTTTCATTTTTACTTTTAAAAATTGTAATAACACTGAACAGGTGACTCAACATTTAACTAACAAATTCGCAGACAAGCAGTTGCATCTAAGGGTTATGCGTATTACTTTAAGAACTGTCTGACACCAAGAGTTTGTACTCGAGATATAACTTATAACTGAACAATTTTTATACCAACCTGATCGTGGTTTTCTCAAACATCAATTAATAATTTATTTTTATTTCATTATTTACTTTATTCTTGGACCCAATGAAACGTATATTCGTCCAAATTCAAATAGGCTAGGCTTTTTTAAAAAAAAAATATTTAGCTACTTGCTTTATTTCTGATTTTCGTTTTTATTTTTTATACCTGACCTGTAAAATATAAAATGTTATACCTAAACCTAAACCTATAAGTAATGTTTGTAACGCCTACAAACCTGTAACGTTTGTAATGCATAGAAATAATCGAGTCCGGTATAGAAAAGTGTATATATTCGTCCGTCTGTATGTTGTCCGTTAACTCAGGATAAGAAGAAGGAGTTGAGATAATTGGAATAAACTCGTTACACATGGTCATATGGGTTCAAGGATCTGCACTATTGAATATTTTTTAAATCCACTTATGGGCACGCCTACCTCCCATACAACGGGAAAATTGAAAACTTTATAAATAAGCTCATAATTTACCTACAAAAATAAAATTTTGTACGTATCTTAATATATAAAAGACAAGCGTCCTGCTCCGTGCCCTATATCGTAAAACATGTTCAGCCTGGACCAGAACCTGTTGTAAAATTATCCATTTGAAATTTTTGTACTTACTAAACCTTTTGCTCTATATCGTAAAACCTGGACCAGAATCTGTTGTAATATTATCTATTTGAAAGCTTTGTGCGTACTATACTTTTTAGAACCTGTTCAGCCTGGACCAGAACCTGTTGTAAAATTATCCATTTGAAATGTTTGTACTTACTAAACCTTTTAAAACCTGTTCAGCCTGGACCAGAACCTGTTATTAAATTATGTATTGGAAATCTTTGTACTTGTACTATACATCTTTGTACTATACATCAAACATCATGTCTTGCTATTACAGTGCTTCTTAATTAACAGAACCAGAACCTATTCGGTCTGCATAAACTGAACAGCAATTATTACATTCATTGACGTTGGTGTCAATTGGAATTGCTAGAATTAAATCACAATGTTCGGTCTTCTGATCCAAGTGTTAGTGATTAGCTACTAAAGTTAGGAAATGGAGATGAAGATATTATAGAAATTCCCGATCATTTTGTTTGTAAAGGTTCGCTTATTAACCCTTTCAATGGCTTGCCTGGAATAATCGTGGACAATTTTTTTGAGCTTATATTCCCATCATTTAAGCAATAAGGAGATTAAAAACATCTCTCTGATTTTTACATGAGCTGCTTTGCTTTTGGCAGACTGTCTAATATAATGGACAAAACTACGATAACGTTGTATTATAATATTTTAGTTCAACTAAAACAACCGGAGACAAATGCAAATGCGTTATTTATGTTATTTATATATGCAAATGTTATTATAAAAAAAAATTAAACTTTGCACACCAATCACAATACTCACTTTATTTGCAAAATTTATTAACACGCGATATAAAAAAATTGAAGGCTACTGTTGGGCATAAAATCAAAAATCTAACTAAGATTAAACGTTATATATCTCCCTGAAATTATTTTTGTCATGTTGGCACAACTTCACTTCATAGCACCAACCTATTTGATTTAAGAAAAAAAATTTGGAAAATAAAAAAAAAAATTTCCCAAAGTGTCCAATATAATGAACAAGTCCATTGAAAGGGTTAAATAGATTTTTGGCGATACTTTGAGTCTGAATAACATCAACCGTTATTCCAAAATTGCTATCCTGTGCCCAAAAAATTCCGATGTGAACGAAGTCAACGAGCAAGTTCTAAATATTTTAGTTGGTGACGCAGTGAGAGATTTGAGCACGGATTAAATTGAAGACAGTGATGATAACGATAAACAAAATTACCCTGCCGAGTTTTTTAATGAATTTTATCCTTCTGGAATGCCACTGCATAAGTTAAACCTCGAAATTGGAAGAATTATAATACTTCTTCGAAATTTCAATACCAAAAGAGATATCTGTAATGGAAGGTGGTTAGTTTTGAAAAACCTAAAAACTTAATTAATCATCGCACAAGTATTGACAGGTGCACTGGCGAACATTAAATAGTTTTCATACCTACAATTGATTTGGCCCCGACAAACACAGATTTGCCTTTCACTCTCCGGAGGCGACAATTTCCAGTTAAACTGACATTTTCAATGACCATAAATAAATTGCAAGGTTAAATATTGCAAAAAGTAGGAGTTTTTCTAAAAGAACTGGTATTTAGTCATGGGCAGTTTTAGCGGGCTGATGATGTAAAACTAAGCATTATAGATGACAAGGCACAAGGTTAATTGGTTAAAATTCTAAAGCCTGGTTTTCACTATGTCAATTTCAATGGCCAGTTGTTGTCAGTCACATGAAAAATGCCAACACGTTGTCATTTTTTTCTGTTTGACAATGGCGAAAAATAGGAAAACCTGATCTCTTCACATGTTTATAGCAAAAATTGCAAAAAAAAAATGTTATTTATGTGATTTTTTAAACTGTTAAATTTCATGTCAAACAAAAAATGACTAACAATAAGTGAAAACAAGCATAAGAATTTTTTTACTAGAAATGTTGTATGTACGGAAGTTCTATAAAAATAATTTAATAAACATGTTTTCAAATAAAAACCTTTGTAAATAAATCCAATAAATTTTTTGTCGCACTTTGTACTCTAAATGGTTCCTTCCCGTCGTAGGACGAGCTTTTACACTAGTATGTTTTATAAAAAACAAAGATGATTTCGTAAAACGAGTGTCATCCGGCCACGAACACGCCCACCTCCCATATAACTCAAAAATTTAAAACTCAATTGATAAGCTTGATATCTTGATAACAAAGATATTTTTGAAAAATGGACTTCATCCGCCCACGGACACGCTTACCTCCCATACAAACCAATAAATTGAAAACTTCATAACAAGCTTATGTCCCTGCAAAATTTGGAAGACGATTGGAAGACAAGATCATTTGGCGACGCGCTAAAGCGATGAATGTGCGATTGTCAAAAAATTTAAAAATCTTCCTTCGCTCATTCCGGCTATCGTTGGAAGATGGATCGCTTTTTGATCGCCCAAGGGATGAATGCGCGATTCAAAAAAAATTCAAAATCTTCCTTCGCTCATTCCGGCGATCGTTGGAAGATGGATCGCTTTTTGATCGCCCAAGGGATGAATGCGCGACTCAAAAAAAATTCAAAATCTTCCTTCGCTCATTCCGGCGATCGTTGGAAGATTGCTTTTTAAAAAGATTTCAAAATCTATCATAGTAATATGAAGCACGCTCTGAAAAATCGTTTAAATTAATCAAAAAATTCAACTTTTAAAAAATTTTATGAAACTGGGATAAAACAACGTCTGAAGAGCCCGCTAGTTCAAACATGCAACAACTTGTAACATTCAGCAACGATGCTCTGCAACAAACAAAAACCCCTTCTGCCGATTCGTTCGAATTCGGCGAATCTTCCCGGCGAATCACTTAAGGCTCCTCTCAGCGAATCGTTCGCGACTCTTCCTGGCCAATCGCCTAAGACTCTTCTCGGTGAATCGTTCGCGAATCTTCCTGGCAAATCGTTCGCGAATCTTCCTGGCGAATCGTTCGCGAATCTTCCTGGTGAATCGCTTAACACTCCTCTCGGTGAATCGTTCGCGAATCTTCCAGGTGAATCGCTTAAGACTCCTCCTGGCAATTCGGCGGCGAATCTTCCCGGCGAATCGCTTTTATGGCCTCAGCTGCTTACATTCAGCGATTCCCGGAAGACTCTCAGAAGAGCTCGCCGGCGATCGTTTCATCTTCCAAGCGATTCGCTGGAGATTCACAGACAATTAAATATGTTTGCAGGGGTTTGTCAAATACAAAATAAAATTTAGAATGTATGTATGTATTTTATATCAAAACAAAGATATTTTCAAAAATTCGATGTAGTCCGTCCACGAATAGCGCCCACATCTCATAAAACCCACAATAGCAAAAACACTTTAAAAGCATTAATATGTGAGCTACAGGAATAAGACTTGGTGTGTGAAAATTTTTCATCAAAATTGAACTGTTTATAAAATATCATCCGCCCACGGACTAGCCCATTTTCAATACTATTAAAGTATTTTGAAAAAGTAGGTTTAGGTTATTTCATAGTCAGGCTAGACCGACTAAAAATAACCGGGCTAGACCGACTAAAATCGGGACATATTTAAGTGCAACTGTGTTTAAATTTCGAATAAAATTTTTATGTTTTGTCTCAAAAACCGCCAAAAATGAACAAACCACCTAAATGAATTAAGGTTTCGACACTCATACTGTTGAAAGTTGCATTCAAGAAGGTCTTAAATTCAAAAAATTTTCCAAATCACTCCGACTAACTGTAACATTCTTTCAAAGTGAAACACCTAACCAAAATGCTTATTAAAGTTGCCAAGCCCGAAAGTTATGGATAGGAAGATTATAAGAATCGGGAATTTGTTTCTTTGCTTGAACCCTCGATCCAGCCAGAGACTTGGTTCAAAGTCTACCAGTATAGTCACCAGTACAATAGAGCGGAGAAGATGTACACCGCACCCTAACCCCAATGCAGCGGGCCACAGTTTCTCTCCGAGGCATCCAGGTAGCTCCTGAATTTTTTCTGCTTGAAAATTATCAAATAGTAACGAAAACGCATAACACCTTGAATAAGGAGTCGTAAAGAGTCGAAGCCAGGAGCCAAAGCTCCAGTTATCATAGCCATTGAGTCGTTGCAACCTAAACACCTATATCGCATCAAGATAACTATCCACATATAGGATATTATGCAACTAGGACCTGAAAAAAAATGTCCTATTTCATTCTACAAAAATATTTTCAAGAAAAGACTTAAAATCAAAAAATTTTATTAATTTTATTATTGTTCAAATAAATTGATCTAAAAATCGGAAGTTTTTATTGAAACATTTTATTTAAACTTCTTCAATATATTGGCATCTCACAACTTTTAAGTTTTAAACATTTTTTTTTCTGTTATACTTTTAAAATGGCAGCCATATTAGCCTTGCTTCCTATAATGATTTATGCGTTGACTTAAAATTTTATATCTCTGTTCCTGTTAGATATAACATGATGAGTTGAAAATCATAAATTGAACACATTTTGATTTTAATCCCACATACCAATTATTTTTATTAAATAGTTTGTTCATATTAAGAAAAATAATTAAAATTTTGCTGTCTAAATCATATTGTTTTGAACTTTAACGCTCTTGTTCTCAAATTCTATTTTTTAACAATAACACTCATTTTTGTGCTTATCTTATGTCAGAACTTACTTACTTACTTAGGTGATCATGACAACCCGTTTTCGGGTTACGGCCGACTTCATCAGCTCTCGCCAGGCGTCTCTGCATCGCGCGCGCCGTCTCCAATCTTTTTCACCAAGCGCTGTAAGGGCTTCTTCGGCTTGGTCAATCCATCGGAGACATGGTCTTCCTCTGCGTAGTCGACCCTCGGCTTTCACCTCAAACACCTTTTTCGCTGAAGCTTCTTCTTTCATACGAAAGACCTGACCCAGCCAACGTAGTCTCTGAATTGTTATAGGCTGAACTAAGTTAATGTTGTCGTAGAGCTCGTACTGTTCGTGGTTCATTCGAATGCGATAGTCGTTGCCAACTCGAACACGACCAAAGATTTTGCGAAGAACTTTCCTCTCGAATACCCCAAGAGCGGCTGCATCTGTTTGCGATACCACCCGCACCTATGATGAGCGTCTTGTTGAGTGTTAGTTTTGTCGATCGAGAGAGGGCTCTGGAATCTAATTGCTTACTTAGCCCGTTGTAGCACCTATAAGCAATGGTTATTCTTCGCTATATCTCCAGGCTGACATTGTTGTTGCTGTTTACGGCGGTGCCAAGGTATTGACAACGCCTTGACAACTTCAAAGTTATATTTGCCTGCTGTAACTTGGAAGCCTAGACGCTGCACTTCCCTATTTGCAGACAGCATATACTTTGTTCTGCCCTCGTTCACCGTCAAACCCACTTTGGCTGATTCCTTTTCGATAGCGGCGAAAGCAGCAGTTACATCTCTCTTGGTTCTGCCAATAATATCGATATCATCAGCATACGCAAGGAGCTGGACACCTTTGTAGAAAATGGTACCATTTCGATGTACACCTGCCTTTCGTAGGATCCCCTTCATGATGAAATTGAATAGATCGCATGATAGCGGGTCGCCTTGTCTGAAACCTCGTTCGGTATTAAAGGTTTCGGAGAGGTCATTTTCTACCTTAAAGGAACTGCATGTATTGCTCAACTTAATCCTGCAGAGCCTTCATCATTTTTGCAGTTATACCGAACTCAGACATTGTTGCGTACAGGAAATCCCGAATCGGGCTATCAAACGCAGCCTTATAATCAACAAAGAGAAGGTGGGTGTCAATTTGATTTTCGTGGGTTTTCTCCAGGATTTGGCGTAGCCACACTGATAAAGTCCAATCAGTGTTTTGGTATGCGACTTCAATCTTTAACACAATGCGCTCGAAAGAACCTTGTATGCGATGGAAATAAGACTGATACTTCGGCACAGATTGTCGGGTCTCCTTTCTTAAGTATAGCACAAAGTACACTGAGATTCCAACCGTCGGGCATGCTATCTTTTGCCATATTTTGTTGATGAGTTGATGCATGCACCTTATCAATTCACCGCCGCCAGTTTTAAACAATTCTCAGTTGGTTTTAAGTCGCTGGATAGCAACTTTAACCTTGTCATTCTCCAATGCGGAACTATGTCAGAACTCAGGAATTGAAAAAAGAAAATAAAATCTGTTATAGGAATCGAATTTTATGGTTCCAAAACCTTCGAACGCCTCTAGACGGTCTATTTTTCAAAACATCTTACTCCAAACTGTTTTTCCAACTCGGAGCGATTTAAAATAACTTGACGTTAGCACCAACACACGAAGTCAATTCCCAGTATTCACCCACAGTTAGAGCTTTTAAGAGAACTTCCGGTTGCTAAATTTTTAAATTCCGTTAGGTTGTTTTCACTTTCAACAGATTCCAACTCATAGCAGCCTCCTCATAGTTATATAGCAACAACCACAAGTTACTGCCAACGTTGTTGTAGCGCTTAATTGCAGCGATCGTGACAAGTTATTTAAAAATAATAAAATTTATAAAAAAAAAACTAAATATATTTCACACACACACACACACATACAGAGATAACGAAATTTTCAGCAATATGCGATTAAAGGAGGAACGGTCGATCAGTTGTGCGGTCGGTCGAACGCTTGTGTCGAACCAAGCCAATAACAAACGATTAAACATTGTCGGCGTGTCGTCGCCTCTAGCAAACAGGTAGGTTACGGTTATCACAGATGATGATTGTTGTCGTTGACGTTGTCGTAGCTATTGTTAGTTGTTTTTATTTTTTTTTTTTGTAATTTTATATTTTATGCCATCGTTATCCATTGATCGTGTAGAACAAAGCGATCGAATGATCGAGCAACACAAACACTGCATGCCTCAAAGTTAACATGCTGCAATTGCGAATTGCGCCCCGAATTATTATGGTATGGGATCGGTGCAAAATGTTTGCCATTGCTATTGTTATGGAAGTATTGGCAACAACAATAACAACAACAACTGAGTTGTAAAATATAAATGATCGCAGAGTTCAATAGGTTAGTAACAAAACAACTTCAATGCTTCATAGAGCAGGCGCTGAAGATGAGCATGTTAGCAACAAGACAGCAGCACAATTAAATCAATAAATGTTAACAAACGAGGCATAAGGATGAGGAGGAGGAGTAGGAGAAGGAGGTGCTTCCTTAAAACTCACTCAATTTGTTGCTGGATATTAGCCACAACTGACACATCTTTACACTTACTTGCTGCACACTATTTGTTGTGACCGCTTAACTAGCTGATCTAACTTTATTTACCTTAAGTTTATCCACCCCTACCCACTTTTCCTGCTGATTTGGCAATAGCAGACAACCTGTCGGGATAAATTCCTTTAGCCAGCTGTTGATGTTATCAGTTATCGCTGGGCATTAAAACTCAAGCTGCGACTGAGTTTGTTGTAGCTTCATCTTCATTGACGCCGAGGGGTGCCAACAGCTAAAAACTGTCGAATCAATTGTGGCTTATATGGCAAGACTCTTTTTTTTTCAAAAACTTTTTTTTTATTTACGAAATGAAAAGCGTTAAGCTCGGTAAAACCTTTATTCAATTTTGCTGTCTACATTGCTTGGCATCATCATGAATTGGTTGCGGTTGCGGCCCCCAATTGTTCGGGCTTTAATCTGCCTTAGTTATTTTGGCACGGTTAGGTTAGGTTTGATTATTTTTTTTTTTGTTTTTTTTTTTATTTCGTTACTTATTTCCTTTAAGGCGATGCTCTTAATGTTTGATTTAGCTTGGAATAGTGCAGATTTGGATTTTATGCTTTTAAGGTTTGTCTAGCTTACAATTAAGACAAAAAATAAAAACTATCTTAACAATTGAAAGGCGTGATTAAATAATGCTTATTCCCCTCCAAAACACAAAAACTGTATTTTTATTTTTCCCACAACTAAGGTCTTTCGTGCGACCGCCAGATTTTTCGAGTTTAACATGTGGCACCATTTGAATTATGTAATCAGTGCATTTTTCATCTTATTGCTTTTGTCATTGACCAAAACATCAGCTATACATTGCCGATCAGTTGGTTAGTTTTTTTTTTTTTTTTTTAATTTTAATAGTTTACAATAGAGTCACCTTCAAGAGATGTCGCTCAAAAATGCAATTAAATTTCAAAACTGGTTCATTCTGCAGCAATAATAAGAACACACTCTATAAGCTTCTTAGCCTCTTAGCCAACTAAACTAGCTTTAACTATCACAGAATGCTGTTAATGCTTCTTTATGGTGGATAGTTAATGTGAACAGCAGATATATTGCTTAACTTTACATATCAGTAGCAACGCATCAGGAGACGCTTAGCCAACAACCTTCAAATGTCTTATTTCGGTCACAAATGGTCATCTTCTAGCGGACTTTTTCAATAGGTACCGGTGTACAACACATGTACGCTGCTATCTAGAGCAAAAGTGATTCCTAGAAGCACATTATTAGAATTCTTATTAACTAAGATTTTGAGCGTAAATTGTTGCCAGAGTTGCAGGTAATTCCATTATAAAAAACAATACCATTGATAAACTGGAATAACATGTTTCGTTAGAATTAGTATTGAATTGATAGAATTTTTAAGTATCTTGGACTCGAGCTGAAAAAATGTGGTGGAAATACTTAGAATGACTCAAGTACAAGTACTTAAGACTACAAGAATAAAATAATTTCAGGCAGATACGGAACAATCATACATCCCATATTTTTCTACATTACAATAGTCTTGGACGCCTGGTTCCTTGTATTTCCTGCAGTTGTTATTCGAGGTAGTGCCCAGCCTTTTCCCGAAGGTCACCGCCATGCAGTGACTCGTGAGAGAATTCGTTTAAGAGAAAAAAACCGATGCCCACTCTACTTTTGTATAAAACTATGTTCCACTTTTTTCTCATAATAACTCAAAATTACTGTTGATCATAAATTTTATACTATTTATCGCCAGAACAGAAACATTTGCATACCTATGAGAGAAAATTCATAAATAAATGTACCCGAAATGATACTTCAAAATCA
Organism: Tetanocera ferruginea; assembly: GCA_958299015.1. NCBI lineage: Eukaryota > Metazoa > Arthropoda > Insecta > Diptera > Sciomyzidae > Tetanocera > Tetanocera ferruginea. Next base: position 141,029,400 of record OY282641.1, read on the forward strand.
AAAAAATGCAATCTTTTCAGTTTTTTTCACATAAAAGTTATTCATTCAATTTAGTTCCTGTTATGTCTTTTTTGGGGATTCCCAAAAAATATTAATAAGTACCATAAGCGCAACCAAAGAGGGGGTTTCGGGTTTTAAAAACCAACCCCCCCCCCAAATTATTGTAGTACCAAGCAAAATAGTATTCAATCAAAGTGAGGCACATGAAAAGCAATCACACGTTTTATGAAATGAGTGAAAACCCCAAATGTATATTTCAAATCGATTCTGGTTGATGCATAATCTGCTAAATTAGTCATATTTTATTCCTTCAGACTGCACATTAAGCCGGATCGATTTTGTATAGAGAAAAAAAGTGAGCTGGACACCGACTCCGAGTAAGAAGTACTCTTAAAAACTAGAAAATATTTTTTTTAAACACCTATAAAAATTTTTTTTGTTCTTGATATTCAAATGCATTTCAGATTATTGGAAAATTACTGAGCTATTCTTTATTTTGGTGTATCGTATGGTGTTCTTAAATCAAAACTGAGTACTATGAAAAATGCGTTTTTTATAAGTGTTAGAAAATATAAATATTCGAATATCATGAATTTTGTACTGGAGCGCTATCTGGCGCACATTTAACTAAAAACTGGTTAAAAGAAATCGAATTGCGTACCTAAAAACTCATATGTACCCACTAATAATATATATACCCACCAAAATTTGCCAGAATCAAACAGTAATTATGGCACTTAAATAATAATTGAGCTGAAGGAAGCTTTTGAATATCGATTTCTCACATTTTATATAATTATAAAATAAATTTAAATTCATGTGAATATCATGAAAAATACATATTGAACACGTATTTAAAACAACCTCTTTTCGAAAATGACAAAATATGGATTTTTGGGGTCTCAATAGAGTTTGTAAACACAAAAAATTTCCAAAATATTTTTAGTGTACCATGAAAATCTTTAGTTTTTTGCTTATCTTGGGTATGCATTCTAAAAAAAAAGTTTATGCAAAAAAATTCGTTTTCTGCAGAAAAAACGTTCAGAAGAACCAAAACCGCTCCATGGGGATTTCTCCGATCCAAACAAAATTATACAGAAATTGTTTTTAAGAGTCCCTCTAACTTTTAAGTCAGTGTCCAGTCAAATTTCAATTTCGATCCGGCTTACTAAACATGTTTAATTTTTGTTATATTCTGATTCTGACCCCTTGAAGGGTTGTTGGCAATACTTCTATTTGAGTTATCTTTTCAACTTCTAGCATGGAGGAAACTTGAAATATTTGAAAACAAATTAATTCAAAAGTAAGACGGTTGAGTCACTCGCCACTAAATAAATCAAAGAAATTTCCCATTGAATTGTTATTTTTCGTCCTTTTTTAAAGTCATTTTTAAACATCGATAACACAAACTCTGCAGAATTAAGTTTATAGTGAAGTCATGTGTGGAGAAGCCGAAAGTGGAAAAAAAAATTTACAATTTCTAATTTTCCATCGTTTTTTCCAAAATCCGTTACATAAAATTTCTCTAAATTTTTAAAAATTATCCGATATTAAGGAATTATGGCTTATGAGGTAAAAATATGTTGGTTTAATTTTTTCTTATGTTCGCCTGTTCGCCTTATTCATAATCTTCCATTGGATTTTCAAAATCAGTTTCATGAAAATCCCTCAAAATTGCGCAAATATTTACCGATTTTGGAAAAGTGTAGGAGAGACCTATCGTTAAAAATATATTATTTCGATTTTGTCAGCATTTGCGCATTGGACAAGTAATACCAAACTATTTTTTCAAATTCAGACTCTTTGTTTTTCATCCCATTTTTTTTCATTGTTTTTCATTTTAAACATCGATAACACAAACCACAAACTCTACAGAATTAAGTTTATAGTGAAGTCATGTGTGGAGAAGCCGAAAGTGGAAAAAAAAATTTACAATTTCTAATTTTCCATCGTTTTTTCCAAAATCCGTTACATAAAATTTCTCTAAATTTTTAAAAATTATCCGATATTAAGGAATTATGGCTTATGAGGTAAAAATATGTTGGTTTAATTTTTTCTTATGTTCGCCTGTTCGCCTTATTCATAATCTTCCATTGGATTTTCAAAATCAGTTTCATGACAATCCCTCAAAATTGCGCATATATTAACCGATTTTGGAAAAGAGTAGGAAAGACCTATCGTTAAAAATATATTATTTCGATTTCGTCAGCATTTGGTGCGCCTCAGACTCTTTGGTTTTCATCCCAAGGTGTCAGAAATTTAGGGGTTTTTACTTTTGGAATTGAGCATAATTAGTGCTCACTAAAGGACGAATTTTAAAGCTAGTGCCAGCCAATTGGGTATTTTTACAACGAAGTGATGTATGGATGAAAAATTTTTACTGCACTCAGTAAAAAGTTTCTCGGAATAAGTAAAAAGACATAATATTTAGAGAAACATGTTATAGAGTTTGCTCCAGAGAATGCTTTTCTCTAAATGTGGTACTAAAAAATCCCTAAAAATGATAAAAAGCTTCCATGCAAAAGGGAAATATATAAAAATATATCGTTTTTTGAGAATAAGACTTTTTTATTTTTGAAAAAAGATTTCATTTTATTTAAGAAAATACTTCGCACAATGAATTTTTTATCAAAATTTAGTACAGCCTGTTTCAAAAGAGAAGAAAATTTTCGCGCATGTTTGAGAATAAGAAAATAATTTTGAGAGCGTTCTTCATTCTGATTGGTCGACATTAAAAAAAATTGAATATTCTCAAAGCAGAAAAATAAATGATAAAAAATTAATGTATTTTCCTAAATTTTTTGTTCATCGCAACAACGCTGCGGAAGTACTGAATTTTATTTTTCAAAATCAACCAATCAAAATCAAAAAAAAAGGGGGCGTCAAAAAATAATTTGTTAGCCAAAATTTCACTTCACAATTTTTTCTTGAGAAAATAATTTATTTTTTATGTAATTTGAATTTGATTTCTCTCTCAAGATACAGGTTGCTGTAGGCCGTCGGTGCAACACCATACTTGTGCGATCATTTGTTCTGAATGTTTGCGCATTTAAATATATAGAAAAATAGTAAAAAACACTCAAAAAAAGCATAAAGTTCAGCGAACAGTACAAAAAGAGTAAAAAATTACGCTAGCTTTAAAAATAATTTCTCACTGCGCATCGAAAAATGAAACTAAAAAATGTTCTTCTCTTTTGACACGGGCTATAAAAATTTTTCGTTAAATTTTTCTCTATAAATGAGAATTTTTTTGCGAGAAAAATACTTATCATTATAAGAGACATTGAAATATATCCATTTCCCACAAGTGTAGAAATATTTATTTGAAAATGTGAAAATTTATTCTAATTGAATTATCGAAAATAGAGAAATTTTTTATCGGAGAAAGGTAGGTATTTTTTTCTGAATGTGTGGGGAGAAAAATATTGAATTTTTGCTGACCTTATTGGGACCCGAATAAAAATGAAAATATTTTAGCTCAAGCCTTATAACCTTCGTACAACTGCCAAACAAGAAAAAATCCATTAAACGGCCTATAACTGGTGCTTGCAAAATATTTTGGCCAAACAGATCCTAAACAACGTTGAAGCCAGTTTATTTTAAAACGACCGCTACCACTGCTGTTCACCTTCTGTACGAATAGAATGTCCTGACAGTGACGGTTTTAATTTAAAAAAAAAAAAAAAATATGGTGCTGGTCATGACTGAAGTTTGAACAAGGAACCATTAGTGCAAAAATTGAACGCACTAACCGCTACAACTCAGCCGCTGTAATTACGTAAAATGGTTTTTATATATAAGTTCTACATTGGATAAATTTCCCCCAAAAAAAAATTCCTGGTTGCGCCCCTGATAAGTACACATTTTTGTTTCTAATCTTCTAGCTATAAGCGCTTGTAAAATACAGACATTTTTGAATGGGAACATTTTTTAGGTTGTTAATTATGGTCATTCAAAAATGTCACATTGGCAGGAGTCATAAAAGTCCCGCTAAAAATTTCAGACAATGAAGTATTTTGTTATTTTTGTTCAGCGAACTACAATTTATTATTAAAAAAACAAAATTGGCCATTTCAGCCCTTGAAAGGACTTTGACCGAGCTTCTTATGATCAATTGTGTTGTGTGTGTGTTATTAAATGTTTTCACACAATTGACCGAGAACTGGAACTGAAACTTTACATGGCATTATTTACTCTCTGAGGTTGGCCATTGTCTGCAGAGAGGTGGTGACCGATCAGAAAAATTTTTTTATTGAAAAAACTTTTCGCCGCGACTGGAGATCGAACTCGGGCTCCGAGCATGCTAAGCCACACACTTAACCTGCATGCCACGGTCACTACAATGTATTATCATTTATTTAATTTATAAAATTGATTATTTATTTTTTAAAAACAGAATTGAAATTAGTAAGTATGTTCAATTAAATTTTTTATGAGAGTTGCGAAACTTAAGGTTAACTAATACAGTTTATTTTAAAAATTTTAAAATTTGTCAGTTTTCTACTTTAAACTTAATTTTAAAATTATATCTATTGTGGCTTATGAGATAAGCAGTTAAAATGAAAATAATTTTGCCTAATTCGTCTAAAACTATTGTGATTGAAATGCATTTTGATAATTTTATAAAATATTTATTTTAATTATAAGAATCTTATGAAAAGTTTATTTATGTTTAGATAATGATAATATTTTTTATTCGTTTTTTTTGCCATCAACATTTTTTAATTCTGTTTGTTGTTATCTGAAGAACTTATATATTTTATTTTGATATTAATAATATGTTAACAAAATTGTCGGAAAAGTGCGTTTAACTAGTTAAAAGCCATCAATAAAATACAAAAAAATAATTCCATTATGAGACCGATACAAATTCTATTCATTGAAGTTGATTATAAGTTACTTACTAAATGTAATTGTGAAATAAGCACTGAAGTTAAGTTTTGCACTAGTACACCCACACCTAGACCACGATTTGTGTGAACGGCTGGTAACAACGTTCCTACCTGATGCCAACTCTAGTAATTTTTCATGGCATTTGTGATTTTAGGAAAATTGGTGATTTGCCTACATTTTTGAAAGCCGTAAACACTCAATTATTTATTAATCGAAAACTATCAATTGATCGACCGCGTCTACGACTGACTGCGTGACTAAAAAGCAACACAAAGGCGCTGAGAAGAGACCAACCAAGATCATGAGTCCGACTGCAGCATAGAATTAAAAGCGGTAACAGCCAGAGACCCAGCAAATAAAATGTTAGCAACAACAATATCAAAAACAAACAGTGAATATCATCTACAATTTTGCCAAACTTAATTGTAGCAAAATGCTGTACAACAACTGGACCAACAGGCCTGCGCACTTGGCTTTGGTGACGATGGCGATGGAGATGGCGATGGTGATGGCGCTGGCGCTGGCGCACGATCTTGCAGATCGATCGTTCGATCAATTGCTTGGATTGCACACAACTTAGCGACATTTATTGATTAATTTATGATGCGACACATTTGCACTCGCTGCTACAATCATGGCCAAAGACATAAGAGCTGTGCAGAAGAAGATGAAGCCTCAACTATAACCCAAACCAACACAAAATAGGTAAAAACTATGGAATGCACAAAATTACACTAAAGATCATACATGCGTTGTTATATTGGCGAACCTAAGAGTAGCTCATGTTCAGCTCATGTTCAGCTCATGTGAAACTGCCAATTAGTCAGTTCATAAGATTGTTTTGACCACCGTGCAAAACGTTTAAGCGCGACACCTGTGTTGCATAGGTTTTTTTTGTTAAACAGTTCAGAGGTACTCGCGGATAAAGCGCACAGCTCTAACTTGTTGACAGCATAAATAAAACGTTTTAGAGTTTAAAGCGAGGCCACTGAATGATAACTTAGGCTGTTTAAGGAAATCACAAGGCTGAGTATGTAAGTGTTTAAACAAAAACAAAAAAAAGTGGACGAGCTTGAGTCAGGCTATTGTTTTGCTGGTTGGTTTCTTTACCGCGACCTCCACCTGACCCATTTGCTTTAGCTTCGCATGGCATGCATTTCTACCTCATTGCAGCTGACTAAGCTTTAAAGCTATTTTCATGTTTTAGAAAAAGAATTTAACAACGCATTGTTACATAAATCAGCTGTAATTAACGATAACTTTCTACTTCCTGTTTTGTAGCGAAATCCATCATTTGAACAGGTATTGAGAAAATTTTCTGTAGGTACCAGTGGCGTAGCGGAAAATAAACATAAATTTTTTATTAAAGTTTATTAATTTTAAAATAGGGGTATTCTCGCAAAATAGCAAAGATGCAAAATTTGTGAAAATATTGCAACCTTGCAATACCGAAATATGCAACACTGCGGGATTGCACAAAATCACAAATATTGTGAATATTAAAAGAAATGCCGCGAACAGGCGAAAACAAAAAATTTAAATACTTACTCTAACTCACACGAACTAAAATGAACAAATTTGTCTCAATCAGAGTGCACGGTTGCACGTCCACTCAAAACATGGGTATCACTGTTGCACAAATTGCACGAATTGCAAAACTTGTATCGCTTGTATTTTGTTGTTGTGTCATATCACGGATTTTAAGATTCTGCAACTTTTGCAATTCTTACACCTTGCAAAGGTTTTGCAAGACAGCGCGAATACCCTTAATGAATGTTATATGGTTCACCTATGTACCTTTTAAATATTTCAAAATTCTATAGTACAATTTCTTAGCAGTTCTGTTGATATGTTCGGGGGTTTACCCCAACAACGGGGGTTTGAAAACAACTGAAGATATTTCGATGAAATTCGTTAATTATATCTATAGAAATCCCGAGTAACACTGAATATAACTATAAGCAAGTGTCTTATATAAGACTACACTCCGGACATATTGATTGATCTGTTGATTGACAGAAGAGTAGATAAAGTTAGTTATAGACTTCGTCAGTTGTAAAGACAGTTCTAATTCTTAGTGTTATAGAAAAGTTCTATTACAAAAATGGGCGTAAATTAAGTAGCTAAAAGCTATCGAAAGTGAAAATTTAAGATACTTTAAAAAAGTTATATTTACACTGAGGTGATGAAACTGAGAATTTAGGATTATAGGGTTTTGTCGAATTCCTAATATGAGTGACATGCCCACTCTAGTAAAGTTGGATGTACGTTTAATATAGTAATATTATAATAAATTTGTGGGCACTTATCGAAAAAATCTCAGTACTGGTGCCTTAAGACCTTAAAGTCTCTTAAAGAGCAAGGTTTTTCTGAGTGATGACCCAGCACGGAAAAAGTGGGCGCAAATAACTTTAATTTACACAGAATTAAAATATACTCGAAAATAAGACGTATCTGAAACAAACAACGCTATAAAAGACTAAGAAAATAAATCAAAACTAAGAAAATAAATCTATGGTCCCAAGACATAGCAGCATATCTAAATTTTGAAATTTTTCAGAACATTTTAAAGATTTCAAGCGATATATCAAATAAAGTAAGTGAAAAATTTAAATTTAAATAAATCTCTCCGAAATTAGTCCACCGATCATCATCAAAACTGGAAGCAATTCTACATAAATTCGGTGGCGATGGTACTAATAACTTACTTTTAGCAAATTTCGAGTTATGGATATAGATATGGATATGGATATGGATATGGATATGGATATGGATATGGATATGGATATGGATATGGATATGGATATGGATATGGATATGGATATGGATATGGATATGGATATGGATATGGATATGGATATGGATATGGATATGGATATGGATATGGATATGGATATGGATATGGATATGGATATGGATATGGATATGGACATGGATATGGATATGGATATGGATATGAATATGGATATGGATATGGATATGGATATGGATATGGATATGGATATGGATATGGATATGGATATGGATATGGATATGGATATGGATATGGATATGGATATGGATATGGATATGAATATGGATATGGATATTGATATGGATATGGATATGGATATGTATATGGATATGGATATGGATATGGATATGGATATGGATATGGATATGGATATGGATATGGATATGGATATGGATATGGATATGGATATGGTTATGGATATGGATATGGATATGGATATGGATATGGATATGGGTATGGATTTGGATATGGATATGGATATGGATATGGATATGGATATGAATATGAATATGGATATGGATATGGATATGGATATGGATATGGATATGGATATGGATATGGATATGGATATGGATATGGATATGGATATGGATATGGATATGGATATGGATATGGATATGGATATGAATATGGATATGGATATTGATATGGATATGGATATGGATATGGATATGGATATGGATGTGAATATGGATATGGATATTGATATGGATATGGATATTGATATGGATATGGATATGGATATGGATATGGATATGGATATAGACATAGATATGGATATGGATATGGATATGGATATGGATATGGATATGGATATGGATATGGATATGGATATGGATATGGATATGGATATGGATATGGATATGGATATGGATATGGATATGGATATGGATATGGATATGGATATGGATATGGATATGGATATGGATATGGATATGGATATGGATATGGATATGGATATGGATATGGATATGGATATGGATATGGATATGGATATGGATATGGATATGGATATGGATATAGACATAGATATCGATATGGATATGGATGTGGATATGGATAGGGATAATGATATGGATGAGGATAAGTAATAAAATAACACCAATAATACAAACAAGAACAAGGGAAAAGATAAGGATGATCATAAATATCTGAAGAAAGATGAAGACAAAGATGGCTAAGTGCATATGCTAAGTGCATATCGGTTTTCCCATGATACATCGACTTTAAAATAAAGTATTATTAAAAGAAAGTTTAAATCGTTAATAATGTTTCAGAAATATTGCTTCACCCATTAAAATCCCAAAATAACATCGAATAAAAAATAAAATCGAAAAATAAATGACCGAAAAAAATATGACCAAGCCTACTTTATTGGAAATCCTCAATAATGACAACTAATTAGGTAAATAACTTTGTTCGATGTTGATTTATATCAGAATTCTTAAGAAAAACACGTATTTTTCTAAATTTCTAAAGTTTTCTGCGATTCTCTAAAATGCTTTTAAAATTCTGTGATTTTAGGCGTTCATGGGTTAAATGACATATTTTTGATAAATTTTAACATTGCCAAGAGCACGAAAATTATTTTATTAAATACTTCAAATTCGCTGTTCCTTTAAAAAATCTACATTCTGCAGAAAAACTAATTTACACACAAAAAAATTTCCAAAATAAATTTATGCCGGTGAGCGGATATTTCCATTTTTTACACCGAACGGTGTTTATTTACACCTCTCACCCGGTGTGAAATAACAAACTTATACGATCGGTATAAAGTAAGTAAGGCAAAGAAGAAAAGCAGCATCGAAATCACGTTAGCATTGACAAAAAAATTGTCGCTGAAAGTGAAAATCCAGAATTCATAAGTCATGTTCGTGAAAACAGTTTCGGGCAAAATTGACATTAAAGCAATAAAAGAAAAAAAAAGTTTAAACACTACTTAATCCAATCCGAATTTCGAGCATGAATGCCATTATATTTATTATAACATTATTTTTAACATTTTGAAGAAATTAAAATTCTAAGAAACACATACATATTTTCGAATAGTAAGAAATAACACCGTTCGGTTTTGAAAAATTCATAACTTTGCGTTTTGTAAATAAACACCTAACAGGGTTTAACACAAACATTCTATCGGACATTTACTTATTAATGTCCGATAATGTCCTACTTTGTTTTTTAACACCGAACGGTGTAGAACTCCCTCAAACACCGATCGGTGTAAAAATTCTATACAAATTTTTTAGTGTGTAGTTACAAAATTCTCTTTAAAATACATTTTTTGTCGCCACATGATTAATGGCTTTTCTAAAAATTTTCTAAATTCTTAAGTTCTCTTCCTACAACAACACTTAAGATAAAATAGATGTGTTCGCAAAATAGTTAAATACATTATTTATGCTCAATAATAATGCAACCAATTAATTATTATAAATAATTCCATTAATAAATAAGCTGTTGATAGTATGGGATGTCATTGTCAATAAACGCTGAGTTGTAAGTATTCGCTTAAATAAACACTTAATAAAAGCAACTAACTTCCTCTAACGAGTTTTAAATTATAATTTTTTTTTTGTTTTTTGAAACAGATACAGTGCAATTTTATTGAAGAAAAACTTCAGAGTAACTACTTAGTTGCAAAAAGATGTTTGCCCCCGGCAATCATGTTATGATGCTATTTTGCATATTCTATAATAGAGACCTAGTAGGAAAATGGAACTTAATTTAAGTTAATGTGTATGTGTGCAGACTTTCTTAATTCGAACTTTGATTCAAATTCAATCTTTTAGTAACTAAAATAGTTTTTTATGTGTTTTGGCGTTATTTCTATAAGCCATGTCTTAAAGCTTTAAATGCAAAAATTCTAAAATATTTCCGACTGGGTTATTTTGTTTGTCCTTGAATTTGACAACGATATCAATGTATCAAAAATGTCGTTACTAAGATGGCTCTTAGGTTGAATCTTTAATTATGAATAACAACTACTTCGTGAAGCAGTCGGACAGTGTCAGATGATATTCATGCATTCAGTGCATTTATAAAATTGATAGATTTATTTATTGACCTTATAATTCATGTCATCCCACTAGATATAGTTAATATTTTAATAATTAATATTTTACATTTATGCTAACTACAAATAAAATAGTGCAAAACTTTTATATAAAGTTTTAAAATAATGCCAACAAAATAGCAAATAAATTCCATACAACTTCATTAAATCCAATGAGTCAATTGCATGGTGCCATCATGAGTTTTCTGCGTATCCATGACGCTCATTTGTCGCACCAAACGTTTCATTGAAGTTTTACTTGAACCCCTGGAACCATCGAGTGGCGTGCGTTCATTGATCAGTGATGTGGGACGCGTTTTTCTGCCTGTCGAAGTGCCTGCATTTAATTCTAGTTCAACATCGGAGGCTGCATTTGAAGCTAACATATCTAGATTTTCATAGGAAGTCGGCTGCGATGGTACAGCTCTGAAAATAGTATTCCAATGTTTAAGTTGCTCTTCAAATATGGTAAATACTTACTGCTCTGGTCGACAATGTAGACAATCGCTCATGGTCCAATTCTTGCCGAACTCTTCACCTTCTTCCAGTGTCTGCGGCAAACGATGATGCAATGTCTCGGGTAGTCTAAGTCCGGTAAGGCCGCCAAGCATAGAGACAAATCCCATGATGACTAGAGGAAGCTTGAGATTTTCTTTACCCTTGGTAAGAGAAGAGTGTGTTAAATTTTATATATTCTTGATATATCAGTTACGGGTACCCACCAAATATGTTACAAATGGTATGACAATCAAACCCAGCCCACCTATATAGCTGGAAGCACCAATGCCAATACCACGTACTTGCGTTGGATACAATTCACCGGCAAACGGATATATAATGAGAAATGAAGCGGAGAGCAAAGCTTTTGATACCAAATAAAGTATAAGTGTGTCATCGACATCATCATCCGGTATCATAACCGTTATAACACAAGCCACGCCTCTGCGGAAAGGAATTTTTAAATTTAAAATACAAATAATGAGACAACGTTTGGTAAAATTGTACCGATAGAGCCGTCCATATCTTACCCTAACTTTGACTAGGGTTCTATTCCTAACTATAACCATAGCATTCACCAGAACCATAACTAACGATAACTATAAGCATAACCTCTCCGCAGGAGAGGATCAAAAATTTTGAGATCCTACGGGCCTAACAACCCCGCAGTCCCCATTCAAACTAACCCAGGCGCGTCTGCCCCAGATTAAGCGGCTCCCCCGTCTGCGGCTATGCCGTAGCGCTCGGTAGTCTTTTGACCTGTCTCTAGGTATAAACGGAAAAAAAAACAAAAATAAAACAAAATAAACAAACAAAAACCCAGAAGCGGCTGACCATACTGGACCCATTCTGGTCTGCGTCTGTACCGTATAGGTAGGTAGTCTTGAAAGCCTGTCCGTAGGTAAAAAAGAATATGTGAAGGTCATCCTGAAAAAAATTCACCCTGAAAATTACTACTAAAGGTGGCAGCTACGATCGGTGCAATAATTCTGGAGGTCCCACTACCATTTTCCCCATCACTACTGCGGCGGTGGCATACTCGGCCGCTGCACCAGTTAAAGCTACGAGCAAAAGCGATTCCACCTGAGAACTCATTTAAATGAGTTCCAGAATCCACCGATCGCCAAAAGAAGCCACAGCCGGTGACACCTAAACAGCGCCATAAAGGAGAGAGTTGGTGATTATATCAAAAACTCAAGCAAGCACCACCAAGCGCCACAGTTGATGACCCAGTCATCAGAAATAAGGATAAAATCCACTTATCCAAGGCCTGACAGATTTTGTAAAAGCTAAAAAAAACCACGTTCACCACGAAATCAAAAAGCGAATAAGCCTCGCAAATCTGTCTTGCGTCAACCTTTACCATAACCATAACCATAACCATAACTATAACCAAAACCATAGCCATAACCATAACCATCACCATCATCGTCACCATAAACATTACCATAACCATAACCATAATTATAATCATAACCATAACCATAACCATAACCATAACCATAACCATAACCATAACCATAACCATAACCATAACCATAACCATAACCATAACCATAACCATAACCATAACCATAACCATAACCATAACCATAACCATAACCATAACCATAACCATAACCATAACCATAACCATAACCATAACCATAACCATAACCATAACCATAACCATAACCATAACCATAACCATAACCATAACCATAACCATAACCATAACCATAACCATAACCATAACCATAACCATAACCATAACCATAACCATAACCATAACCATAACCATAACCATAACCATAACCATAACCATAACCATAACCATAACCATAACCATAACCATAACCATAACCATAACCATAACCATAACCATAACCATAACCATAACCATAACCATAACCATAACCATAACCATAACCATAACCATAACCATAACCATAACCATAACCATAACCATAACCATAACCATAACCATAACCATAACCATAACCATAACCATAACCATAACCATAACCATAACCATAACCATAACCATAACCATAACCATAACCATAACCATAACCACAACCATAACCATAACCATAACCATAACCATAACCATAACCATAACCATAACCATAACCAAAACCATAACCATCATCGTCACCATTACCATCAACATCAACATCAACATCAACATCAATATCAACATCAACATCAACATCAACATCAACATCAACATCAACATCAACATCAACATCAACATCAACATCAACATCATCATCAACATCAACATCAACATCAACATCATCAACATCAACATCAACATCAACATCAACATCAACATCAACATCAACATCAACATCAACATCAACATCAACACTAACATCAACATCAACATCAACATCAACATCAACATCAACATCAACATCAACATCAACATCAACATCAACATCAACATCAACATCAACATCAACATCAACATCAACATCAACATCAACATCAACATCAACATCAACATCAACATCAACATCAACATCAACATCAACATCAACATCAACATCAACATCAACATCAACATCGACATCAACATCAACATCAACACTAACATCAACACCAACATCAACATCAACATCAATATCAACATCAACATCAACATCAACATCAACATCAACATCAACATCAACATCAACATCAACATCAACATCAACATCAACATCAACATCAACATCAACATCAACATCAACATCAACATCAACATCAACATCAACATCAACATCAACATCAACATCAACATCAACATCAACATCAACATCAACATCAACATCAACATCAACATCAACATCAACATCAACATCAACATCAACATCAACATCAACATCAACATCAACATCAACATCAACACTAACATCAACATCAACATCAACATCAACATCAACATCAACATCAACATCAACATCAACATCAATATCAACATCAACATCAACATCAACATCAACATCAACATCAACATCATCATCAACATCAACATCAACATCAACATCAACATCATCAACATCAACATCAACATCAACATCAACATCAACATCAACATCAACATCAACATCAACATCAACATCAACATCAACATCTACATCGACATCAACATCAACATCAACATCAACATCAACACTAACATCAACACCAACATCAACATCAACATCAACATCAACATCAACATCAACATCAACATCAACATCACCATCACCACCATCACATTCACCATCATCATCAACTGATCAAAAATGTATATTACCCCAAAATCATAGACAAGCTCAGAGGCCATCGACGTCCCCATGTATCCATTAAATACCAACACAGCAAATAGCTCGGTATCTCCACCACAGCCGATAGAAAGAAGCTCACGTATTGATTGCTGCCCAAAGAGGGACCATAATAGCTGAGTCCTAAGTAGACAGTCTCATTGGCAAACCAGCTCAATGTTATGAGTATAGTTTTTAGCCGCATGTTAGGCGTACTGAAATATATAAAGGTCAAGACTTATATATTTAAAAACTACCATCAACAAAAGTTCAAGAACCTACCGACATAGATCGCGCACACCTACATTAATGGTTTTCTTCTTCTCCCTCAGCTTTTCACGCGATATTCTTGCCTCCAGCTTGCTTTTTATAGCAGCTGGAAATTGACGTCCATTCACACGAGCCATGCGTTCCAATATCTTCAATGCCTCTTCAAGACGTCCACGCATTAAAAGCCAACGCGGTGATTCCGGCATGACGAACATGTACAGAAAGTAAGCATAAAAGGGCAAAGAAGTATAATACGACAACTTCACCCAGTCGCGTTCCAAATAAGTAACAATCGAAAGCAACATAATGCCAGATGTATAGAAGGTGCAAGTCATGACTGTGACAAATGAACGATAGTTCTCACCCACCAGTTCCAGAGCTATGAGTTTAAAAAGTATTACCTACAAACACTAGTAATAATCATGCATTTTTACTTACATATAATAAAAGGTATCTGATAGACAGCCGGTATGGTCAGTCCTACTATAACACGACTGCCAGCCCAGGTCCAAAAATCGGTGCTCATTGAAGTGATCAAACTGCCCAGCAATAGAGTTGCCAAGCATGTGAAATAAGAAGTACGCCGACCGGCACGATCATTTAACAAACCAAATAGATAAACGCCAACGGGACCACCAGTATTGAGTGCAGCCAAGCCAATTGTGGGATAGATATCACGATCACAGACCAAATCAAACTTTAAAGAGGCATTCATAGATAAGTATTAAAAGAAAGAAAATTAAATTACTCGCATGCAAAAACTCTAGTACGCGAACTAGCTGCTAAAGATTATGGCTTAAATGTTTCAATTATGTAGATAGATGATTTTGCTTTTTAAATACATACATGATCGGTAATGACAAACATCAATAAGCACTCCAAATATGTACACTTGTTTACATATCAGACCTACATCTATAACAATTGAGGACCAAACACTTGTGGTATTGTATTCCCAACCTGTACGACAGTTTTCAATGGGCCATGAATTATTCGGCTCAAGAGTGTTTATATCGTTGTTAGCAAGGATTTCAGTCCAGTTGACAGCATATTGAGTGCATTGACTATAGGTGAGGGTACCGTCATCTTCCTTGAATATAATTATTGCAAATTAAAATAAATTCAATAGCAGATTTTAATCAAAATCAAAGATAAAATATATGAATTTGATAATGACTCAAAATATAAAAAAATATAAATAGCTGTAAACCTTTTCATTGACTATAGGTGCATTTCGTTAAAATGTTTATATATCAAACTTTTTAAGAGAGAGATAGTGCTTTGTTAAAAACTTCTCGCTTTGTTTTCAAACATTTCAAACCAAAACAAAAAGGTTTATAGCTGATCTGCTTTCACCAATTCTTGATACATGCCAAGCCTGATGGCCCACATTTAAAACCAACACTATAAGAAAGTGTTAAAAAGTGTTATTGCTGTCCCTTATTTCTCCATTTTATTTTTCTTTTCTTCAAAAATAGTTCTTCTTGAGAGCGGGGGTGTGGCGTAATACTATATGCAATATGGCTTCCTATATATCAGAAAAATTCTTTAAACTTTTTAGCATCTTACCAAATCCTGTGGTATGGACAGGAATTTACGCTGCTCCAGCGGTAAATCCAGCAATTCCGGTATCTTACACCAAAAATCATCAGGAGTATCGGACATAAATAACTGATTAAAAGCACAGAATCCACACGGTATGCAGGCAGGCAGGCAGATGCCAAAAACCAAAAGTTTCTGATACTTGCCAAACTCACCAATTGTAGGCAACAAATCATCCAAATCAAAAGCTTCCTGGAAATGGCAATTTTTATGTTTCTTTAAACTATAGCAACAACCACAAAAAACTTTACATCATCCTCTGTTGCATTAAAATTTTCCTCATATGAATCCTCATCGTTATCCAGATGAACGTCTGGATTTCTAGTGCTCATCACAATTAGGCTAGAACCGAACACGCTTAAAACTTGGCTATAACTGTGCAAGCAAACCCTTTAATGGTTGAAGAGAAAAGAAAAGAATAAAATACACTGGAGAAGACCCGCAAGTGAAAGTGGTAATTGAACTGAGTCTGTCACATTTGCACAAGAACAAAATAGAATTTATACTCTTTCCTTTTTGGGAAAATGCTACAACTTAGTTAGTTAACATTTATAAAGTTGAACAAGAGGCAGAAAATGGTTAAAACAAAACAGTTTGTTAAACAGTCGAGGGAGACAAATAATAAAAAAACAATGTATGTCAATCCACAACGTTATGTTGTGACCAGATAGAAGAAATATAGATTAATTTGAAAACTTTATTTTTGGAAAGCTTTAGTTTTGGAAAACTTTAGTTTTGCAAAGGTTATAAAATTAATTTTTTTTTAAATTTAAGCTTGAAGTGAAGAAGAAATTTAAGAATATTTGAAGAAAAAATAAATTAAATCAAAACTTTTGTGCTACCAAAATTTCTGAGCACTCTTGAAAACGTCCAAATAATTTTCGAACAAGCCATACATGGCATAGCTTGAAGTAGAGAAAAAATTTTGAAAATTTAAATTCGACTAAAAATTGTATTCAACCTAATTCCGCTCGATTAAAATATTTTGTCCAACAAAACAAAAATTTTCAATAAAGATTGGCGTAAGTTATGAACTCTGAGAGACACTAAAACTAAAACGTAGACAATAATTATGAATTTTTACATGATCTCCATAAATCGCATTCATGAATTTTGGTTCAGTAACCAATAACATGAGTCATATGAACTATTCATGTAATCAATGTTGAAAATACTCAAAAGAAAGACACACGAGAACGTGAATATTTCATAAGTTTGAAGTTCATAAAATGTGTGTAGAAGATACATGAAAAAAAACAAATTCCCTGGGGATCATCGAACCCGGGTTCCGAGCATGCTAAGCCACACACTTAACCTGCATGCCACGGTCACCACCAAAACATGCTAAGCCAAGACCAAAATTAACAACCTTGATGTAAAGATACAAAATTTTTTATTTTAAACTAATTTAAATTTTTTGAAAAATTATTTTTGCACAGAAGTTGAAAACCAAATTATTTTCAACCAAACATAAATTTTCAATCATTCAATTCGACTCAACTTAAGTTAAATTCTATAAAAATTTATTTTGACTATGAAATGTGGTAAGTAAAATAAAATTCGACCAAAAATTTATTGCAACACAAATTATTATTTTTTACTCTCATGTACTTGTTTCAATCTTATTTTGATTTATTGATCGAATTTATTCTAAATTGAATTGAATTTTGAAAAATATAATTTTATGTCCAATTGAATTGTGATCGAAAATAATTTTGGTCGATTTATTTATGAGCGATCAAAAGTTTGGTCGAATACATATAACTAGTACAAAAGTTACAGACGAAATGACAACATTTTATATTCAGTTCGAATGTTGTTAGTCGTCGACAATGTGTCGTTACTTATAAATGTTAAATAAATTTTGCGCGCATACTTTCAGGCAGACAATTTTTTCGAGCACTGTAATAGCACGAATGAACAGTTTGAGCGATATTAGGTGCAGGAGCAGACGTTTGTCTGTTTTTGTTTTAAGATAAGCTCGCGCAAAGTTCTCTCAAGGGTTGAAATGGTCAATAAGTTTTCTTTAATTTGGGCGTTATAAACATTTATTGTAAATATGGTTGCATTAAAGTTGCAAAGTTTTTCAACAAATATTTTATTCAACCAAATTCAATGTGTCGGTTTACCTACTAAAGGTTTTCTTTAAAATATTTCTTAATGTAGTTTACATCAGATGATTCGGCAGATCAATCTGTGCATGTTATGTTTAGTGTCGTTTACCTGCATGATCAGCCTGCTTCATAACCAAACTTCTCCATTCAAGACAGTAAGAGTTCTTCAAAATGTTTTTATAATTCGCAATTTTTATGATTCCATCAATCTAACAAAAAACTTCCAATTTATTCCCTTGGCGCAGCTCCAAATTATCAGGGAGCTTCCGCCAACCTCAAGTGTCTCCTATATATTCCGTTAAACCAGTATTTTTGTTATACTATGACCAAACCCGTCGTCAGATCTTATTCGGAAAATGAAAAACTTCCATTTTTCAGCATCCCAATTGGCGTGCTGTTGTCCAAAATTCAGTCTTCGCATCTCAAGAACAAATATTGGAACAATGATCTTACGAAGTATCTTTCTCTCGAACGTTTCGAAAATATTTTCATCCAAACAGCTCAAAATTGTGGTTTGCGCTACACATATCAGGACGGTCATGATGGTTGACTTCTAGAAAAAGTCATTGCATGGGTTTCCTTTCCGATAATGCTAAAGCAAAATCGTATTTAATTTTAACGAAACTTTTCAATGAATCAAAAATTTGAATACTGCGAAGAGATCTGGTAAAACTTGCAAAATATTTATCAGCTGGTAAATTGTTTTGTCGAATTTGCAAGTAAGAAACAAGCATTTCATTAAAGTCACAATAGTTCGATCGATACTTTTTTGTTGCAGCAACTTTAACTGCGTTACCTTTTTTTAACATTCAATAAACGTTCGCTGTTATATCTAGTTAATATAATCATTTATTTATTACACTTAACTATTATGTATTATTAAAATTACAATTACACAATGTTTATATCAGCTCTTGGCTAATTTTTCTTTTCTTTTCATTTCTTTTTACGTAAAGTTTCTTGTATTAAATTTACTTTAATTTAAAGATAGCATTTAATTGAAGATAAAGAAATATCTTTTACTCTGCATTTTCAATAAAAAATAATACAAATATTTGTAGAGGATTGATTAAACATATGTGAAGTAAGAAACAACGAGTTGTTCAAAGCAAGAACAATCAAATTTAGTTTTACACTTTAAACGAATTTCCACCTTAGACAGTATGTATAGATAAACTGAAGTGTTTTCTTTTCTTTTCAAATAAAGATATTTTTTATGTTATAAAATTAAACACATACATTTTACAAATTAAAGTTATTTTCATCGAATTGTGGCGTATATAAAAGCTGGTTTATAATCAAATGTTTTTGTATGTTTGGTTTTTTTTTTTTTGTTCATTTTTAAATTATTTTTATTTTAATTATTTTTACTTTTTATTTTCATTTATATTTTAAATTATTGCGCGTTTCATATGATCTTCAAAACTACAAAAGATATTTTGTCATCATATTTTTTTTTCTTTTCATATTACTTAAATCACAATTAGAAATAAACAGCTCCGACCTGCTTTTCTGACCTTCCAAGTGCGTTACTTAATATACTGTTGTCTTGTCGTCTGCGAGGCCTAATCCACCTTGACCACACTGTAGATCTTGCGTATGAACCAGAAGCAGGCAAAGAAACCAATAGTACCGGTGAGCAGGAAAAACAGGAATACCATAATTGCGGTATAGCCAAAATACAAAAAGGTTGAAGCGCCATCCTTGATTGACAGCTTAGTGGCAAAATAGTGACAGCAATAAATGAAGAGATAGACTGCTGTAAAGCCCGATGTTAAGAATGAGCGCCACCACCAGTGATAGTCCTCCGCACATAGATGGAAATAGCACAATAGAATTGTGGTCTCTGAGCAAGTTATTACCAAGATGAGAAATACCAAGAAGAGAAAACCAAACATATAGTACATCTGATTTGACCAGATGGAGCTTAGAATAAAGAAGAGCTGTATAAAGATGCAGCCAAAAGGTAGAACGCCGCCCATAATGATGCCAGGAATGGGTTGTGTATAAATAGATTGATCAGGTATTTGGCGTGGTATTTGATTTGTGCGCACTGGATGCTCCAAGGCCTGGAAGGGAGTAACAGAAGGAAATTTTGAGTTTTATGGGTTTTATAATGGCTGCCAAAATACTTACGCGCTTCCGGAAACCAAAGTAGGCGCCCACAAATGTCAATGGCACGGATACACCAAACCAAAGTGCCAGCAGCGCGACCAAAGTGCTAAAAGGTACCGCACCTGAGCTGCCCTCACCCCAGAGCACCAAATTCATGACAAAGAAAAGCGAGAAAACAATGCTAAAAATACACAAGACGTTTTTAATAAAAAAAAAAAAAATTAAATTACATAATTTGCTAACACTTAAAAGTTGAAATTTTTTTTTTTTATTAAGTCGTTAACTTGAGCAACTCACAGCACAAACTACGTTATGCAGACAAAAATAAGTGTGTAGATGACTTGGAATGGCACCTGATTTCCGACATTTAGCACATATTTTTAATTAACTACATAAGTTTTGAATTAAACAAAAAAAAAAAACAAACAAATTGGCCATTTCAGCACTTGAAAGGACTTTGACCGAGCTTCTTATGATCAATTGTGTTGTGTGTGTTATTAAATTGTTTGCACACAATTGACCGAGAACTGGACCTACATGTTTTATGCCGACTCCGAACGGCTCATGTTCTCAAGAAGCTTTACATGGCATTATTTACTCTCTGAGGTTTGCCATTGTCTGCAGAGAGGTGGTGACCGATCAGAAAAATTTATATTGAAAAAAACTTTTTGCCGCGGCTGGGGATCGAATCCGGGCTCCGAGCATGCTAAGCCGCACACTTAACCTGCACGCCACGGTCACCACTGAGTTTTGAATTAACTACATTTAATTACAAAAAAACGCGGTGCAAGAAGCTAATTTTATTGACAAAAAAAAATTATGTATGCGCTACATACCCTGGACAAACGATTGATGTCAGTATAACGTTACTCTTCCATTTGACTCCACCGAAACTCTTGTAGATTCTTGCTGATACATAACCGGCCGGTGTACCCAACGACACATACAATACCATGGAGCAAGTCATGAGAGCACCACGATTTGCAGGCGATAGAAAACCCAAGCAGGCAAATGCCAAGGTTATCAAAGTCATGCATGTCACCTGCACACCAGAGCCCAAGAAAACGGACAGCAACATGCCTTTGCGTGGTGGTCGGAAGACATCACCATGCACCAATTTCCAGCCAAACTCCTCTTGAGCATCTTCACCACTCTCCATCTGATTGTAGCGTGCAATATCCTTGTGCAGCGTGCGCAACATAATCATAGCAACCATGCCGGAGAGGAAGAGCACTATAACCAGCGAATTGAGTATGGAGAACCATTGTATATTAGTGTGTGGCATCGATTCCAAAATATAATCCCAACGCGATGACCATTTAACAGTATTATTCATAATAAACTTTACGCTATACGTGTAGGTGATGGTGAGCTTTTCATCACGTGGCAAGGAATTGCTCTTGACAGCCAGTGGATCCGTGTTGGCACAGTCGGGCTTCTTGGGATCAACATGATTGATGGAGCGTGGTACAACTTTAACGGATATAATGCGTCCACCATGCGCACGAAAACCAACACCCCACTCCTCGGCTAGACCACTATGATAGGTGATTTGTAAGTCAACATGATTGAAGGGATAGTAAAAACCGCGTCGATTATAGTTCGGGTTAATAGGGCAACTTTCATCGCTATCGGCGCGTACTAGACAACCCATGGGAAAACCAGTGCTGCAGTATTGTTTGTCATTTTCCAACGGATAACACCAAGTTACCGGCATATTGTCAACTATCCAATGATGCTGATAGTTGAGACTGATGCCTTTCTTTAGGACCATCAAGCGGCGTTCACTGTCGGAATCGCCCGTATAATTTCTGGAGCAAACCTGCGGAAATGGTTGGAAGAAAATATGTTAAGCGATTATATGTATATGGAAAATGATTTTTAACAACTAAATTTAAAAATTGGGGCTTAAATTTATAATTGTATTTAAATAAAAATTGCACTTGTTTAAAAAAAAAATTAAATAATTGTTCTTGGTTAGTTTTAAGCTATAGTTTAGAATAAGTTGTTAAAGCCTTCATAAACTTAGATATCAAATAAATGCACACTGTTCAGAAGCAATTTATTATCACGACAGGTGAGATCGTTAAAATTACCCAGACGTAGACATGCAATGATATGGGTCTACGAAGCTAAAAACAAGTTGATCTAGGAAAACTTTGCCCACCAAGAAATGGGTTGGGCTCAGGGACAACACAGAACATAACATCTAATCATGTTTTATCAAAGACTTTATCAAACAACATTTTTTTGACAAGTTAGTATAAAGAACTCTACAGTTGCTAACCAATGTACTCATGTAATTTAAGGGCACAGTTAACACAAAATTTGAAATGGAAAATAAATTAAATTATAGTCGTTCGTACAGGTCCTGTGGTTATAGTTGAAATTTATAAGACAGAGAAGTTATGGAGAATCGAATACACCGGTTATGAGTTGGTGTAAGTAGACACTGTTTGCAGATTTGCTTCTCTCGCTTATGAATTGCGTTTTCAATAGATTCAAACGGTTCTCATAAGGAGGAAGATTTAAAATATCAGTTCCACTAAAGGTTCTAATAGCAAACCAAAGATATCGTTTTTGGATTCCATTATTCAATCAACATGCACATTTTACTAGGGAAAAAACTTGGCTAGCGCACTCCAAGTTAGGACGCACTATTTCATAATACAATGTGGTAGTTTTAATCATGCATTCAATTGAATTGTTTGATTTTTAAATTTAAAATTCATCAGCTTATACGACTTTGAAAGTTGTAGTTGATGGTACTGGGGAAAAATATTAAGAAAACCCTTTTGATTTGAGTTTATCAATGGGCCGGTAGTTAATAACATCATTCCTGCAATCCTTTTTTATAAATTGAGCTACATATGTATAATTTTTTCAAAATATTGGAAAATAACTGTCGTTATAAAATGTATTAAGGAACGAAAGAGGTTGACACAAAACAGAACCACATTGAGTTTACACTGCGAAAGAAATTCCAGGAGCACCAGCGCTAAAATCCTCATCGATTGATCTGATGTACTTTAAAATATCCTCTGAAGAAAAGAATAAAGGTTAAAAAATAACTTTGGGTGACGAATTCATATATTCAAAATACCCTTCATCAGAACTGAAAGATTATGAACAAAATTACGTAAACAGACAACAAATTATTACGGCATCGTCAGCAAATTCATGTTGAGTATTGAATGGGAATGAAACCATTCACGTGAACCATGGGTATTGAAAAGTCAGCCTATTTTTAAATTTAATTAAAAAAACCTTGCCTATGAACTTAAATTTACTATATTTTCTCTATCTGACTTGTACCAAGTACTCAATGATGGATGGTATTTATCAACAGCTGTTAGAGCATGCAAAGCCCTCTTCAAAATGATATTGTTACTGTCTGTAGTTAAGACCAGGAAGATCAAGAAGTCGATTACGACTTTTATAAATACAATTCATTTGTTGTAAATCAGAACATATGTTTACAAAAAATGCATATTCTTGGTGTGTCTTCAAATTAGATGCTCAAATATATACATCATCCATCGTCAGAAGAATGCCATTTTAATTTAGGCAAATTAAGTGCCCTACAATAAAATGTCGTCAAAAACGTCAAAAAAATTTATAACATATTTTATTCAATTCAACAACATAAACATTGGTATAAAAATGCATAACCTTAATGCATATTCCGAGAAACAATTTCATATTTTGTGTCAATAAAGTGAATGCCCGACCTCTGCACCGAAAGAAGTACTGGTTCTGGAAGTCTTGGAGTATCTTATTTTCAACAAATCGTTAACTTCGGGAGAGTTTAAAGGTAACTGGAAAACGAATTCGATTGGCGTAGTTTTTAAGTCGGGAAGAAAAAAATTATATTTCTTACTATCGCACGGTCTCTTAACTTTCTACAACGTCAATCTTGAATATATCAATGGCTCACTAAAGTGATAAGTGAAAAATTTTAAATTTTCTGGAATTACTATTTTGTTTTCAAATTTCCCTTATTTTAACTGTGTTCTAACCAGCATTCCTTGATTAAGCATTTTCAAATACTTGACACAAGGTAAATTTTGTATTAATAGCTTCGAAAATGCAGTAAACTTATTTTCGGCAAAAGGTTACTAAAACTTTAGTGAGCTTAACCAAATGATTATTACGTCTTAATAACATGGTTTTTCATGAACGGTCAACAACAACTAATTTCGCCTTTTTTACAAACTTTGTAAGTCATCTTTTGCTAATGGTTGCCAAGTTGAAACTATTTACACTGATTTTTCGAAGGCATTTGACAGAGTTTCTCATATTTTAGTAGCTAAACTTGCTAGTATGGGGTTTCATTTCAAATTTATGAATTGACCAAAAACGTATTTAGCAGATAGACTTTGCTTTGTTGAAGTAGATAAAGTTAAATCTTCATATTTTTTACCAATATCTGGCGTTCTACAGGTTAGCATTTTGGGGCCTATACTTTAAATTTTATTTATTAATGATATCGATGGCGTTCTGCAAAAAGGGCTAAACTGATTTCTCAAGTTAAAGCAGATTGGCCTTTTTTGCGAAACGCCATCGATATAAGCAACTGTTTTACTTTTTTTAATTACTTATTATAGGCGGATAATCTGAAAATGTATAATGTTGTGCGAAATAGTCTTGATGTTTATTCTCAACAACTTGATTTAAATACAGTATTTTATTGGTGCATACTTTACCATTTTTCTAAATATAGCAAAAAGTTTTATGCCAAAAATTAAGAATTTTTTACTTCATTTTCTACTACATTTTATGTTAGTAACTCAAATTAAACTCGTGTTCATGAAATGATTGATTTGGGTGTTTGTTTTAATGCAAGATTTTCCTTTGTTCGATATTATGTGTACAAGCTGTGTAATTCGTTTTCAATGTATGCGTTATAAAGGCCAATTTTTCAGATTGAAAATTTTCAGATCCATATACAGTTTAGTCTCGTTTATCCGGACACTCGCTATTCCGAAGTTCCCTGTATTACGGACATCTCTAAATTCGAACATATTTGGCTTACAATTAGCCTCTCTGTCACTCTGGATATTAAGTCGACGTTGTTTACAAATGTATTTCATTAAGTTTCGTTATAATTTCATAATCACATTTGTAAAGGTATACATTTTTGTAAAAGTATTTTTGTGAAACAAAGTTAATTTATTATTATTTATTACTGATGTTCTTATATTTATATACAAAACTGTTTAATAAAAGTGATTGAACGAATAAAGCTCAAATAAATATTCTGCATACAATTGCTTCAATATTTCTTAAGGTTTCTGTATTCCGGACACATCCAGTAATACGGACATACGTCGAAACTATATGTGTCCGGATTAGCGAGACTATACTGCACTTTGAAGTGCCTTTTTTATTTCTTGTGAGATCTCGTGTAGAATATGCTTCTTTTATATGGATCCTTACTATGCCGTTCATACACTTAGGCTTGAACGAATTCAGAAAAACAAATTTAAATTATTTTGAGATCTTTTAATCTTGTTTAACTGACTCTCTTTGTATGTTATTAAATTGAAAATCACTTGAAGCTAAGCTATCCAATCAGTTATTCATCTTTAAGTCATTCATTTGTTAAGTGTAATTAATTTCGATATTCCCACAAGAAATTTGCACCATTTTGATTATTTTAAAATTAACTTTTTTGGAGCAAATTAATTGTTATAGAACCTTAAAATATAACTTTTAGATGTAAAATTAACTTAGATTTACTATAAATATTGATTCTTGTGATAAGAAAAATGTATTCAGCTTTGCGTTGAATTCCTAATATTTTTAAGTGATCATCAAATCAAGCCCTGAAAAAGTTGTAATAAATTTATATAAATATATACAACAAACTAAACTAATTAAACATTTTGATAGTTAAGGGATAGCCTATTTAGTTTTTTGGATTCTGATGGACGAATTTATTCCACTTTCTGGACTTATTTTTAGACTTAAACTCATAAAACATATATTTGTGTTGAAATGTGAAAAAAAATTTTAGCACATGTCCTACTTAAACCAATATTTTGCATTTATTACAAAACAGCAAAAACTTTAAATTAAAAATCTATCAATTGAGTAAATAAAATATTCTTTCAATACGTAAGCGGTCTAAAAACTCATCAAATAAAAATTAACCAATATTTTAAAAAAATGTTTTGCAATCCTTTGTTATGGTTGATTAAGAAATGTGAATCATTAAAAGTATAGTTTTTAAACATAAAAATTTATTTAGAACTTCCAGCTCATCTCATTTAAAGTTTAATTTTAATTTCTTATCAATCACTTGTAATGAGAGATCTTGTAAGATTTTTCAATAAGCAATACTCACCACTTCACAATTGACATCCTTGAGGAATTCAATTTTATACGGACTCGGACGAATACGTTCACCAAAAACAACCTGACCCAAATTTTCCACAGGCGAATTTTGTTCATTGGCTGTGCAAAAGTCAAAATGATGATACTCATAGGGAATGACTGACTCCTCGGTGTTTAAACGATTGACGTAGAGCGTAACTTCAGACTAAAAGAATAAAATAAAAGTAGAGATTTACTTCACAATTTCTCAAACAATAGATAAAGTAACTATATGTAAACCACACTAATAATTTACGATAAAAAAATAAATAAAACAAAATATGAGCAGCTTTTATCAACATTTTGGCGTTACGCAGTACAAAGAGAAATGGAAGAAGGGAAATGAAATTGAATTAAGGCAAAACTACGTCTTATCAATAATTGGCAAGACGCATGTTTTAGTATTAAATCATTAGATTTAAGTTTGCCATAAAAAAATTAAAAAATGGGGGTTATATTAAAAAAAAAAAATATTTTGGGAGAAAAACAAATTCATGAAGGCTGAGGCTGAATTCTATAATTTATATAAAATTCAACAAAAATCAAAAAATATATCTTCAAAGCATTGAATAGCAGCATATTTTTTATGGACTCGAATTCAACATAATTTTATGTCGAATTTGGCAATTCCTATCGATATGCAGAACAGCATTTTAAGTTCAACTCAAATTCGATTCCGATTCTCAGCCCACTCCAAGCAGAAACTAGGAGTAATTAATTTTCATCAGAACTTTTATTCCATTAATCTAATAATAATTAATTAATTAATCAACATGTTCTCTGAAACTATAGACGAATGTATGTTTTACATTTGAAATAGCTGCATTTACTCAAATCCCATAAAAATGCAAACATATCGCATGTTAAACACAATATTATTGGTTTTATCTA
Organism: Tetanocera ferruginea; assembly: GCA_958299015.1. Lineage (NCBI taxonomy): Eukaryota > Metazoa > Arthropoda > Insecta > Diptera > Sciomyzidae > Tetanocera > Tetanocera ferruginea. The sequence continues at coordinate 141,057,285 of OY282641.1, forward strand.
CCGAAACCAGTTGAGCTACTTATAAGCCTGCTTGATATGTTTGCTGGTATTACATAAATTTTACTTGATATGCATACATTAATATTTTCAAAAACATTTACAATACATATCATTTGTTTACATATTAATCGTTTTCAATATAATACAGCGTTAGTCATTTCTATGCATTAAAGATCCACTTGAACGGCACAACAGGCTCATCAGAACACAGTTAAAACTATGACAGTACATTAAAAGTGGCTACAATTTAACTGTGAATGTCTTATCATGGTTTTAATTTTCAATCATCAATTAAAAACATTCTTAGAAATTCGCTTTTTTATCTTTTTCTTCTACAAAAAAACTTATGTATTAGTTCTGCATATCATTAAGAATATATAAATCAAATATCTACTTTGCTTTTTATCTTAACCTAGAATCATTCGTAAACCTTCCGCTCGACGAAAATGTTCCATACTCACTTTGCATGCCGCAGTAGCTTCACTCTTGCTGCAATAGTTGACTGGAGCCAGACCCGGCAGATAGAACTGCTGACTCAACCCGACAATTTGTAACAAGGTAATGAACATGAGGGCGAGGCTATAGGCTGGCGGTTTCCATTTTAGTGGATTACTTTGATTTCGACTGTATTTCATTTTGGCAAATAAGACTGGCGCTATTTATCAGAATCTTACTGGTTCTATTTTTTTTTCTCTTTTTGTTGAGCTGCTGACGACGTAAAATTTTCACAAATGTCTACGTTCGACTATGGCGCTGCTGCGGCCTTCTTTTTCAAGACCAAGAAACTCCGTCAGCAACACCAAATTTAAGTATGTACTTGGTTCGATAGAACTGTTATTTTTCACAATAACACTCTTGTATTAAATGCAAAAATTTATTAGTTTTGCATTATTTTTACTTGTTTAACCAATTAATTTGTTCTATTCCGTATATTCTTTATTCTATAAAATGACAGAAACGTCAGCAGCAAACATGAAAGCGATGTTGTCCAATTTGCGATGTATTTTGTAGAGTATTGCGGCGACAGTGGAGAATTGTTGACATACAACGAAGATGTGTTCAATATAGATGGAAAGTTTGTTCGGCTATTAATGAAATTGGGAGACACAAGGGTTCAGACGATACAGTCTAGCAGCACAAATATATAAGACAAAACTCGTTTTAGAGGCTGATCTCACTCGAATTTTGACATCTACGGATAAAGAGGGACGTAGGAAGTATACGCATGTTCTGTGAGGCAGTGTCTATAAAAACTGTGCGATTCCTTTTGGAGTTTACTGCTGTGAAATTTGATTGTTTGTTATTTTTGTCTATAATTCTCTTGATTTATGTTGCAAATAAATTTCGTTTTGTCTTGATAGTAGTGTCTGACCGAAACCAAAATTTTGGCCGAAACCGAAACCGAAACCGAATTTCGGCCATTTTTGTAATATTCGGCCGAAACCGAAACCGAAACTGAAAGTCTACATACAAATTTGTTTGTAAAAACATTTTATTTTTTTTTTCAATTTTATTAAAAGCTTTCAAAAACAAAATAATTCAAACAGATAATAATAACGTATACATACGATAAATATTCTTTGAATATTAAAGTTCAACTTTAAAATAATAAATAAAGAGATAATTTTTAATACCACTTTAAGGAACTTTTTAGTATTTAGAGTTATTCGGTTTCGGTTTCGGCCATATTGATGCCGAATAGCCGAAACTGACTAAAAGGGCCGAAACTGACCGAAACCGAAACCGAAACCGAATATTTGGTCGGACACTACTTGATAGTGTTCTTTCGTTTTTTATTACAGTTTGATTTGTCACAAAAAAACTGAAGATTTTCACGAAAATCAACAACAGAATCGATTGATTGACCTCAGATGTCAAAGAAGGCTGCTTTAAAATATTCGGTTGTAAGAACATCTGCCAGATGCCTTATGTCAAAATAAAGCCATTACTCTGCCTTTTTTCAGGCTAGTGAGAATAGGCTCTTAAACGTTTTGCCGCTTTTAAAAGCACACGGAAACGTTGCTTTCAAAAACATTTCCTATTTAAAAATTTACTGGAGAGCCAGACGTATTACTGAAAAATATCGAGACACAAATTTCAAGAACTGACTGTCATATAAAAGAAAAACGTTGAAAGGTGTAACCTTTTTGTTGATCAAATAATAGCTGCGTTTTTTCCAACATCCAAATCCGATTTCCATACAAACAAAATCTTGCCTTCGATTTAGATTTTGTTTACTTATAGTTCTATGAACACGACCAGGGAACGTAAAAACGAACCAAAAAAAAAAACAAGACGTAAAATGTTTCACTTTGACAGCGCAATAAAATTGGAAGTTGCAGTCTTGTCATAGAAGTAAAATAAAAAATATATTTATATCTATATTTCTTACTTCTATAGGTCTTGTGCAATTAAAAGCACGAAAATACTTTCATCTACTGAAGATACTGACTAACACATAACATTCCATCAGCGTTACCAGTTTTGCACTATAAATAGTGCTTTCGGTATTTTTTGAGCTCTTGTGAGATGCTGCGGGAGAAAGTAAAAATCATCGCTTTATGTGAGAAAAATTCTCATGCGAGAAAATTTTTACCACATGTGCGATTTTTCCCACGCGAGAGAATAAAAATACCGAAATTACCACAAATACCTCACATTACCAAAAAGAGATTTCTACCTACTGTGGTAGAAGTACGCGTGAATGAAATGTGTACAGAAAAGGTTAACTAAGTGAATGAGCTTGTTGATGCATTCTTCATTCTTCTTCATTCTTCTTGTTGGTAGTTTGTTTGTGTTTAAAGTGTTTTCAATATTTAACAACAAAGGAACGTAAATAATTTTTAATAGCAAAGTGAAAAATAAAATAATTATGTCTGGAAGAAAAAGATCATTGTCGCATAGTTATTCAAAAACTCTGTAAGATTAAAGTATTTTTACATTTTAGGCGCATTTAAATATTATGAATGTGTTAAAAGAAAAATTATGATGAGCAGTGCGAGGACTGCTATAAGGCTGGAGAAATTTTTCTGAGAAATAATTTTTGAACTCAATAAAGAATTGAATTATTAAAAATTATTGTTTTATTAACTGTTGATAATTAATATGTTGCAATTTAAGTTCACTTTCGTTACATAATTTCATACTTTGCTATAAACACCGCTTTAAGTGATATTTTAAGCAACTTTGAGGTATTTCATTGACTTGCGGTAATTTTGTGGTAATTTGCACGATTTTGAGGTAATTTGAGGTATTTTATTGACTTGCGGTAATTTTGTGGTAATTTGCACAATTTTGAGGAATTTGAGGTATTTTTGACGTGTGGTAATTTGAGAGAATTAAATGCGAGAATGAGGTAATTTTGGAGGTATATTCATCTGACAACGCTGCATTCCATGAGCTGCAAAAAAGCTGGGCGGCGTCACTAGACTGGATCAAGGCTTCAGCAGAAGAAGCAGATGTGCAGCAAATATTTGCGAAAGGCATAACAGCACTTTCTGAAACATGCCCTTAAGATAAATAAATTTCTCAAAGTTGTTCCTTGACTACTTCTGGTTAAGGAACATCACAGCACAGCCAACGAAGTGAACAGCATTGTGCAACTTTGTCGTCACTTTACACTGCAGCTGAATGGTTTGACCAATCATTTTGCTGCAATATTAAGTGCTAAAATAAACGATGCTGCTGAGGAACAAATAAACACATTGTTGGCTGAGATGTGCGACGCTTGAAAAGTATTTAATTTGGTTTTTGCAATAAATTTATTAATAAAATATATAAAATTTGTTTCTCGTTCTCTTTGTTCGTACTCTTCTTGACCGTCTGGTGTCTCTACGCCATCTAAAGAGCCTGTAATCAAGTGCACCTCATTGTCGATATGTTGCTGCATGCTTTCGATGTTGGCTGGAACAATATTTCCAGTAATTTTGGGATCAAACAGCCAACTGTCTAAGGTGCACAAAATGAAGCGTCCATCAATCTTCCCCAAAGCATTGCCTTCGTAGTAGGAATTAAGCGTTGTCGATAACCAGTTCCATTGCACCTGATTATATTTAGCCCCATGAAAAGAATTAATTTGCTGACTTTTTCTTTGTTTTGTAAACAATTTCTGACAATGTTGTTGACATTTCTTACGTTATTTTACAATGTATTAGCTTACAGAGTTGCAAACCAAATCTAAATCTAGATTAGGATGTTGGAAAAAACGCAGCTAATATAATATTTTTATTTTATTTACATTTTATTTTCTCGAAACTGACAATATTAAGTAAGAACTTAAACAATCGGGAAATTTACAGATGATATCAAAACGATGACTTAAAAAATGTTCCTTAAGTTGTTGGATATTTTCTGGTCAATTACTTATGGAATTGATTTTTTGGTTTCTATAGAACATTGAGTCAAATAGCTCATTTGAAATGAATAATTCAGAAGTGCTTACATTGGACATTGGACTACTTACGTTTGTCAACTGGCAGCAGCCATTTTGGTTGGTTTTTCTGATGTTTTGCTTTCTCTTGGGTGTGTTCAATGTTTTATTAGCCATTCTTTATTGAGTGCGCTCGAAATAGTTTAGAATTGGTTTAAAAACACAGCCAATCTCATTAATTTGTTTCAAATGAGTTGAATTGCAAATGATAATTTGTATGGGAAATGTGATGAATTCGGTTTTCATTTGTCTGAATGAGCTGAAATGATAAATTTGGCACAATGTATACGTAGTATTAGCTGAATGAGCTCAAATGACTCATTTAGTCCAATGTAAACTTAGTATAATGTTAAATTATAAACAAAATCATAAGCCAAATAATCCTCGCCGCCAGCCGGCCACACACCCGTAGTCTTATTGCAGTTACTTCAACTGACATTGCCAGTAATGTGCCCGGTGGTACGTAGAAAATTAAAAATGTGTGGTTACAGCATGTTATGCAGTTGACAAGCTTGATTAGAGATGTAAATTGCGTACACTAGGTAAACAATACTTTTTCTTTTGTGACAGACTATAATGCAGGCTTCAAATAAGAGTTCCACACGGCGGCCATTTCCACAAAGGTTCGATAGTTAAAGAGCTAGTTCTCCAGTTTGGCACACCAGTTAGCTTGTTTAATTCATTGAAAACATTGCTCACCCAAGTTTCACTGAATGGGTTGCTACCGGAAGGGTTAAAAAAGTAAAGTATCTGAATGTGGCCATTATCATGTGTCATGTATAATTTTGAAGGCTCAGCTGGAATGGATAGCAAGATTTCATAAATTTCTTTCCCATTTTAAAGTTTCAAGTGAATTCGTAAGGCGGAAAAAAATCCGTAAATTATTTTAATATAGTAAAATATCATTCACAAAAATTTTAATTTTTCACTAAGTTATTTTATGTAATGAAAATTGCTTTTTCACACGTTTGCAAAAGGTGTAACCAATATTTTCGTTAAAGCTGACATGACTGAGCGAGCAAGCTATATGATCAGTTGATCTTCAAAATACTTGCGTAAAAAGGTGACAGAATGACACACGTACACGAGAGTTTCAGTCAGTTTTTTCACATTGCCCTTTAAAAACTGACAGAAACTTTTTTCTGTAGACTAACCAAAATAAGCGACAGCGTTACGGGCTATATAATGAGCCATTTAACCAGTACTTGTTTTGCAGGGTTGTCATCAGAAAATGTATAAATGTGTTGGAGTTTTGGTTAGACTTGGCTTCATAGATGCCAACCAAAATTCACACTCGAAATCACTAAATCACACAACATATATGTAAAAATCACTCGTGTGACACTCACAGCAAAAAAATCACGCACATAGAAAAAAAATCACGCAAAATCACACACACAGAACAGAAAATCACGCAAAAATCACACACAGAACAGAAAATCTCTCAGAAGCAATTCCAATTTTACAGCATAAAAGAGCATTTAATGCCATTCAATTTTACAAATAATGAGATATTTTCTGTTAATTGGTTACATTAGCAAAAGTTTATTGTTAAAAATTTATTAATGTGTTATATGTTAGATACAAATTATGAAGATATGAAGATATGAATTTTTGGTTATTTGATATAATATATATCTAGTGTCCGACCGAATATTCGGTTTCGGTTTCGGTTTCGGCCAGTTTCGGCCCTTTTAATCAGTTTCGGCTATTCGGCATCAATATGGCCGAAACCGAAACCGAAACCGAATATTTGATCGGACACTACTAATTCGGTTTTTACATATATTTCAATGGTAGATGTGAGTTCGCTTTCATCAAAATTTTTAATGGTGTTTAGTGGAACAAAACCGTGAAATTCAGTCATTTGATTGACCGTGTGAGTTGAGTCCAGCACAAAACGATAAATGTAGTTTTTTTAGATTCTAATATTAAGTTATTTAACTTTAAATACTAAAAAGTTCCTTAACGTGATATTAAAATGATCGCCATATTTATTATTTTAAAGTTGAACATTAATATTCAAACGGTCATATTCATAAAAATATCTTGAAATAGATTTAAAGTGCTCAATAGTCAAAAAGCTTTTTAGAGATAAAATGTTTTTTAAAATTTTGTTATTCATAAAAATATTGTCTCAGCTTATTTGTTAAAATAGGAACACTCTCAATTTGAAATGGGAACAGTGTCAAGAATGGTTCGTGAATTTGATAAATTCAATAATTTTTTGTTTATTTGTCACAATTTTATCAATACTTTGACATGCAAACAGTCAAAAAATTGTTTAATCTATGTTCTTCTGTGAAAAAATTGTCACTTATAATTTTTATTTTCAATATTTTGAAATGTTTTGCCATGTTTTAATATTTTTTGAAACAGTTTGAAGTATTTTTGACAATATTTGTGCTCACATTAGAGTAAAAATTTTAAAAAGGCTTTATCAAGGGTTTATTGAAGGTTACTCATTTAAGAAGCCTTTATAAGAGATTTTTGTCGTTATTGGACGTTTATGGATACTGTTTTTGAAATTTTTTTTTGTAAAGGCTTTATAAGTGGTTCGTAAATTTTTATAAATAAAGGCAAAAGAATATTTATCGAATGTATACGTTATTATAATCTGTTTCAATTGTTATGTTTTTGAAAGCTTTTAACTAAAAAATTAAAAAAAATAAATTGTTTTTAAAACAATTTTCATGTAGACATTCAGTTTTGGTTTCGGTTTCGGTTTCGGCCGAATATTACAGAAATGGCCGAAATTCGGTTTCGGTTTCGGTTTCGGCCAAAATTTTGGTTTCGGTCGGACACTATATATATCAGTGGAACTAGTTTAAATTGTCTGAATTTGTAATATGAACTTAACATTAACTTTTTGAAAGTTTAAACTTTATGCCTGCGCTGGCAAATTTCATTTGTAGTGTTTGGTTTGTTCGTTAATATACGTTTTTTCGCATTTACTTGAACGTACTCTTCAACAATAAAGTGTGTGATTAAAAAAATCACGCATGAGTGAAAAATCACTCGCTTCATTTCAGAAATCACACATTGTCACACAGCCAGCCCTCAAAAAAATCACGAAAAGTGATTTATCAATCGAAACTGGCATTTATGCTAGGCTTGCAGGGGAATACTTCTATTGTGGCTGCTAGTCTAAAAGAATGACATCATATTTCGAACACATAAAAAGTTCAACTTTATTTCATAATAAAAGCGAACGCATCACTAAACTTCGTTCGCTGGTCGTTTGAAATCCGAAGTCAAAAATAGACGTTAAAATTTCAACGATTACAAAATTTTGCCATTCGTATTTTTTCGCAAGCTTCCATGTGGAAGAAAGATTGCAGCCGGTTTTCGATTCGTGTTGAAATTAACTGAGCCAGACTTCATAAATCCACAAAAAATCCGCAGAAATTTATTTAAATATCGGTGCAATTTGATAATCGTAATTGTACAGATAATTTGTTATTTTTATTAAACTACATATTGCATGGCATAAAGTGCTGAACACAAAAAAAAAAAAAAAAAACGACGACGAACAAGGTGACAACGTACGAACGCAGAAGCGAAGCGCAAAAAAGCAGAAGAAGACAAGTTAAAAATCAATCAAAAACTCGACTCGACGACAACTAAAAACTAAACTAATTTAATTACAGAAGAAAAAAATAGGCACAAAACACATGTAAGTTAAAGAAATTGTTTAAAATATCCGAAATTCAACAATAAAATTCATTTGGCATAATTGAAGAATAATGGAAATGCAAAATTTGTGTTTTTTTACATGTAATTATATGGATTTGGGGCTCCTAAGTTCGATTCTGAAAAAATTAAGAGTCGCTCTCAAGTGGTTTAGAAGTTATAGCGATTTTTTATAACAATTTTTCGCCTGCGGCGCTTTTTTTCGTCTCAATATACTATATGTAAGTGTACAACAAACTTGAAAAGTACTTGCATTAATTGTTAAAATATAAAACTTAATATATTGTGCACACTTGACTGTTCACCCTTTTACGAAATAACAATAAATAACATACTTCTATGAAAACATTTATATTTCTAGTCTCAAAGACAAACACTTCAAAAGGACAACCAAAATTAGCACACCTCAAATTCTTTGAGTACAAAAACAGTTATATCATCCAAAATAATGCATAGATTTTTATGATTGAATGCTCATTAAAAAGGTTTTAGCATAACCTTTCTTTTGATATCCATTACGTTTACTTATGTTCGAAAACAACAACAAAAAAACACAGGTTTTTAAGCCCATTTTCATAAACGTTGACCCCTATAACTTCTAAACCAATTGAGAGCGACGCTTAATTTTTTCACCATTCAATTACTTAGCTCAAAACACGCATTTTTAAAAAAAAAAAAAAGATAAAAGACCATTTCCATTATTCTTCACTTGTTCCATTCATTTAAATATAGCGCAGATAGCGAATTTGACGTATTAAACAGATCTTAAGAAAATATTAATCATCATCGTCGTCAACGCCAGCCAAATCGTAAGCAGCGCTGTATATATCTGCTGCTGCTGTCACGAAGTGCATTCAACGAATCGAAAAGCGTCAAAAACTTTTATTTCCACACAGACAGAATATAATTGAAGAAATACTTTTAGCTGTATTGAACAACGAAAAAACGATCAATATGAATTCCCAAGTAACGCTGCAACTTATCCAGATACTGGAAAAGACCGTCTCGCCAGGTGAGTGATAGTTGTCTAGGCTCTAGCGATTAGTATTTGTGGCATTATCATTACATACCAACCTACCCTTGTTTTGAAACTCGTAAATTTAAGTGCTTTTATTTATATTGGAATTCAGATACTGCGCGCCAATAACCAGGATTTCAGGAAAAACGTGTTTCTCACCAAAGATAAAAAAATAAACATAGCGGGCATATATTTTATTTTGTGACTATGTACAGGGCCTTGTAGCCACCTCGGGGGGAATATTCTTAATTTTACTTATATTTAGGAAAGAGATATGAAAAATAACAGTATCCGCAATGGATTTAGCTCCTAAACTCATGCCAGAATATTATATATTTATATGTATCAAGCTAGCTCCGAATTTAGCAACTTTTATTGTCGTCGCTGAGATAACCTCAATCTTATACCCTTTTTTAATGAATTGCTCTTCAACAAGTTGTACTTTTATCATTATTTCCTCCATACTTAAGATAAAAATGAGCTACTGTCGGCCAAGAATTTTTTGGAACAGGCGGCTGAAACGAATTTGCCGGAATTCTTGAAAGCACTCTCCGACATTCTTGTGACGGCTACCAACAGTCCGGTGGCACGTATGGCTGCGGGCTTGCAGTTAAAGAACCATCTCACCAGCAAAGATGAAACCGTCAACTTGCAATATCAGCAAAGATGGCATCAAATACCAGAAGATACGCGGGAATATGTCAAGAAAAATGTAAGCTCTTTTAACGAAGTGGAGAAAACATAACTTAAACCGCATTATTTTAATAGATTCTTGCTGCTTTGGGCACGGAGAATACACGTCCATCTTGTGCTGCACAATGTGTGGCCTATGTTGCTGTTACAGAACTACCCATAAATCGTTGGGGTCTGCTTATTCAAACGCTGGTAAACAAAGTAGTCACTGAGGGCTCTAGTGAGATGGATCGCGAAGCTGCACTTGAGGCAATCGGTATGTTTTTTCTTGACACATCTTTTTAGTTTCTTTCTGCTATTTTCTACTTCCTTCCACCCATTGCTTAGGTTACATTTGCCAGGACATACGCGATGGTGTACTGGAACATCAATCAAATCAAATTTTGACCGCCATCATACACGGCATGCGTAAACAGGAGCCTAGCAATCATGTGCGTCTTGCTGCAACCACCGCATTACTCAACTCGCTGGAATTTACCAAAGCCAACTTTGAAAAAGACTTGGAGCGTAACTTCATCATGGAAGTTGTTTGTGAAGCCACACAATCACCGGATACTCAAGTTTGCGTTGCTGCTCTGCAGTGTCTGGTCAAAATTCTATCACTCTACTACCAATATATGGAACCATACATGGCACAGGCTCTATTTCCTATCACCCTAGAAGCCACTAAGTCTGAAAACGATCAAATAGCACTGCAGGGCATAGAGTTTTGGTCTAACGTTAGTGATGAAGAAATTGATCTTGCCATTGAGATTCAAGAGGCAAATGATGCTGGACGTGCACCAACTCGTGTATCTAAGCATTATGCGCGTGGCGCCTTGCAGTATCTAACTCCTGTCTTGGTGGAAAAGTTGACAAAACAGGATGAATGCGATGATGAAGACAATTGGAGTCCGGCGAAAGCAGCCTCAGTTTGCCTGATGCTGCTAGCTACTTGTTGTGAGGATGAAATCGTGCCTCACGTATTTCCATTCATTAAGGCCAATATTGAGTCGCCCAACTGGCGTTTCCGCGATGCTGCTGTCATGACCTTTGGCTCAATCTTAAGCGGACTGGAGTTGAACACATTGAAACCGCTAGTGGAGCAGGCCATGCCTACCTTGATACGTCTCATGTATGACTCGAGCGTGATTGTGCGTGACACCACCGCCTGGACATTCGGACGCATTTGCGATGTAAGTGTTTGATCATTTGAGATAAATATTTTTTATCACTTCACTTTTATTTATTTTTCTAAAAATTTTAAATTTTATCAATTTACACACATAATATCAAATAATATATTTTGAATACTTAATTAAATCCATAAAATCTGACACAATTAACTTATATTAATAATAAAAACAAAACTTAAATAAGCCCTTCACAATAAACTTCCCCTCAGAATTGACACCCTAGACGGTGTCTTCGTGGTTGAATATGTCGATGAAGTATCAGTCATCATAAGTGGTGGGTTGAAGAGTAATGTCAGATGTGCTACAGGTAGCACTTATCTCTACTTAGATGGTAAATAAATAAAAGTTTATGTAAACCTTAAAAAAAGGTACATCTTTCCTTGATTATAACCCTAAAGCAGAACGGGTCTCTTAAAAGATGACCAAATTTTCAAATACTCTGTTGATGCTTGCACAAAATTACGAAATTTCGTATTACAATCAGCCACTGCCCTTCGTTAAAAGTAAATTATTTGCAATGCAGGACATTTTCGTACGAGAGCGGCTTAAATCAGTTTTCGCAAAATTCAACATAAATAAAACTTCTGGTCCTGATAGTATAACACCAAAGAGATCCTGATATTTCTTAAAGTGCCTGCTTCTATCAGCCTTTTCAACCATCTGTGCAAATTTAAAACAAAAGTTCACCGTCGTTACTCCAATTTTAGATTCTCCAACTAAACTCAAACTACTATAGAGGCATCTCCTGAGCGTTGGTTTAATTTAAAAAAAAAATCACTATTATCAAATCTTACAAGGTGATACAGACTGGTGATACAGACTGTTTCAATTCTCAATGATGACAGCTATAAACAATACTACCCTTATTTCATGCTGACTGTGGATTTGACAAGAGAATGCGGACTCTTTTAGTAAACATACCATTTATAGCACCCGGCTCGTTTTAAAGTGCTGGTAACACTCATCAAAAAGTACTTAAAAACAATATATTTTTTTAAATCTTACGATTTTTTTAAAGAACTATAATGCAGATTTGCACTTAGCAATATCCAGAATAATTGACGAACCATCTACTATAACAGCTCGTAGTGAATAATCCTACGGTCGGTTTGTTAATTTAGTTATAAACGGAAATATAGGTTTTTAAGGGATACAATATTAATTGGATCAGCGTGGAGTAAGAGGGGTTTATCTATCGATTCCGATTGTACAAAAGAATTGTTCCTCCGAATACTACAAATGATTGAGTCTTTGACTTGAACAAATTTTGTACAACATTAGTTAGATAAGTAACAGACATGTCGTTGAATGATCAGATGAAGTATAAGAATTTGATGGAAGTATTGTACCGAACGGCACTTTTTCATTTACAGATTGAAATCACAGTTATTGCCTTGCCTGGATCTTAATTTGTTATCAATGATTGTTGCAATTTTATTTATAGTGTCTAAAATCGTCTTTGAAAAGGATGCATTTGGTTATGTCAACATAGTCGTAGGTATTTAAGCTATACGTGAGCACATAAATTCTAAAACTGTGAAGTTCGTTTTTGAACCACGAATTCAAACTAAGTGAATGCTTAACTAGAAATACACGTGAAGTTGCAAAAGTTCGTGTTCATGGATTCACGTTTTCATGACTTTCACGCATCTTAGCATGGATTTGAAGAGTCGTCTGAACTTCATTTTAATTATTCTGACTCCTCTCTGATGGATAAATTATTTTGACTTCTAAAAGATGGATAAATGATCTTTTGGTCAAGGTGTTCAGCCAACTATAATTTGCTTCATTGAATTGATAAAAAGTTTATAACTATTTGAATAATAAATAATGAATCGTCATTCTGATTATAATACTTATGTTTATAACACTTTATAAATCGAAATATAAAACACGATAAAAATTTTATTTTTATATTTTTATAGCTATAACGCATTATAAGCGACTTTATAACTTTCTGAACAAACCGGTCCTTTTTTTTAAAAAAAAACTACATAAATTTTAAATTGATTCTTATTTTTATTTAAGATATTTTCATAGTTCAACAAATATTGTACTATGGATATTTTCATGTCTTCTTGTAATTTTTTTAAGAATTATTTTATTTGACTTTTGTTTCTATGCTAAAAAAATGATCATGCCATCTTCTATTCCATCAGATAATTCCCGAAGCCGCTATCAATGAAACATATCTTAACACTCTGCTGGAATGCTTTATCAAAGGTCTTAAGTCAGAACCGCGCGTTGCGGCCAATGTTTGTTGGGCCTTTATTGGTCTTTCGGATGCCGCCTATGAAGCTGCCGAAAATAACGATGGCGATACACCCAATACCTACTGCTTGTCACGCTACTTCGAATATATCATCACTCAACTGCTAGAGACCACAGATCGTCAAGATGGCGCTCAAGCCAATTTACGTGCTGCCGCTTATGAAGCTCTCATGGATATGATTAAGAACTCACCACTGGACTGTTATCTGGTAGTGCAGCGCACCACTATTGTCATTCTCGATCGTCTCAATCAGGTGCTACAAATGGAATCGCACATTGCCAGCCACAATGATCGTCATCAGTTTAATGATTTGCAATCTTTGCTCTGCGCCACGCTACAAAGCGTCTTGCGCAAAGTACGCGAGGAAGATGCTCCACAAATATCGGATGCCATCATGACTGCATTACTTACCATGTTTAACTCTAGCTCTGGCAAAACAGGTGGTGTGCAGGAAGATGCTTTCCTTGCCGTCTCCACATTGGTTGAGCTGCTTGGTTTCAAGTTTGTCAAGTACATGGATGCATTTAAACCTTTCTTGTTTATGGGTCTGAAAAATCATCAAGAATATCAGGTTTGTTGTGCTGCTGTTGGACTTACTGGTGATATATGCCGTGCGCTCAAGCAACTTATTCTTCCCTTCTGCGATGAAATTATGACTTTGCTGCTGGCCAATTTGTCTGAGCCCACATTGCATCGTAGTGTTAAGCCGCAGATTCTGTCTGCCTTTGGCGATATGGCGCTTAGTATTGGCAGCGAATTTGTTAAATATTTAAATGTAGTCTTGGAAATGCTACGTGCTGCTTCGCAATTGCAGGTAAATTTCTTTTATTTACTTATCAGTTTACTATTCAGTGGCTTAAGTCCGATGACATTAAATGTGTTACCTTTTATAAATTGTTATACTTATTGCCAAAGCTGTTCGAATACAACTACATTAATGAATAAACAGGCAAAACTCATTTCAACATAAACTCATTCCCTTTCTAGGTCGATCCGAACAGCTACGACATGGTTGAATATCTCAATGAATTGCGTGAAAGTGTGCTGGAGGCCTACACAGGCATTATACAGGGACTCAAGGGCATCGATCAACAACCTAATCCTGATGTCTACCATATGGAACCTCATTTAGGCAATATTATTGCCTTTATCAAACGTATTGCTCAAGAGGGTGACACTTCCGATTCAATGGTGGCCAGTGCAGCTGGTTTCATTGGTGATCTATGCACCGCATTCGGGCCTAGACTCTTCCCGCTTTTAGATGATGTAATAATATCGCAATTCTTGGCCGAAGGCAAACGCTCCAAAGCATCGCGAACAAAATCGCTCTGTGGTTGGGCTGCTAAGGAGATTAAAAAGTTGCGCGATCAGGCGGGTCAGGCGATCGCACAATAAGTAGGAGAAACATAGTAAAGAGAGAAGTAAGACGATGTGCAAGTAGAGGAGGAGGAGGAGGAGTTCGAGTATAAGTAGGGCGATGACGGTGGTTTTTAAGGCTTAAGGCCTTGATGCAGTTATCAGTTGATGTTTAAATGTTGCAAATTGTAACAGATTTTTATTTACTTCTTACTACAATTTCAAGTGGTAAGCAATAATTTTTTTACATATCCATATAGCACGTGCTAATTGATTTAATTTCTGTCCTTTTTAGATTTCTGTTAATACTTAAAAATATTTAATGTAATTCAATTAATTAAGACGTAAACGAGGTGCGTTATAGAAAAAAAATAATCTTTTGTGCATAAAAAAGTCGAATACAAACCGCATCTCTTACTTTTAAATGTGGCAAAGCATACTTCTTTTCAATACAAGCAGGTTTTTTTTTTATCATTTAAAATCACTTTGCTATGTAGACTATTAGTCTTTTCTTTAAAGATTGCTTTATACATTATACATATATAATTTGTTCAATTATCTTTTTTTTTCTTTATTGCCACATTTACAATTTTGTATAATTGGCCAAAACACCCACCACATTATTTCTTTCATTATTATTATATTATAATTATAGTTCATAATTTGTGTAAGTTATTTTTTTTTTTAAATTAATATATATACAAAATTATATCTGCTAAATAGTAAAACAAAGCCTTGTCAACTAAATTTTTCCAAATTCTTTTTTTCTTCATCAAAACAAATTTAATATTAAATTTTAACTTTGCAAAAGAAAACACAGTAAGAGGTAGATTAAAAATGCGGTAATGAAAAACAAAACATAAACTTAAAAAATACCATAAAAAATAACAAAAAAAAAAAAAGGCAAATGAATGAATGAATGTGAAATTATGCATATAAAGCATGGTTTTTCATATATCTATGAATGTATTCTGAGTGTGTGTATGTATTTAATTAAATGCAGATTTTTTGAATGATGCGAATTTTATTTGTGTATGTATGAGTTATGCTTTTGAAACTATGCTCGAAGGCTATTTAAAAAGGGGCAACAAATTGCGAATTCCTCCTGCAAACGAACAAAATTACTGAGGAACAAAGCGAACTGATAAGCCAAAAAGTCCTTTAAAAACTCGGTCTAATAAAGTAGTAAATATCGGTCTAATAAAGTAGTAATAAAGTAGAAAAGTACGCTTTTAATACTTGCAAAAGAAACATTTTTGAATCTTTAGCCACATCTAAAAACGAACCTCTCATAAACGAAGGTTTTTTATTTGCAAACGATGCTTTTGTGTTTTGAACACGCATAATCAAAACTATCATTTATGTATATTTATTTATAGGGTTACAAACAAAAATTGTTTTTTAATTCGATTTTTTCACTAACTCTTAAATTGAGTGGCTCAAATACTTAATACTAGCCAATATTCTCAGACTCAACTTTTCTGTGAACAATTAAAATTGGTTTCATATGGGTGGAATGTTTATTTGGATGTTTGAATGTTTACCTGTTGAATCGAGAAAAAAATTTCGACCAAGTTGCCGCTACCAGAGCGTCTAAGAACCCATTATTTTTCTTAAGTATGTATCATGATAAAATACAATAGGAAAATTAATTATCGTTAAAAGATTGCATTTTTAATCGATTCATGAGCCAGTTTTTTCGTATCCTGCTTCAACCTGTATAACTTTATAACTATGTACATCATTTCAAAGCTTTATTGCTGTACAAAATTAAGATCAGAAACACAAAATTACCAAACAATAACCACGCGACTGATTTAATTGTTGAAATCAATCATTAATGCTTATTGATATTGATAAAAAAATTTTATGATTCAATTACACACTCATTTACTATAAACCGAAAGAGTATCATTTATGGTAAAAAATAGCATTCAAAACATACTTTTTAAAAAGAAAAACAACTATGATCAGAAAAAGTATCATTTAAGATTCATCTACGAGCTTTTGAGATGA
This sequence comes from Tetanocera ferruginea, assembly GCA_958299015.1. Lineage (NCBI taxonomy): Eukaryota > Metazoa > Arthropoda > Insecta > Diptera > Sciomyzidae > Tetanocera > Tetanocera ferruginea. The sequence continues at coordinate 141,073,937 of OY282641.1, forward strand.
GTAAAAGCTTCTTTTTCGATTCAATTATAAATCATGAATTTCACATTGCAATGAAATTAATTTTTGGGCTACAAAAATTTTATGAAATTTTATTTTTCAAAATTCAAAATTCGAAAAGAGTAATATATAAAAACAAAAAACAAAATTTGAAAACGAAATCGTTCGCAAAACTCTCAGCTGTTGACCTGTTTGTGGTTCAGTGCATCAGTGGATGGTTTCAAAGCATAGCGTATGAGTGATTTTGCGTTTAATTGCTTTATTGAGTGAATTCTCAGTGTGGTTGTGTTTGAGTATGAGTGAGAGTGTATATTTGAGTGCATGTTAATATTTGATTTCATGTGCTTGTTGAGCGAATTTATGTTTGTGAAACAATTGTGATTGTATTAGTCGAAAATGCGCGTGTGCGTGTGTGATATTAGTTTACACTGTAAGTGAATTTTTTTGTATGTTGCAAATGAAACAAACAAAAAAAAAAACAAAAAAAAAATTAAATAAAAATAGCAAACATAAATAAAAGCATAAAAATTTAAACAAAAACTAAAAGTAAAAAATTCAAATCAATCCAAAGGATTTTAAACGGAATTGAAAAATTTGTAAGATTTTAAATTGAATCGTTAAAAACAAAAAAAAACAAAATAAATAAATAAATCAAGTAAAACAACTGCACACGACATTGACACAATGACGATATAAAACGCGTACAAATACTTTTACATTTACTACTACTACTACTACTACTTATTACTACTACTTTATACTACGAAACGCATAGAAAACATAAGACATTCGTTATTATATATATTTAGTATATTTAAATTCCAAAGAAGACGCTTATATTTTTATAAACATTAAATAATAAACAAAATAAGTGAAAAAAAAACAAAAATACAAAAACAAATAAACGAACGAACATGAATGTTAAGCTAACATAAAAAAACCAACAACAACAAACAAACCAACAATAAACAACTTTCTACCTACATAAGCAGCAAAATAAGCAAAAACAAACAAAAGATACAAAAACAAACAACGTAATTTTTACAATTTTCTGTGTCCTTTTTTTTTTATATCATTTAATTTTTATGCAAAAGTCATATTAAAAAAAGCCAAAACCAATAAAAGTTAGAGAAAAATTATTATTATTATTATATTATAAAAAAAAAACGCAATAATAAAAACCAACCAATGCAACACCAAAACAACCACTTTCGAAACAAACACTCTTTTAAGCAAAACAATAACAATGTAGGCGCTACAAACAAAAAAAAAATAAAACAAAATATTAAAAATAAACGAACATGACGCGAACACTTACGAACCTTATTATAATAATAATTAAAATAAATTTAAACAATAAAAAAAATAAGCCCGTTTAAGATCTTTTAACTATATAATTAGTATTTAAACAATAACAATAATAATGCAATTGTTCAAATGAATACCTTAAATTTTGTGAATTCATAATTTTTTCTAAACTTATATTTTGAATAAATATTACTTTGCCACAAAAACAAAAAAATATATCCACTAACTAATGTATCAATTTTTTTTCTGAAGAACACTCAGAGCCTTAAAATCTCATCAACGAATTCTTATTTCAAATTTCATACAAATCATTTCAAACATCGATTGAAGTTCAGAGTGATGTTAGAGTGATCTCATCGTGAGTGAGAGATTGATGTCAGAGTGAGCGGTACCAGCGAAGCGATATTTTAAGTTTTCCTAGTAGATGCAATAAGCAATGCTATTCTATGTCAGAGTAAAGGAGTTTTTTTATTAGTATAAATGCTGAATTGTTTAGTTTTAATTTCAAATTTCATACAAATCATTTCAAACATCGATTGAAGGCTGGCAGCTTTCATGCAACTCTGACGCATTTTGTGATATCACACAGAAAAACACAGGGAAAGGTTGACTATCGTTTCAGCATCGCCTCGCTTGTAGCGTTCACCAAAATAACGCTATTTAATTGCTTCTATTGGCTTCAACAAATTTGATTGGTAGCAGGACAGTACCAATCTGATTACATCTATGTTTGGGTCAATCCTCCCGGCTTTGCAACACCAAAACAACGTTATTTAATTACTTCTATTGGCTGCAACAAATTTGATTGGCAGCAGGACGGTACCAATCTGATAACATCTATGTTTGGGGTCATTGTCCTGCATAAACTTCCATTTTATTGGTATAGAATAAGTACTGAAACTTCTAAATTTTGCCAATGATAGTTCTGAGGGGACCCTCGCCATGACATGAAAATTCACTCCATAACATGATGTTACCATCCACGTAATTGGGCTCCTTGTGGGTGATCTTTGACTTGTGCTTTTGAAATTTAGGACGACGAACCAATGTCCTTCCATTTGGTCCAATCCTATTTATCTTGCTTTCCTCACTTACACAATACGATTTTCCAAAATTTTAGACTTTTCCTTGATGTGTTTTGGTGAAAGCTAATAATTGTGGCTTCGTTTTGAAAACGCGCGCAAACAAATTTGCCTCATTCAATCGCTTTTTGTTAAGCTTGCTGGATATTTCGAAGTCCAAAGACTGATTAATTTCAGAGGCTATCTGCCGTGATGACTTGAATTACTCGCATATGTTGAGAATTTTTGACGCTTTTATCAAAAGTTTAACATTTAATATGAAAAAAACACCTGACTACTTAGCTACCCAGTGTTTGGGATCACTGATAATGGTGCCAAAGTTGGTTAAGATATCTCACATCGGATTCGGGGTCATTTAAAAGTCAAACCAAGAAAAGCTGATTGAAAACTGCATACAAAAGCACCAACAAAATTTTCACCCTGGCGTGATAGGCTTAAATAGACCTCGGATTCTAATTCAGAGACCCAAAAAAACATATAGAAAACATTGTCTGATCCCCGGCCAAATATAAATTTTTGACATTTTTTGGCTACTGTTAGAAACACTTCAGTGTCGATCAACATGATGCAAGCTTAACACAAATAAAATAAAAAAATAATTCCCCGGAATTGTGTTCTCTTCTCATTAACCAAATTAAATTCGACTAAATAAATTCGAATTGTAGAAAAAATAGCTTATCGGTAAAAATAGTTCTTGGAAATTATACGACTGAATATTTCAAACGAATAAACAAATTCGAGACACAAAATATTCCCGTCGGAACTCAAGATCTTGTCAAAGATCTGTGCTCGTTCTTGGAAACATGCAAAAATTTACGATTATTTTACATTTCAATTCGTGTTCAATTCTGCCGTAACAAACAAAACCTTTGAATATTTTAATAAGTTTTTAATTATAATAATGTTCGAATATATTTGTCTTCTTTTTTTTTAAAGCGCTTAAAAAAACTTTAAGGAGTACAGAAGCAGTTTTCGAACAAACAATTTAAGAAATATGTAATAAACAGCCAACATTCGATACAACGAGCTAAGGCTGAGTTCAGATATCTCTTAATATCTATGCTGGTTTAAAATATTTAAACCATAATTTAAACCATTTAATAATAAAAACTTGAAAAAATATTTATAACATTTTGTGATCTTGTTAGATATAAATAATATTGATACATTAGTTAGAAAGATATTAATTTTATATTGTTCATTTTTTTTTTTTAAATTTAAAATTCTATTGAACTTTCTATTTCTTTGTTTTATTAACACTGCAAAAAAATTATTCATATCTGGTATTCATGACAATTAAAATTTAATATTGAGTGTTTGAAAGCGGAAACGAGTGCAAGTCTAAACATGTTTTGAAAGTTTATTTAAACAAAAACAAAATGTAACTTAAATTTAAATAAAAACAAAATGCTTGCGTTGAGAGAATGCGATATGATATGATGGGGCGGCGACTATGAGGAGACGCAACGGAAAAAAATTCAACACTACATAAAGACGACATGAAGACGAAAATCCAGTGGTGTTTAATTTGCGTGTAAGTTTTTGTTTAATCAATAAAATTCAATACAAATTTAAATTATATTAAAAAGTATGAAAGTATCTTTCGTTTTGATTTAGTTTGTTTTTTAAATATGAAGTCAGTCAGTCGTTGTTAAACAAGTGATGCACAATCAGAAAATAGAGTTAAGCTACAAAAAAATTTGCCTCCAATTTTTACCTTAAGAAAGTTAAAAAAAAAATCCAGGATTCATAACCTTTATGTCATAATGAACATTATGATCTTTGTAGCACTTCTTTTGCTAAATATGGCCAACAAATTTTTGATAAAAGTGCTGACGTAAAAAAGAAAGAAAGAAAGAAGCGTTTTTAAGGCATTATTTTAGATAAATTTCCGTGTTTCATGATCACACTGTAAAGAATGAAGTGCATTTTTTGATTATTTTGTGAACTAATGCTTGTGCAGCTTGTTTATCAATTAAAAAACTTAAATTAAAAACCAAAAACAAATTTCGATATAAAAAATTTATAAAAATAGAAATGTAAAAATACAAAATTTTAATAAAAAATAACCGCTTTTTGGTTTATTGGTTAAAAATTCTGCACACCGGCGACTGACTTCAATTGTCTAATTTTCTATTTGTGTAATATTTTTTTTCCTTAAAAATTCTAAGCTTTAATTAAATCTAAAATAATTTTTTATCTAATAGAATTTCTAATTTTAGGTAAATGCGAACAATTTTCCATGAGACTCAGTATGATGATGTACCAAATACAAATTAAGAATGTTATGATTGTAGTTATGTAAGTGTGAATAGAAGTGAAGTGAAGTGAAGTGAAGTGCTGTGACGAAGTCATCATCATCATTCCATGTTTGATCGATACGAACGAACGACCGACCGATGGATTGAACATTTAGAAATTCTGCTATTGCAGATACCTAGAGAGAAAGCGAGTGTAAGAGAGCGATTAAGAGCGAAGCATAATTGTGTATGATTTTGCATCAATTAATTTAAACTAGTTTAATAACATAAGAATACTAAATTGAGCAAAAAAAAAAAAAATTAAAAGCGAACTTTTTGTTTTGTGTCTGAGAAAAAGAGAGAGAGAACAATGAAATGTGTCTGTGATTACAGGAAAGTTTCTTGCTCAAAATCAACATAATATATAAAACATTATGATAGCTAATATTTTTACTAAAATTTAAAAAAAAAACATTTTACAAAAAGAACGAAAAAATGAAAAAATTAGCGAATTTATTGGTAAATTTTTACAGTGTTATTTAGACAAAATTATATCAAGAGAGCAAGAAGCTTTCCTAAAAACAAAAAAAAAAAAACAAAATTAAATACATGTTTATTGAACATGTTTTGTATGTAAGTTTAAAATATGTTGTATGTAAGTTAGTAGTTATATTAAGTTGTATGTATGTCAGAATTTTTCATATATTTTGTTTGTATGCAAGTCTTAGACAAATGCTGCGCTATCCTTAGTTATTTAAGCTGAAAAAAAAATGTTCCATTCAGCGTGCAGGTGTATGTGTACGTACGTATGTTTGTATGTGTATTGTTAAGTTTAAATCTATTCAAATGATGCGTGTCTGAAATTTTCTAGCCTTAACAATATTTCCAACAAATAATATTTTCATCATTTTTTTATTTAATACCTTTTTTCAATAAAACTCGAAATTTAAGCAGAAGAATTTATATAGTTTGTTTTGAAGAACATTTATTTTCGATCATTTAATAAAACCAAAAGTGTGCGCTATATTTTTTTTTTTAGTTTTATATAAAATTACTTCCACGAAAGCAACAAAAATGTATTTTATCTTTAAAAGCAGCATAAAAAATAAATAAAAATAAAATTGTTTATAATATCAAACACATTTATTATAACATAAGGTAGCCTAATAGTTTTGTATGACTGACGACTGATAGTTTGTACGTTTTTTTGTGTGTGAAATAAAAATTTCTTTCGACGCAAAGCAAAAAAAAAAAGGAAAATTCGTTTTATTTTAATTATAAATCTTACGAGAAGCTGTTGTACAAAAATATTAAATGAAATCCTGGGAGCAAGCAGACTGGAATTAGGTGTTTAAACTACAGATACTGAAATTTCTGATACAGATGTTTCCATCCCAAAAAGCTAATACAAAGTAATTATACAGAAGTTCTATAAAGAAAACAAAACTCACTTCGGATACCGTTGACAAGCTAGAGAGTAGAGATTAAAGGTGGATTCACTGATCAGCTTCAGCAAGTTTTTTGTGACCGCTCCTTTACTCTCTCTTCGGGAATGTTCTGTACATCGATTCACTGACATCTTAAACATTCCGAAACTTTTGTTGCACAACAACACATTAAATATTGCGAGACAATGCTTCTTTATGTTGAAGCTTCAAAAAATAAAATATGCCAACTCAAGAAACTCCATTCTGCCAATTTCGCTCAAGAACATTCAGCAAGAAAGTTAAAATAAAGTTAATCAAGTCAAAGAGAGTGCTGCAAGTTTTTATATAAACTTCATATAAAAAAAAAAACAAAAAACATGCTGAAGCTGATCAGTGAATCCGCTTTAACAGTGATCTGTTGAGTCTTCCTTCTTACTAACTTACTTATTTGACGCTTACAACCGTAGATCGTTTTTGGCCTCGTCAAAGATATTGGTCCAGCCAATTCAGTCGTGAGCTTGTTGGCGTCAGTTGGTAATGTCAAGCGTCAGATTATCCGACTCTGGTCTTTTCAACGGAGATTCGGGTGTACTCTTCTACTCTTTGTAAATGTTTGCACACAATTGACCGAGAACTGAACCTACATGTTTTATGCCGACTCCGAACGGCTAAAGTTCATATTCTCAAGAGACTTTACATGGCAATATTTACTCTCTGAGGTTTGAAAAAATTTTTCGACAAAAAGATGGTGTTTGCCGATTCGTTCCTAAAGTCTTCTCCAAGATGTATCGGAGAGTAAATATCCGGTCGGGCCAAGTCTGAAGATGGGCTTCAGTCTTTCATATAATACGCTCGACAGAACCTTATATGAGATATATGATATATATCGAGAAGAAGCAAAGATATGAGATATGAGAAGAAGCCGTATTCCACGGTAGTTGACGCAAATGGTGGGCTGCCTGTTTTCTGGATTAGATAGAGCACACTGAGGTTCATTCGGCATGCATTCTTCCGACTATATTCTGGATAAAAGTTTGTGATTGCATTTAAACGGAGCTGCGCTTGTCAGACTTTTGAGATTTTAACATCGATTTATTGTACTTTACAAAATATCAAAGTAATGTCAAAAATACCATTTGACTTTTTTGGAATGAACTAAATTTATATTTGTGGTGCTGAAACACTCACGGTAAGCTTTCATATGAGGAGATGAATTAACATATAAATCTACATGAAGCAACAGGCAATCGCATATGGGGAATGTTTAACAGTGGAAATAATAAAAATACCATCTTTTTTACGGCACTACCATTTTTTTATACATTTACTTCTATTTAGCTCATTTGAAATTAAACTGCTTAATAACAGATTACTACAAATGGTTTGGATCATTTTGTTTTTAACGCCTTGAAAATGTCGAATTTTGTGCCAAAAAAGGACAATTTGCGCCCGGTTTTTAAAGTTTTTTTTATCAAACAGGACCGCTGCTAAGAGACGTCGATTGTCAATGGAAATTTATGGTGAACATGCTCTAGTTCAAATTACTTTTTAACGTTGGCTTGTTCGTTACAAAAGTGGTGATTTCGACATCGACGAAAATTCGAAGACACAGAATTGCAAGCGTTCTTAGATGAAGGTAAGTTGAGCGTACAACTGTTTAAAAGCCCTGAAAAAGATGCAAAAATAAATAAAAACGAAAAAAATAAAGTAGGTTTAAAATTGAAGCCAAAAAGTATCCGAATAAATAACAATAAAAAATGCACTTTATTTACCTTTGTTTATACATATTAAATATACATAATGGGTATTCACGATTCAGTGCAGTTAAGGGCTTTTGCAGCCAAAAAAAAAATTGAAGCCAAAAAGTATCCGAATAAATAACAATAAAAAATGCACTTTATTTACCTTTGTTTATACATATTAAATATACATAATGGGTATTCACGATTCAGTGCAGTTAAGGACTTTTGCAGTTTTTAACAAAAAATACACGAGGTCAAAAATCTACAAAAATACATTTCTAGTAAAGCCTAAGACTTTAGCAATTGTGTTGCTGTTGTGTACATTTAAGATCTGACAGATTTAAAAATAGTGATGCTACATCTAAGAGCTTATGAGCAATTAACTTGATAAATATTAATCTCAATTACAAAAAAAAAAATAAAAAACAAATTGGCCATTTCAGCCCTTGAAAGGACTTTTACCGAGCTTCTTATGATCAATTACATCATCATAAATATATTAATCAAATCATAATAATAATCTCAGTTTAAAGTGTGATGATGCAAGTGCACTGAATCGTGATAACCCTTATAAAAATCTGCTAAAAATTTAACACTTTCTGTACTATTAGAATAAATTGTATCTACAGTTTTCCTTTCGCTCCTGACACCAATACGACGCGCTCCTTTATAAGTTTATCCAATTCGCTGATGCTCAACTTTAAAGGTTTAAGTATTTCTTTGGTTTCATCCATTGAGCTTGCAGCATCCTTTTGCTCTGCAACCACTCCAGGAGTACGGCTTAAGCGTGGTGCCGGCTGTGGCACCATAACACCATCAATTATCTTAAAACTATTTCGCTCTTTGTTGTGATCATGTTCGGCAGCTTCACGCCATTCCAACACCGGATACACGCAAGCATCAATATCTTCAAAAATTTGCGACCATTCTTGTTGTGTCTTTTCGAGAAATTTCTCACGCATTAGTTCCTTCATAGCTTCCTGCTCACTCTCATCGGCAACATATTGCTGTATATCGGGCAGTTCTAGCTTCTGCTTAAATAAATCAAAGAATTCTGGTTCCAGTGCACCCACAGACATAAAGCGTCCGTCTTTTGTTGCATACGTATCGTAGTAGAAGACTCCACCATCGAGAAAATTTTGACCACGATCTTTGCCCCAAAAAGGCAAAGTTTGTGACATCATCAGCCAACTGGCAACATAGGCAGCGCCATCAATCATTGCAGCATCCACCACCTGACCGCGACCAGAACGATGTCGCTCGAGCAAAGCCATACAGATGCCCAGTGCACACATCAGACCACCACCAGCAAAGTCTGCTAGTATGTTAACCGGAGGTGTAGGTTTCTCTTTGTGCCGGCCCAGCATTGAGAGCACACCGGAGATGGCAACATAGTTTATATCGTGTCCAGCACGTGCTGCCAAACGTCCTTGCTGTCCGAAGCCAGTAAGACGTGCATAAATTAGACCCGGATTCTCTTTACAAAGTAATTCAGGGCCCAGATTTAGTTTCTCCATGACACCCGGCCGAAAAGGTTCAATTATGACATCATGTTGCTGCGCTAGACGACGTAACAGCTGCTGTCCTTTTGGATCTTTAAGATTCACAGCTAGCGTGCGTTTGCCATGGTGCAGCACATTCATGCTATTATCGGGTATCTAGAAAATAATTAATGTGCATGATTGAGTAGATTATTTTTGACTATTTTACTGTTTAGTTTTATACCTTATCAACACGAGTCACCGTCGCTCCAAAGTCTGCCAATATCTTGCCACAGAACGGTGCCGGCGCAAGGCCAACAAATTCCAGCACTCGGATTCCTTTAAGAGCCATGATTTTGCATTACTTGTCAGCTGACAATAACAACAAATAACTAAATATAGCAAAATATATAATTCAACACTTGAATTTAACAATTTTATTTGCCTCCAGCCCAAATCAGAGCGTCAAGGTACGATAACAATTTTACTGCATATTTATATTCATAGTACAAAAGTCTCGCTTAACCCTTGATTGACTAATTTAATTTGTTTGCACCAGACTTCAATGTGAGTATATGTTAATTGCAATGAAGTGGTATTGAACGTTAATGACTGCAATTTTATTGAAACTCAGTAACTGAACTTGGTTCAACTTTAAAAAATTCGGAGTTTGGAGTAAATTATAGGAATTTTCTTATAGGCCGGAGTTTTTCTAGTACTTCAAAAGTTCTAGTTCTAGAAAACGTTCTAGTACTTGAAAAAAATGGTAAAGGAGTGACATAGTGCGAGAGTAAACCATTTCTTCCTCAAGAAAAGTTACATTTTTTTATTCGAGAAATTTTTTTAAGTAAAAATGGGGAAGAATTACATGAATAGGTATAAACTTGAATTCAATAAAAATTAATGTTATAAATCTATATAATTAATAGGCTAAGGTTTTTTTTGTGACTTCAACTCCTCCCAGACCAATGGACCGATTTTATCGATTCAGATATCATTAAATCAGGTTTAGGCTGTAGATGTGCAAACCACTTTTAAAAATTGTGATTTCGCTTCAGGGGGTTCCCAATCTTTTAAAACAGAAATAAAATTTTTGTACAAAAATCCGCTATTTAATCAATTTGAAATTTAGTTTGAGAAGAGCTTATGAATTGGTCGAATTTGAATTTTTTTCAAAACTAAAACTTTTTAACCAAAATTATCTTTTATGCATTCCTCAAATGTCAATTGTCCGAAAAATGCAGTTCCAAAATCAAAAATTCCACTTTCCGAGCAAACAAGTCAATCAAATTTTAACAGTTTTCAAAAAAAAATTTTTTTTGGGTTTTTTGGTGTTTTTTCATTTAAATGTGTCATAAATCGAGGTTGTAGGTGTTCTGTAAGTACCTTTTATTAATTTCTGAAATATATCTTAGTATTATTTCTTAAATCTATTTTTTACTGCGTTTTTTTTTTAATTAGTTATGTTTTATAGCTGGAAGAGTTAAGGTGCGATTTTTTCGAAAAGTAATTATCTTTGTCTCAGTAGTAATAGGTCTGTTTCCGTACGCACTTTATTTGTCAAAATAAGAAAATTTGTCAAAAAGTACGGAAACGGTTTCAAGTAAGTTTCAAGCACAACAGCTGTTTTTTGAAAACAATGAAATTTATTTACTTTGTTATTGTATTTAAAACACTTTCGAAAGCATTAATTATGGATATATTAACTATTGTTATTAATTTGGTAACCAATTTCATAAATTTTTTTCACAAAGCAATGCAATAATTTAATTTTATCACTTTGGCAATCAGCTGTTTGAAGCTCGAGATTCGAGCTCGAAGAAATTTATCAAGTAAAGTTCGAGTAATAGAGATCGTTCAGAATAAGAAGTTTTTCCGAGGGAAAAAAATTCGCTTTCGGATTTATCCGCAGGAATATTCATGATTGGCTGTATGCACATGTAGACAATAATTATTGTATTATGGGCTGTATGTGTAGCGTATTTCAATGTCGAGCTAGACTCTTACTTTTTGCTGTTTGCTGTTTGTTGTTTTCTAAATGACCATGAAAATATTAAATTACATTTTTATAGGAATTGGATCGTTTAAAAATAAAAGCATAAAACATTCTCGTAAAGATAAATAAAAAATTATTTACAAAAACAATATTTTCAGTGATAAGCCGCATTTTGTATATAACTTAACCTATTCGATAAAAAATTAAATTAAGTCCATAAAATATCCATACATTTTGGCGATAGATATTTCATTTAAAAAAAAAAACATTTTAATTTTTGAGTGTATTTAATTTAAATAACGCAGTTTTTCTTAATTTCGTGCTTGATTTTATTTCTGATTTAGGTATACTAATAAATTTTTTCGCTCAAAATATTTTGAACTTAATTTACTTTTTTTTCTGGGCTTCATTTTGTGTCATTTACCTCAAAAGCTTTTATCAACAAAAAAATTTAAACGTGATTTAAAGGGTTATACCAGTGAGAAAATTGAATTCGTTTTTTGAGCTACATTCTAAAACGCAGCTTATTAGTTCGCAGGGTAATTTTATAACTGGCAGAAAATTTCCATGAAAATAGTTTTAGAAATTGAACTCTATTGAATTAACACTGCAAGATATCGGAAACAAATTGTTCAAAATATTTGAAAAGTTTAAAACTATTTTAACGAAGAGTTGAAAACTGGCAACTATATATATATATTTTCTATATTTTATGTATAGAAAATGAAGCAGTTTTTTCAGTTTCATAATCATTATTTTGAAAACCATCAATGATCATACTTTTGGAACATATATTTGAAAATTCAAGTTCTTTTCAAATACAACATGCAAAACCACTTTGAGTTGATTAAAACAGAATGATTTTCAAAAGAATGATCGGGAAAATAGTAAGACAAAATTTTAAACAAGTACTTAATTTCATTTTATCATATTTTTTATTCAAAAAAGGTCTTTAGAAAAGTTAACAAAAAGTTCTTAGAATTTTTCGAGTCTTTTGGATTGCCCAATCAATGAATGCGCCATTCAAATCTATTTTCAAATCTTCCTTCGCTCTTCCGGCGATCTTTTTATGTATCATTGGAACATGAAGCAGGCTCTAAAATGTCGTTAAAATCAACCAAAAAGTTGAATAAGTAAAAAATTTAATTGGCCTGGGACAGGAAAACGTCTATCGAGCCCGCTAGTTTAAAGTATGAAACAATTTGTAACGTTCAACAACGATGCTTCACAACAAATCTCTGAAAGCCCCTAAAAGCGCACTTTCTGGGGAATCCCTTAAGACTCCTCTAGGCGATTCTTTGAAAATTTTTTATGGTTATTTGAAAACATGATTTTTGAAGGTTTTTGCAAAATGGTTTAGCTCACTGACGGATTTCGGCATAGCCAAAATATTTTGGGAATCATCATAAAATACATCAAGGTTCATTTTAGGATGGGTACAAATGAAACTTTTTTTTTCAAGGCACCTTAATATACATGTGAAAGTAGACTAAAAACACAAGATGATTTGGTTTCAGTTTAAACGCCCGCTACGTATTACTCTGTGAGCAACTTTGCAATGCCAATGTACGTCTGATACCTCGAGGTCCGTCAAAATTTACCATTTATTATATAAATATAAAAAGAAATAAATCATTACTTCGTTCTGTGTGCTATTAAATAAATTAAGCAGATAAAAACTTTTTGTCTTTATCTTGTTTAATTTTTCTATACAAAAATGCTAGAATGATATCGTTTCTTATAACAAACAGGTGTATGCAAGTCCCTTCTAGATACTGAAAGTGAAAAGTAACCAGTCAGACGTTAAAGTGTACAAGTCCATTCAAGTGTTAATGCAGGCATACGAGTATTTTATTCAGGCCAGTGGTCTGAAAGCCATACACGATCTCTTTTAAAATGTTCACACATTATGAGTTGTTAAAGTGTAGTGATTAAAGTAGCCTAATTGACCGCATTAATATCAATTTAGTTTTGATTGTTGGTCGCGCTGTCTGAAAGTAAAGTGTGCTATACTTTAAATTATTAAGTTTTGATTGAACCAACGAATGCGTAACGTGAATAGATATATATACCAGCGTGGAATGGCCAACCTTATAGAATACAAAGAAATTAATCAAAAAACCCAAAAAGACAATAATTTTGTTAGCAATATGTGGGTCATTAGTACAAAATTTTAATTCAAAATATAATTTGAAAGCATGTTGAACACACCAATCTGCAAAAAATGGTTTGATTTAAAGAGAGAGATTCTTAAGAGAAGCACGATCTTTAAAAAACTTAGCAAAAGAATATACACACATAATTGTTTATATAAATATGTATATATATGTTATTTATTTATTGTATAATATATTACATGTTGTAAAAATATTTTCCTCTTGTAACTTACTCTTGTTGTTAAGTGTTTTTAAAAAATTTTCACATTGCAAAATTTTTCGTCAATTCCTTTAAACTTAAGCATTTGCGATATAAAATAGCTCGACTATCAGTTATGGAAGCATTTTGCAGCATCTCCTGCACAACCGTATGAATACAATGCAAATCATAGCGCACATGATGATTGTTCAAAGTATATGCATTAAAAATTAGATATTTGTCAACATTGACTGTGCCAGCAGCTGCATCTGCTGAGCTCTGTTTAATATTATTATTGCACTGTGCTGTGCGCTTTGCTGCTATATACTCGAGCATGTTGATAAAATCGTAGAAATTCAGGCCAAAACTGGCACGCAACATTGTATGGCAGTGCTCGTCGAAATCTTCCATCTGACGGCAATCTTCAATCTCGGCAATAACCTGCTGCATATTCGTTGCAAGATTTTTCCAAATTTTCAGCAGATTACAGGCATTAAACCAGTTGTGATTGACGGATATAGTGTCGGTGACATTGTGTACTTGATGATACCAGCCGCTAGGCACAAAAATGGATTCATTCTCCTTCTGTTCGATGATAAAGTGGCGTACATGCTGCTCCGTTAACAATTGCTCACTAATGCGAAAGGGCACATTGCCGAGTTTGTCTTTCAGACGATTTTCTTCACCGGGCGGCAATAGTAACCAGCGTTTGTAGCCTATTATGTTAGTAGACCAGCTGTACGAGCCAAATACGTCAGCGTGAAATGGCGTCCTGTAGAGCACAATGCATAAAAGTTATTTTTGAATGTCTCAAGTTTATCAATTTTTATATTTACCACGAATCCTTTGGTCCCATATAAACGAAACGATAATCATCTTTTGCGTTATCTATAAGATATTCGTTTAACCAATCGGAAGCAAAATACTTAGGAACTGTATAAAAATCGTAGTCTGGCATCTGAGCCTTCAAATGCCAGTCTTTGAGGTAGAGATTTTCAGTTTTTACGGTGGGTTCATCAAAATTTAAGTTACAATTGCTAGGCGTTATGCTTGTTTTGACATTGTGGTTGATTTCCTCTCCACATTTTTGCTGCCAATAATCGAGGTAGTCATAGAAATTCATCTCACACTTGGCGTGACTGTTGAAATATTCTCTGGAACAGTTGGCAACCGGCACACGGCAGTTGCCCACCTTGTGCCTGAGGTAATCATAGTCGATGGCAGTGTTTGGTGTATGTGTTGTTGTATCAAGCGTTTCTTTGGTAGAGTTATTATTGTTTGGTCTAGTCCAATGCCGCCGACATGCCCATGCATTGGATACACCAGTGAGCACAACAGGCCAGTTCGTATACATGTGATTCCAAAAGAAATCATTGTAGCTGAGTGCATCACATGGCCACCTTGCTATTGTTGCAACAGTATCATCATCTAAAGTTGGGCGAATGTGTTGGTTCCTGTCTGATGTGGGTTGCTGCAAATCCAGAACACACGATATGGACATTTGGCGGCAACCAGCAGAACAACCACAACTTGCACTTTACTCTACACAACGTTCTTTTCATGCAAACACGTTACGTTAAACTTTTATTTTGGTTTTTATTAATTTTAATACAAAATCATGAAAAATAAAAATAATTCTGGCAATTTTTCGAGTTTTAATGACATTTTGCCGTCTTTTATTGTTTGCTTTGCTCTGAATATTCTTATAACTTTGATGGTGTTGCCACTGTTCGGTTTTGTTGCTGAAAGTCAATGACAGATTGGTAGATGGAGTTTTTATAGGCGATTTCGTTGATTTGTTGAGAACAGTGGGCATAATTGTAGATGAAGTAACACAAATTTTAAATTTTATTTTTGGCCCAACTATTTCGGATCTCTATAACTTCTATACTACTTGAGAGCTACATGAAATTTTTACGCATAGGACTTTGAAGGTCTGAATGTAATAATAGTCCATAAAACAAACTGGGTAATCCACATAAAACAAGGTCATTTCCAGTATTCAAATGAGTGAAGAATATCACGTTTTTTCTTTATCTTTTACTCTCTACAAGATATTTGACTGAAGACTTTTGACGTAGAATTACGTCTTACAGCGCGGTTTGTATGGGGTCGTTTTTGATAGTACGGCTATTGTAATATCTGGAGCTTTTCTGCTGCCTACTGTTTGCAGCGCTTTAAATGATTGATTTAATTTTGGAGCGCATTCAAAATTTTGACTGATTCGATTAAGTGTTCAGAATTCAGTTTTCTATCTCGCTAAAAACTCATTACTATATATCCTGGAAAACAAAATTTGAGTCATTCAGTCATTTGATTGAAGTGTGACCACATCCATCGAGTTTTTTTTCACTCAGAGCACAAAGAGGGCATTCAAAAAGCAAAAATTTGTGAATTTTCAGACTGCACAATTTTTCTGTAAAAAAAAGTATTTTAAAATCAATAATGAAATAACGTTATTTAAAGCAATTATTTATTCTTTAATTTAAATTAAAACTTTCATTATTAAAATATATATCAAAATTTATCCATTGTAAAATAAAATTCCAAGAAACTCATGCAAATTTTGATTAGAGATTTTGGAAACCCGAATTGATATCCAGGGTAATTATATATTGTTGCAACAAGTTTTTGGCGCAAAAGATATTTATATGAAAGTGCTAAGATTAATATTTACAACATTTTTCATACAATTAGTAGTTTATTTTAAAGTGCCGATCCTTGGTCCAACTCTAATAACCTTACCTGACCATTACCAGGTAACCTATTAACGCGACATTTTGTGTATACATCGAGTTTCTAATTTAAACTTTGAGAATAAGCTTTAAATTTAAAAAGTGTTCACAACTCGCAACACTTGGGTTTTTATTATTGTTTTAAAATTGTTGTTGTGAAATGCGTTTTTTGGGATTTGATTTAAAAAAATGTTGTTCACATTCATAAAGCACTTATTTTTATTAATACAAACAAACATTTATGTTTGATGATCTTCACTTATGCTTAGAATATTCTTTTCAAAAATCACATTTTTGTATATATATTTTTAAATTGAAAGTCACACATATATATTTAGCAACTTTGTTTTCTATTAAGCTCGATTTTAAACATTTGAGCTTAGTGAATAGCATGAATGTAAAAAGTGCACACTTCTAGTGAGTGTGGGTTTTTAAATTTTTTATACTCTGCTTTTTTCATAGATAGAGAATTGAGTCCCTGAGCTTGATTTATGTCTCATTAAATTATATTTCTCAATCGTTTGTTCCAGGGACCGTAAAAAATAGTCCCTGTAGTTTCAAAGGGAAACTACAACTGGATGCAAAAGTCTCAGAATATTTTGGAGGAAACCATTATGATCATTCGGAAATTCTCTTCTTAGCCTCTATTTGTGTTTTAAATTTCGACTTTAAAAATAAAAGCTGAAAAATACCAGTTATTTTTTAACTTTTATTTTTTCGCACAAAAAATAACAGTGATTTTTTAAGGGATATTTTTTCCCACAAAATATCGCACAGATCAATCAAAAAACTACACCACTGCATTTCAACTAGAGCCTCAACTTGAGGACATGAGCAGTTATGTAGTTGTGTAGTTGTGTACATTGAAAAATTTGACAGCTTTGGAATAGATATGCAATATTTAAGAGTTTATAAACTAATTACTTGATAAATAATAATCTCAAGCCAATCATAGTTACAATTTCAATAATAATCATGTTGATAATCTCAGTTAGAAATATGTTGTGTACATGAAAACATAACTCCACAACTGCAAAATTCCTAAAGTTCTCAACTACACTAGCAACTGCACTATATCGTGAATACCCCTAATGTATCTAAAAAACTGTTCATGTTTTTGAATGCGGCCAGATTGTCTTCTGACCAATATGTTGTTAACAAGACCTTCTCAACACGACCTTGTCGACCAGCATTGTTGATACGAATCATGAAATTGTCGACTCGATTTTGTCGACAAAGTCTGGTCAACACGACCTTGTCAACATGGCCTTGTCGACATGATCTTGTCACCTCGTCATTGTCTACACATTTCTAACACAACACCGGTGAAACGAAATTTTAGACAAAACATTGCCACCATGATCTTGTCGACACGATCTTATTGACATGATAATGACAACACGATCTTGTCAACATTACATTACATTATATAAAGATTTGTAAACACGAAAATGGAAAAACATTTTTTTATAGTTACGTTTTTATTTTACATTTTTTAAAAGTTTTCTCGCTTTTTACAATCATAGAAATATTTCGGATACTATTTATTCGATTTTTATGATCAAGCTTATCATATTAAGGAGAATGACATGAAGTATAGTAGTATCTACACTGAATTTTGTATCTATTGTAGTATCTATCGTCTCCTGGCCTTATTTTTACATGAATTTCCTTCCGCTATAGCTTATTTTCTTCACTAAAAATGTATCAAAAGGTATGCAAATAACAAATCACTTTTGAAGTTTTTGATTTTTTAAGACACGTTTGACTTGCATTTTTATGTGATAAAATAATTTTTTCAAAATATTTCTTTTAAAAGTGCAAAAACTGCTCATGCAAATGTGAAATTCATTGCATCTACAAAAAATGATTCATTAATTATACAAAACGTTTACCCACCCCCCCCCACCGCATTGTCATAATGCAAAAATCTTTCAAGAAAAAAATTCAAAAGAATCAATAAAAAATCACTTATCTTTAAGAGAACGAAATTAATTTACAAAAAAATTAAATGTTAATAAAAACATAAAAAAATAGGGAAAATTTTTTTGGCTTATCAGAAATTTTCAACGAAGAAGAAATACCAACAAGTAACTGCTTATCAGGAAACAAAAAAACTTTAAGCAAAAGTGTCACAGAAAACCTATTCATTTCGAAAAGGCGAATTTTTTATAATTTTCCTTGAAATGACCTTAAGAAGCGGTGGGGTTGGTTAAGTTTGCTTTAAATTAGCTTTAGATTAAAGGCTTTAAATTAACCCTGAACTCTTAAAAAACATTACTCTTTTTGTTTTCTTCTTTTTTTGCCAAATATGGAGGGTCCAAAAACCTTATTGAATCTTCTCCTTATAACTAAAAACTCCTATAAGGGCCATTTTTAAAAGTTAACACGAAATAAAAATAACAAAGAAGTATTGTTCATTTCAGAACTTCATATTTTGCATTAGAATATAAAGAATGTTAAATAATTCATCAAGAGATAAAGCATTTTTATAATTACACTGAGAATAAAGAAATAAAAAAAATTTAGAAGAAATGTGATGCTTGAAATTAGAAATTAAGAAATTTGAATAAAATAATTTAATAATAATAAAATAATATAAAAAAATGTATTACCAAATAATAAAATGGCTTATTATTTCGAAAAGCTTTTGCTTATCTTTGACCGAAATAAAGTCTGTCCAGACATGTAGCTGATCTGAAAAAATAAAATTTTATTTAAATTAACAAAAAATGTTAAAACCGATCAACGAAGTAACAGACAGTTTGACCGCAGCAGACGATATGTTGGTGACGCTATAAACTGGGGGATGCCTTAAAGGAATCCCCTAATGATTCTGTAAAACACATCTAGGTATAATAAAAGAAATCAAAACAGTGATGCAGCAAAAATTCTTTATCGTAACCTATGATTGATGCCACTGATGGAATTAGAAATTCTAAAGAAAATTCACTCAGACAACTAACCTGTTCTTTGTACCATGGACTTTAGTATCCGAGTCTCGCGTGAGTCATGTTAGAAAGGATTCTGCGAAAATTATTTTTTATATACTCAAGACTTAACTCAATTTTTTAATTATATGTAAATGATAACAATATTATTCAAATGCCAGAAAGAGCGACTTTAGTTAAGCTATTCCAAAAAGCTTGCTCAGCAAAAATTGATATTTCATGCTTATTTTTCTTCTAACGTGTTTTCAACGTTTGATGGGGATGCACAAAATAAAAATAAAACGAGATTATGATGATCGATGAACAAAAACAAAGATTTCAGTTCGGAACTACTAAGAATAACAGCCGATGTATAGAATCGTTATTGACGTAATAACCGGCAGAACCGCTTTCTTGGCTTTGCGAATTCTGACTGATAACAAAACAAGTATCTTGACCATTCATAAATAAAAACATTTGCTTGAAATATCTGCTGAGAAGATTGAACAGTTAAGTCGTGCGGTTGGTGAGTTCCACATCGTTGCCGATGTTAATAAGCAATCAAAAAAGTGTGTAATTAAAAATAAAAATATAAAAAAAAAAAATAAAAATATATTTATATAAAGCTAATTGTGTTAGCTATAAAGTTGAAATTTGAGCAGTTAATCGTCGATGAGCATTACTAAAAGAAAAACACAACAAAATATTCAAAAGTTCAACATGAAGTGCTGCTGCTGTCTACACTTCATATTTTTGCTGCTTGCCTTGCTGGGCTTTGTGAGAAACTCGCTGTGTCAACGAATACACTTCAGCGATATCAATAGAATTATAAATCGGAATAACCCAGATGTGAGTCAGGCATCAACATCGTCAGCCGCCCTAGGATATCAGACACTTGACTTTGATGAACGCGTCTCCGATTTAATTGCTGCGAATGTGTTAAATTTTGCTCACTATGTGAGCCAAAAGCTTGGAGAGCAAAATTATTTGCAAAAATATGAAGTCTTCTCACCCGTCAGTATTATGTCCGCATTAGCATTGCTCTTACTCGGCGCAAAGGGCAAAAGTTATGAAGAGCTTAGGCGAGTTTTTGGACTTAATAATGATGCTGAGCTTTTAATGCAACCCAGCAAATTTCACATTGAATTTGGCATGATGTTAGAAGATTTACTACGTAATGACAAAGGTGCATTACGTATGCGTCAGAATGCCTACTGGCGCCAAACGCTTGTAGGTAATAGTAACGCACGAATTGAACCACCTGTAGCTAAACCTAAAGAGCACATAACCAGAATAGCGAATGGAATTTTTACACAAAACGGTTTTAGCTTAAATGCTGACTATAAGTAAGTATCTTACAGTAATTCATGAAAAAATATAAATTTCTATCACTACATTACAGATGGTATAAAATGAGAAAGGTTATCAGACGAGAAAGATTAAGTGTTGTATAGGTTATAGTCACTTTAAACAAGTGATTCAAAGTGAACATTCCATGACCAAAAAAATTTAGTGTATAGTACTTAACTAACAGTACTGAAAATACTTTAAATATTAATTGATATGAACAGCTTCATGCTTACATAAGTAATAGAATTGCTCATTTTCACATGATGAAAATACTGGATAGTGTTAAATCTTCAATAGAAATGTGAATAGCAAAGTGCAAAGATACCTTTAAGACAGGTGTTCGAAACCGGATCAAAACAAACAAACATGTAGTAGAAAAAAAAATTTATATGAAAAATCAATTCCTAATATGAGAGATATGAGAGCTTACTTCGAGAGCGTACCTTACTCTACACACATCATTTTGGTCTTAGGTGGTTTTAAAAACAGCCAAAATGTTTTTGTTGTTATAACTTTGTTATATGAGGTCTGTTTCCGTACTCACTTCAAGAAACTTGAAGTTACTGGATAGTGTTTCTTTACACATTTTTCCAGCACGAGAGAGAACAAGAACAAGCAAAATGTCACTTTTTGTCACTCTCGAACCTTACTTGAAAAATTTCTACGAGTACGAACCTTGAGCTTCAAACAGCTGATTGTGAGAGTAATCAAATTAAATTGTTTTGTTGTATTGTGAAAAATGGATGCAATTGCTTAGCAAATTAATACAATTAGGTAAAATAACCGAAATTAACGCAAACGAACTGTTTTAAATAAACGCACAAAGCACTTAAATTTTTTTATTTTCAAAAAATAAATGTGCTGGAAACTTGTAAACGCTTCCGTTCTTTTTAGCAAATTTTCTAATTTTGACAGAAAATAAAATTACTCTCTATTATTTGAACTTTACTTGAAGCTAGTCGCTAGGCTAGACGTCAAAGTGAAGCATTTAATGTAATAAGATGTCATTGTTCTTCGTTATCACCGGTTCCAGTGTTTTTACTAATTTTCATTTACCTTCGTACTAGACATCCAAAACTTATAAAATTTATTGTGAAAAATAGAGGTAAAGTTCAAAAATTTTAAATTTAAAAGCATCCACTAAAAATTAATAAAACCACTCGAAGGTGACATCAGAGAAAAATGACATCTGAGAGCATGATAAGCAACTTTTTGAGAACTTAATAACAATGTATTGAGCATGACGATATGTTTTCAAATAAAAAAACTATAACTAAAAGACCGTTTTGGTTGATTTTTGGCAACAACTAATGCAAATTTTTTAAGGTATGGCCGCTCATTGGTATAAATATAGACAAAAACCTCGTATTCAGGGTTATTCCAAAATTACGGTAACTTATACTTTCTACTTTTTGTAGTTGGATTTTGGATTTATTGAACATGTGAAAAAACACACAGTGGCGGTAATGACCGTGCTTGCTAAGTGTGTGGCGTGCGAGCCAATGAATCTCGTAGATCCGGCTTTAAATCACCATCGGACACAGAAAGTTTTTCCAGTAGAAATACATTTTTCTGATTGGCCGTCATCTCTCTGTAGACAATGGCAAACCTCAGAGAGTAAACAATACCATGTAAAGTTTCTTGAAAACATGAACATTAGCCGTTCGGAGTTTACAGAAAACATGTAAGACCATTTCTTAATCTCGATTGTGTTAAAACATTAAACAACACACAGAACAAAATTTGCTCTTAATAAGCTCGGTCGGTTCCTTAAGGGGCGAAATAGCCAATTTGTTTTTTGTTTACGAAAAAGAAAAACTTTGGAAGTAATAAGATTCCAAAATTTGGTTTCCAAAATCATAGAAAGTTGAGCTTCTTAAATCGTTTTTCCCTTTTTTCTACAATCACCCAAAGAAGAACACAGTAATTATGAATTTTTCATGATATTCATGAATTTTGGTTCGGTAACCAATAACATGTGTCTCATGAACTATTCATGATATCAATGCACAAAATACACAAAAGAAAAAAAAAAGACTAAAACATGAATATTTCATAAGCAAAGTGTTTAAAGTTCATAAAGTGTGTATACAAGATTCACGAAAAAATAAGAAATTTCGTATATGCCATGTAAAAATACAAGGGGAACACGAACCATTCATAATTTTTGTGAATAAAAATCATAAAATTCATGTATTAATACGAGGCGAACAAGAGATGAGTGGCAAAAATACATGAATCTCATGTACTTTAAGCCGGCTCAATTTTGTATGGAGAAAAACAAAAGTTAGCCGGACACCAACTCAAACGTAAGAGGAACTCTTAAAAACTTTTTCTGCATCCATTTTTGTTTTGGATTGGTGAAATTCCATGAAACGGTTTTGAGTTCTCCTGAACCCCTTTTTTTTGCCAAAAAATCAATTTATTTGCATAAAACTTTTTTTTTCTTTAGAAGTAAAAATACCTAAAAGAAAAAATACGAAAACATAAAACATACATCATTTTTGTGAATAAAATTCATGTACAATATGAGGTGAACAAGAAAAGTTCATGAGATGAGTGACAGAAGTGCATGAATCTTAAGTACACATGCAAGGGAAATGTGAGCTACTTTGTAAGTTTAGTTACCGAAATTCATAAAATTTATGTAAAAATGCAAGAACAGCAAGAATAGTTCTTAGGATTAGAGTCAAAAATGCATGAAACTCAAGTACTTATTCGATGGAAGCGTGAACTCTTTAGCGACCAAAATTCATACATACCCTACCAATGTAAACAGACCCTCTCTTAACTTCTCCAGGTGTACCAAAAAGTTAATTCTCTCTCTTATATAAATCTTGTGACTGAAGTCAAATACCTGGATGTACCCATAAGGCTGACGTAAGAAGGTAAACTTTGCGATAATCAGTCCCAACAATTTTTTGTCAGGTTTATTCATTCTTTTTATATTTGAATAAGTTATAAATTTATCAAAATTGTGTTATCAAAATTGGCAAAGAGTACTAAATTTTGCCTTATTTGGTACGGTAAAATGGATTCTCTCTGACACACACGTTAAACGACAACCTAAATATGGTTATTCCAATAGTACTGTTTAAACTTTATTTGGACAAAATGAACTGATGAGAACGAAAGGGTTAAGACAAATAATCACCGTTTTATTCCTTGCCACGCCAATAGGCCACCACAAACGATACCACATGTCATCCAACTTGATGCATTTTGGAATACAAATACAAATTTGCATACAAATTTTTGAGAGAAGCATAAAATGACGAACCCAATAAATGTTGAATTTTCCATTGAATCTGTTGATATATAAGGAAGTCTCACGGAGACTTGAAAAAAGAAAGAGAAAAGTATAAAAATAATGCAAATAAATAAATTTTAGCGCTTAAAAATAATAAGTGCGTTCGATGTTTTCTCCACAAAATATATTAAATAATGAAGTCCATCCGACATGTCCGACCGTGTAGGACCAATGACAAAAAGTTCCGTTATTTTGTCGAACTACATGTTCATCCGACTTGAAGTATCGTTTGGGGTGGCCTAATCCCTACCTGTGCAGACACAGCAGACATAACCTCACTTGCCCTGGTTTCAAGCTTAAGACGCGAGTTACCTTGCACATTAATAAATAGGTTATCAGCGCCCACACAGCACTAAGACAAATGTTCAAGCCGTATTAACAGAGGATCCATCATGAGATTCTATATATTTGAACCACAAATAGATTCCTTTAAAATTGTTATTTTATATTTCCAACAAATGCCGAATTTAAAATTCACAATTTATAATTTTTCGACTCGTATTAGCCCATTTCGTTCCAAGTATCCAAAATGTTTTTCTAAACTTTTGACTTAAATATCGTTAAAAATTCAAAACTTAAAATAAAAATTAAAGAAAGCACCCTTGTTCAATTTCGGTTTTCAGTATTGGCGAGTTTTGTCCTGAAAAATGTTTGGCCATTACATAAAGTTGATTTTTTTAGAAATTTTTGTAATTGGTTATAGTTGAAAAAACTGAAAAAAATTGTATATCTACTTAAATGGTCGGGATTGTAAAATTTGTTTAATTCTTATTGAAGATTTTTTAAAAATCAAGATATACCGCCAAACTTTTCTAAGCTCTTCTCCATAAGTCTGAAGACCCATAGGAAAAAATTTGCCGTATGTCGTTGAACTGCTGTCGTCGTCAATGTGTTTAGGCTATGAGTTCTTCTTTTTTTTTTGTTGAATTACCTATTCTACGTATTAAATTTTTTCTACGTATTAAATTTTAAACTTTCTCATTTTTAACACTTTGTCTAAATTTAAAATCTTTTACCATTTAACCTATTAAGTCATATATTTTCAAGTTTCTCACCAAACTTCTCTTCTATTTTAGATCTGTGGTCAACTCCGTTTATCACGCACTGCTGACACCTGTTGATTTTGCCAATCAACCCAGTGAAGCACGTAATACCATTAATCGTTTTGTCAGCAGCAGTACTTTTGGCAAAATTCCAAACATAATAACCAATAATCTACCACGAGATACCAATGTCATCATGGCAAGTGCGCTCTACTTCAAGGGCTTCTGGGAGAAATCATTTCTGCAAATAGCTACAGCAGAGGATACCTTCTATCCGGATGGCACAGATCAGCCACCGATCAGTGTTCAAATGATGGCCACAAGTGGTGTGTTTCCCTTTTATAATGCCGTTGAATATGATTGTCGTATTATTGGTCTACCCTATGAGGATAATGTGACCACAATGTATGTAATTCAACCCAATCAATCGTCACGCAAAAAACTCAAGGATTTACAATATTTATTGGATCCTTCGAAAATCGAGAATATGATCTCAAGAATGACAAAAAAAACAGCAAGAATTGCTTTTCCGAAAATGCATCTGAAGCGCACTATCAATATGAAGGATACGTTAAATTTTTTGGGTGTGACAGAAATTTTTGCCAGTGGCATTAGCGATCTGTCGCTGATTGGTAGCAGCACTCAAGCTGCAACTGCGCCTATGACATTTACTCGTTTTAGTGATATTGATGAGACACCCGTTACCATCGGCAATAGATGGCAGGATCCGTATGATAATCGAGATAATCGAAATTATTACGTTAACAGGCAGGCAACGCAACACAGAATTGCAAAACGTCAAGTTTCTGCCACGAAGTATCAGCAATTGGCTCAATTAGAAAATGAGCGTGTTCAACCAACCAAGGTCAAACCTAAGCTTTTCGTTCAGGACATTGTGCATCAGGTTGATATTGAAATCAATGAAAGTGGCACAGAAGCTGCTGCTGCTACTTTAACCTCGTCACGACGTTCGGGCACTGATGTTCTCTTCCGTGCAGAGACACCGTTTATGTTTTTGATTCGTCATGATCCCACAAAACTGGTTACATTCTATGGCATCGTAAATGAGCCGGAATAGAAACAAAAAAAAACGTCATACGTCATGTAATGCTCACTTATTGCTTATAAGTTCATATGTATAAGTTATAAACTTATAGAAATGGATTTTAATGCGTGTGTATGTTTATTTAAATAAGTATTCTATATATAAATATGTACATACTTTAAAAAAAAAAATTGCATTTTTACTGCAAATAATTTAGCTATAGACAAATAAGCTCTAATTTAAATATAGCTTTAAAAACGTTTATATTAAATAATTGTTAAGAAAAATAAGTACAAGAAACAGCAAATTTTATTCACTTTTAAGTATCTAAAAGAATTGTGCGAAATTTTTGATTTATAGACAAGACTTGCTTTTTCCCGGATTAAGGGTGAAAACGCAAGAGCAGCTTTAAATCAAAAAAGTTAACAGCAGACAAAATCAAATGTTACTTTTTTAACACAATCTCCAAGAAAAGATTCATCAGATAAGAAATGAACTATAAGCAATTTTTCCCAGCTCGAGAGAGAAGAAGAACAAGCATAATGCCGCTCCCTCGAATATATAACTTACTTGAACTTTACTGCAAAATTTAAACGAGCACGTATCGAACAGCTTTAAACACCTACTGGGAAAAGTGATAATCTCAAGAAAGCTTCTTGTCATATACTTTTAGATTCGGAGATCATGATGCTTCGTTTCCAAACGTCATATACTTTTTTGTACGAAACTGCTACAACGGGGGTTTTAATCTCTTGTTCACTTCCTTGGGAATTGATTGGATAAGAATTACACTATGGAACAAATTCTGGTTAGCAAAAGTTAGGTCGATTCTGAGAGTGAGGGGTGAAAATAGAGGCAAAATTAGCAGACCACTCAATCATTATTTTCACCCCTCACTCTCAGAACCAACCTAACTTTTGCTAACCAGAATTTGTTCCATAGTGTTATTGTAGCTTATTTTGAGAATGAACGTGAGCTATGGAACTAATGGAAATATGAGCTACTTAACTACATATATTCATTTTCCAGACTAGACTGTACTGTACTTTTGAGTTCAGATCGGAAAGAGAATACCCGAATGCTTTATGAAACTGATATTTTTTGATCTTAAATATTCGAAAACTTACCTCGAAAGTAAGTACAAATATGAAGATTCTAAGAAGTTAATGGGCTAAAGGCAACAGCAAAGTACCTTATTGAAGACCAGTATAATAACTTTTAATTTGCTTGTTGGATAAGCAGTATTGAGGCTTTTTTATTCGAGAGCGAACCTCTAAATATACAATATGAGCTTCGAAAAGCCTTAGAACAAGTGATTAAGAGGAGAACAATTTTCATCGCAGTCATTTTTAAGAAGTTCAATTGTTAGTTGAAATCGAATTCTCCTAACAAATAAACAAACAGCAAATGTATAAGTTTGAAAGTAGAATCAAGTGTATTTTAGGTAAGGTTAATCCGCTTCTCTCTGTATGGAGTATCACATATACCATACGGTCGTTAGTGGTACCGAATGTTGAAAGCCTTTAAGAAATCTTCAAGAATTTGTGTGAGATTCGCAAATATTAAGAGGGATTCTAGAGGCATTTTGGCTGAAACTTTTAATGACGATAGCGTCGGTGAGCCTTAGTGATAAAGTTTTAATCTAATTAAGGCAGGGCATGTGCTAAGTAGGTACTTCAGGGTTTCTGGTTTCTTGGACGCCTGGTCATTGCTTTTGCTGCTGTTGTAATCTGTGGTAATAGCCAGTTTTCCGCGTAGGCCGCCACCACACAGTGACCTATGAAAATACCCACCAGTGTACTACTGTCTCTGCGGGGGTGTGAAAGGACCGCGCCAAAAGTCAGTTTTTCACATATTATATCACACATGATTCACGAGATTTTGCATGTTGATGTATCGTTGCATCTACAACTCACTCCCAAAAACAATTTGTGTCCGTACGAAAGTGCTCAGGCACAAAAGTCCGAGGTATCAGGCACATTTTATTTTTTAAAGTTAAGAGAAGAAACGAACAACTGCGACGCTAATGAAAAAAAAAGAATCAGGTATTGATATGAAGCCGAATGCAAACGAGTTCCAGTACATAGGACGGAATTATCGAACGACTATATTCGGACACAATAAACCGACAAGTGCCCGATTCGGTCTTCATTCGTTCACTGTTACTGCTCAAGGTGTTTCAAAACTAGCGCTTTTTCGGTGCAGAGGTCGAACATTCACCGACCCGGGCAACGAACATTTATCAGCAACTTTATGGACATAAAATATGAAATTGTTTCTCGGGACTGCTTACTCGGATGTATTGTCGAGGTTTATGTACAACTCCTGTAGTGGGATAGGTACATGTTCTATGGTCTTTGATCCTAGTTCGGCTCCCTACTTTGCTAGTCCGTCAGCCATCTCGTTTTCGTTAATGCCCCGATGGTTTTAAACTCAGAAAATGAGCACTCTCTTTGTAGTGGACTGAGGAATGAGGAACGGGCACTCTAACCTATATGGACTTGACAGTACCAGAGCTCGTGGATTTGATTGCCGCTTGGCTGTCAGCAAAGACGTTAATTAAAGAGCGATAAGTGTTCATACTAAGGGCTTTATCTGAAGTCTTCATTGTGGCAAAAACCTCCGCCTGGAAGATGCTACAGTTTGTTTGCTTGCCCTATGTCGGACTTGACGCAATACACTGCCGCTCTCACTGCCGTACTCATTTTGAAGCCATCTGTAAAAGTGTTGACCGCCCGCTGTGTTGGAGTTGATAGTTGTGCGGAGAACTATGTAGTCCAAGCTACTAATTGAATCCTTGCCACTTCTTTATTTCGCTGTGACGTTTTTCCAACTATGAGATTTGAGTCCAAATGGGTCCAAACATAGAATGGTTGAAAGATGTTTCAGTGGAGTTGACTTCAGCGCTCCCGTTACGCATAGCGCAGCCTGCCCCTGAGTCCTTTCCTAGTGTTTGAGCTGTATTGACTTATCCACCGCCAGCCACTACCGTTGTGTAGATATATTGCATCAGAGAGGGTGAAAAGCCCCAAATGCTGCTCAGCATCTTCATGGATGCGTAAACCACATTGATAACTTTCCTCATCTACAAGACAATTTACAAATATTTCGTGTGAGTTTTCGAGATCAGTCGACTATCGTTTATTTTTGGTGGTATCCACGGCAGGGTTGCCACATCCAAAAATTTTTTTTTACCAAAATTCCCAAAAAAATTTCACATTTATGAAACAACTTTCACATCAAAAGCAAAAATTTTAATATTTTTAAATTTTTAGCATTCTTCTGTAAAGCTTTTTATTTTTGTTGTGACAAGATTGATGAAAACAAGCAATACCAACTAGCACACAAACTTCTGTAAAGATTGCAGCAAGCTTTACAGCAACTCATTATGAAAACTACGTTGTTTCTTAAAGCACGCTTATTGACTTATATAACGGCAAAAAGGCGAACTTTTTATTATTTTAGATCGAAGGGTTATCCATCGACCTATTTCTATTTTATATACGAAGAGCTGAATACGAATGACTTCATGCTAATGGAAACTCTGAGTCTTTTCTGTACATCAGAAAGGCTTCAGTTTCTACTACAAATATTATCAAAACTTATTGGAAATAGAAGCTTCAAAAAGCAAATCTCAAGTTTTCAAATCAAAAGATTATTTGATTTTACTGAAATAAGAGCTCCCTAAATTATCAAAACTTAATGGACAAAGTAGCTTCAGTTTCTTATAAATGTATACGAAATATAATGACGGTGGGCACTATAAACTTTCGATTGGAAGTTATAACTTTCCATTCAAGCTCTAACTGATGTAGAAGCCTTTTATATGTTTCTATTCAGTATATACGAGGTTGCCGCCTCTCTTGGAAAATACATTGCTGATAGTGTTTACGATTTTCTAATCAAACTTAACCTTTCGCTCATTTTTGTATTGCTAATCAATAGTTTAATAAATAATTTTCTATTTTTCAACAAAAAATTTTACGCTTTTTTGCAGTTTCGAAGCTGACATTTCATTTTCGTCAGTTTAAAAAATAATTAAATTTAATTTCAAGAAAAATTTTCTTATACTTCCATTAATAATTTTGTGACGGTTGTTGATCAATATATCGGTTGCCGACATCTAGTTTGTTTTTTTCTGATTCAGTAATGAATGGATTGGTCGCTTGCATTTTTATTTTGCTATCGCATAACGCTTGTGGTCTTACACAAGTATTGTGCATGTTTTCAATATTTTTCTGTATTTTAAACTTTATAAATTATTTGAACTTTGATTACGTTGTTTTCTCGGTCCGAGAGGCTTTAACTTCTGTTCATATTTTCGAAGGCTGTAAAGATCTACTCATACAATTTCGAAGGCTGTAAAGATCTACTCATACAAAATTGAAAGAAATTTCGAAAATGCATCTATTAAAGATTTAAAGAAATCTTTTTCAGACTTAGGGGCAGCAATTTCGTTTGGTTTTTTAACCGAAGCTCATTTAAAATTAAAAGTTCCCAAGCTTCCGTTAACAAACATTCTTAAGCTTATTAGAAACTTTGAATATAGCCTTTATAAAACTTCTGAAATACTTCACAACAGCTATTATGTCAACTAAATCTTCGTTAACAAGTAAACTTCCAGTTGCAAGCTCAATACAAGCTCAATCAAAGCTTCTACTGTCGAAAATTTAAATTTCTTAGCCTTATCGAAGTTCATGTGTTAGTTGGGATATTACTAAAGATATTACTTTTGACGGTCTTCGATACTTCCACGTTCTTATATTTTAAATACCTGTTATCAGTGTCACTGTCTAATGAGTTTGAATCTTGTTTTCCTGCAGGACTTGTAACCGCGACCTTTTAAGTCTGGAGCTTCCTTATATATAACAAATTTTATTAAATTATTAAGTTTTACAATGGTGCAAACTTCAACCATTTTCATTTCCATTAGATTAAATTGTTATAACTTGCTGAGGAATTTAAAAAACAAATATTGAGTTGAATTTTCGATTACATTTTATGCGCTAATGATAATGCTGCATTATGATGAGGAAAATTTGTATAAAAAAGTTTTAGGTTTTCACTGCAAAAGTTTACCAAAATGAAACTTAATTTCACGTTTTCACATCGAAAAAAAAATTTACCAGTTTTGGTAAATTTTTCACATTCTGGCAACGCTGATCCACGGTGGTATCTTGTCTTTCTCCGTAAAAAAAGACAGATCCGTTTTCACTGCATTGATACATAGACCGACTAAGTTCGCCCATCAAAGTAGCTCTGCATTTTAGTGTGTGGTCTATTAAAGAGCGGATATCCGCATTTATTCAAAAATTTGAGTAGTTCGTTGACAACTAAGCTCATAGTAGAGGCTAGAGAACTCTTTTTTGGGGTGTCTTCCAACTCACTTCTCTTTCCATGGTTATAGAGCTCAACTTGCCTTGGAGTCCAACTCTCTATGAAAAAAAAAACGAATGTGTCGGTTGCGGAGGTGCGTCTAAATTTTAACTAAACAATGTATCTTTTAAATTCCTTAATATTTTCTGAGAAGGACATCAAAAGATATGTACATTGGCCATTATATATTCGTCGGGTTGTTTCTGAACTGTCAGACATACAAAAATTATCTCGTCAGTTGTAGTCAAGATTTTATTTCTTTGTGGAATCCTTATGGATTCTGAATTTAATACAATCTTAGTGTTATACATATTTTTTTTTTAAATTTGAGTAAATTCATTATTTTTGTTGCGCAGTGTTATTGCATGTACACAGAAATATATGCATGTTAATTCAGATAAGCATGGCCTGCACAGCAAATGCTAATGAATAAATTTAGTAAAGCTTGCCAAGTTGAAATTGTTAGGGATTTTCCCAAACATGTATTTATATATGTATATGTGTTTGTGAAGTGCCTCACTAGTAAATTCGAGCTGTATAAAAATGTTATGTATGAGTTGATTTGAGAATGAGTTAAAACTGTGCTTCCAGTATCTCATATAATAAGAGCTTTTGAGAATTAGCTCAGTTTTTGTTTTCAATACTTATTCTCTCACTAAGCTCGGAAAAAAACTTTAGCGGAGATTCCATACCAACAATAAAAAAAAACTAGAATTATTAACAACAATCGTTGTTGCTCGTTTCAATAGCAACATCAACGAGAGCACAAAAAAAAAGTTAATATATTAATTCAATTTAAATATCAGAACATAATCAAGGTTAAATTTCATTATTTAAAACCGCCAATACTTGAAATTTATAGAGATACGAGTATATCAACAACGTTAAGGTTAACCCATTTATGACTGATGTTAAAAAAATGTGTTAAACACGTTTTAAATATTGTGAGAAAAAAAATATAAATCACTGAGATAAAAAGGCATGTTTATTTTGAGGTGTCCATAATTAAATAAAGGGTTGAAGCTTGTAAAAACACTGAGAAAATTTGTTTGTGCTTATTTTCGAGAGAACTGTCTAAGTTTTCACTGAAATGAGGTCAACATTAAATTAACAAAACAACAGTTCTCTAGAAATTCCACAGTCTGGAATATTTCATGCCATTTATACGGGTGAAATATCAAAATAAGTGCTTTAAACCGAATAAAGGTTATCACGAAATTCTTATCTTTCTGAAAACCAATTCAAAAACAAAAAGCAAATTTCCAAAATAAACTTTTATAAAATAACAAAAAGTATTTTCAATTAAAATTAAAGGTATACTACGCAATAGTACGAACAAAAGGTGGCTGACAAAAATAAATGTTTTATTAAGGTAATGAATGCATTTAATTCCTATACTCTACTCTTTTCCAGTTTACACTATTAATTAATTTCAATAACTGCTCGTGCTTAACTCATGTTATTAATTTATTGCCTTTCTTTATGACCTGTTCATTACTCATTACACTCACTGTCTGAGCTGATAAATCTCTACTACTGGTATTTAAAAAGTAGTTTCAACGAATTTTTGTTAATTATTGTTTATCAGAGTAACTCCCAAATGACTTCATATCGGTATTTTATTAAAAAATAAATACATTTTTCAATATCAGATCACAAGCTGCAGTTAAAGATATTACTCATAAATATTATAAGCATGCATTTCAGTTATATAAAAAAAATTATTATTAACAGCTCAATTCTGAAAATTTGATAACAATCTATTGCTTTTAAAAAAATGTCAACAGTTCTATTAAAGTAAGTTGATCATGGTTATTAAAATAAATTTTACAAGGTATGTTATTTACCCATAAATATCTTATTGAATTGCGTTTAATTTACTTTTTTCATAAAAACATTAAAAAATTTTGGGTGAAAATGAAATTCAACTATGATAAAGTTTACTCAAATATGTACCTACTTGTACCTAACATAGTACACAAAGTTATTAAAATTTGTTTTCAAAGTTTGGGTTGGGTTCAGGGAAAACCCATTTGTTATGGAGGTGGAATTTACTGGAATAGCAGTTCTTAAATTTGATTTATCTAAGGCGGATTCGGAGTACATGATGTGTAAGCTAGCTGTGAATATTATGCTTAGTAAAATAATAAAATTATATCGTAGTATTCAATATATTTAATCAGTATTTAAACTATTTCAATATGTTAGGTATTACATACACGTACGTTATTTATGCAATAATTGGCAAATATTTAGTTCTTTCATTTTGTTTTTTTATGTAAAGTGTGTGTAAAATACGATATAACCGCAAATAGTAACTCCACTGCATTTCAATCTTCGTCATAACTCCAATTCAAAATTTTCGAGGCCGATGTTGGAGTCGAAGGTATAAAATAAAGCCAACCTTTCGGAATCGAACTCGAAGCATAGTTACAGCCCTTCTTATAACCATTCATATACTACAAACATCAAATTTCACACTAACACTAGTCTACTCTTACCACTGTCAAGTCTCTTGGTGTTGATATGACATTGCAAAAAAAAAAAAATATTAACAAAAACAGAAATTAAAAATGCACATTAATGGAATTGGAATTGAGGTTTTGCAGTAGAACTAATCTGCATTGATAATTCACGTTTTGATACAGTTTCCTCTTTTGAAAATGCATCAAAATCGGCAAAAAAGCCAAAATTGCTTTTTTCGCATTAATTGCTTTGGCTTACAAGAGACGATATCATGATTAATTTTAGAATAATTTTAAAAGAACCTGTGTTATTATTTTGTCTGTGGGATTTTTATGACATTTGCATAAAATGTGTTAATAACAATTGTGCATTTTTTCTCTAAAAACTTTTCATTTAGGGTTAGATGAAGTCATTTCATCCTGAATTGTTGCATAAATGCTCAGCATCATGCTCAGTTTCCAATCAATCGCCCGATCGCTAAAAAACGTAAGTTTGTATTTAATTCTTCCTTATCCATATCCTGATATACATATATCCATATCCATACCCTTATCTTTATTCAAATCCTTATGATAATTTATTTTTGCTTTTCCCTTTCCCTATCCTTTTCGTTTTCCTTTTCCTTTCCCTTTTGCTTTTTTTTCCTTTCCTTTCACTTTTCCTTTCTTTATCCCTATCTCTAATTTTGTCTCCATCGCTTTCCCAATCGCTTATCCTATCCTATATCTATATTCATGTTCATATCCATATCCATATCCATATCCATTTTCAAATCCGTATCCATATCCATATGCATATCCATATCCATATCCATATCCATATCCATATCCATAACCATATCCATATCCATATCCATATCCATATCCACATCCATATCCATATCCATATCCATATCCATATCCATATTCATATCCATATCCATAACCATTTCCATATCCATATCCATAACCATTTCCATATCCATATCCATATCCATATCCATATTCATATCCATATCCATATCCATATCCATAACCATTTCCATATCCATTTCCATATCCATAACCATTTCCATATCCATATCCATATCCATTTCCGTATCCATATCCATATCCATATCCATATCCATATCCATATCCATAACAATTTCCATATCCATATCCATATCCATATCCATAACCATTTCCATATCCATATCCATATCCATATTCATATTCATAACAGACATGCACAACGAAATCAACAAAATTTTTTCGTTTCGTTGAGGCCGAAAAATAAATTATCAAAATTATTTCGTTTTTTAAATAACGTTAAAGATTTATCAAATCAAATTTCGTTTCGTTGAAAAATGAAAAATTTTCTATAATTTTCTCCTATGCTAAAAAAAATTTCTTCTGATACAAAAAAAACGACATTTTTTTGTTGAAATTAACGTTATTTTCAACGGTTGATTGGGAAAAAAACGAAAAAATTTTTTATCGTTTTCTCCGAAACGAAATAAATATATTTCGTTTTTTGAATTAACGTTAGTTTTTTTATTTCGTTTCAACGAAACAAAAAAAATATTTCGGTTACCGTTAACATTAACGTTAACGTGCATGCCTGCTTCATAACCATTTCCATATCCATATCCATATCCGTATCCATATCCATATCCATAACCATATCCATTTCCATATCCATATCCATATCCATATCCATATCCATATCCATATCCATATCCATATCCATATCCATATCCATATCCATATCCATATCCATATCCATATCCATATCCATATCCATATCCATATCCATATCCATATCCATATCCATATCCATATCCATATCCATATCCATATCCATATCCATATCCATATCCATATCCATATCCATATCCATATCCATATCCATATCCATATCCGTATCCATATCCATATCCATAACCATTTCCATATCCATATCCATATCCATATCCATATCCATATACATATCCATATCCATATCCATATCCATATCCATATCCATAACCATTTTTATATCCATATCCATATCCATATCCATATCCATATCCATATCCATATCCATTTCCATATCCATATCCATATCCAAGTCCATATCCATATTCATATCCATATCCATATCTATATCCATATCCATATCCATATCCATATCTATATCCATATCCATATCCATATCCATATCCATATCCATATCCATATCCATATCCATATCCATATCCATATCCATATCCATATCCATATCCATATCCATATCCATATCCATATCCATATCCATATCCATATCCATATCCATATCCATATCCATATCCATATCCTTATATTTTGATACATACTTCCATCTTAATTGAGGTTCATTCAAAACAAGAATTTTGAACACTTCGACACTTCTTCAGTGTTCTCCTTTGTCCTCCTTTTTGACATGTGAAAAATCTTTTGTAATTTTATGAAACTTTTGTTTTCTCTCTATGGGCAACACTTATTATTCTTTCTTTCGCTAGTTTTTCTTTCATTTCCAACACTTTTATTTTTTACGATTTTGTGCCTCAAATTTACAACCCAAAAGTTGTCAAATGACCAACTCTTTTTTGTTTTGAACACAATTTTTACTATTGAAATATATAGTGTTTATCTATGTGACCTCCTTTTTCATGTTCTCTTAAACAAATGTCCTTCTTTTTATCATCCAGTGTCCTTTTGACCTTTTGATTTTGATCTGGAAGCCCTTTAGACTATTCCAAACTTTTTCCCATGATGAAATTTGCAGGTCTAAGACGAGGTAAACTTGTTAAAAAAGTAATAAGAAAGAAATTTTATGACAGATCATGTCAAAAATGAACGCTCAAACCTATAATAGTGTTACCAGCCTTACAAAAAACATCATTAGTTTTATGACAACTGTTGTTGCTTCGCACAGTCGGGTTCAGTTTTGAACAGAAGTATTATAGTTCATCAGTATACAAATAGAAGCTTTCTTTTGAGTGCTCAATAATTTCAAAAATTATGGTCACCTTAGCTATGAGGGAACTTATTAGAAAAAATATTGTATTTTTTTAGGTCAGACATTTTTGTGTCAAGCAGGCTGTAAATATCATTTTGACACTTTTTGAAACCTTTGTGCTCATAAGATAAGATTTTTGAGATGCTTTTAATGGTTTGTCTATTCGAGCATAGAGAGAGAGAGATAAGAATAATGCTGTTAATTGCAAATTAAAATATAATCTAGGTGTCGTCATCGAAATAAAATCAAATCAAACTTTAATAAAAATTACAAAATATTAACAGTCTATCAAATAATATTTCACACACAATTTTTTCTACAGTGTATAAATTCATGGCTAACAAGTTCAATGCCTGACTACTTGAGCTTTTTCTGAACAGGCACTCACTTTTGAGTTGTGCCACTTTTGCAGTCGTTGTGCTACATACTAACAGACCTGCAAACATTTCAGATTCCGCATCGGTTAAAAGTTTGGCACAGCAAATGATAACAATAAAAACAAGTATGACAACCATTCAGAAGTAATACTTAGTTGTACATTCAGAAGAGCAGCTTGTAGCAGTTCGTAGCTTTAGTTGGTGGGTTCCACATCGATTCCGAGTTTAAAGAGCGGAAAACAATTAAACAATTATCCAAATTGAAACGCAAAGTGAAAACAATTTTATATAATAATATTTAAAATTAACATTTTTCTTTTTTATTCCGAAAGTGTAACGAAATTTAAATAAAGTGTGCTATTTATTAAAAATGAAGCGTAACAGTGTGTTTTTAACACTGCTACTGGCATTACTTGGCATTGCACAGTACGCGGTTGGTGCAGAAACGACATACGATCAAATAACTAGAGAAAAACCTACGGAGTGGGAAAATCCAGAGATGATTCAGGCTGCAGTGAATCAGTTCGATGAACGCATATCCGATGTTATTGCAACGAATGTGTTTGATTTTGCCTATAAAGTGGGTCAACAAATTGTGGATCAACCGAATTATGTCAAAACCGAAGTATTTTCACCCATCAGCATAATATCCGCCTTGGCGCTATTGATGCTTGGCGCTAAGGGCAAAAGTTATCAAGAGCTTAAAGAAGTATTCGGCATTGATAATGATGCTGAACTACGAGATCATACCAATAAGTTTCACACCGAATTTGGCGCTATGCTAGAAGATATACAGGAGCATACAGTAGGACGAATGAGACCACGTAAGAATGCCAACTGGCATTTGACTGAAGTAAAATACAGTATTCGAGGTGATCCAAGCAAAAATCCAAGATTGGAACATATTACCAAAGTGGCTAATGGAGTTTTTCCCAAGTTGGGTTACACGCTAAATCCGGATTATATGTAAGTGTTTAGTTTGTTGTTATTTTAATTTCTTTGATTTATGCAAGAGTGTGCTAGGCAGGCGTGAGAGAGAGAGAAAGCTTTTAAAAAAGAAAAATTTTAAATGTTTAGCTCATTACGGGGAATAATTAATATTGTTTATTAGACAGGATTTCATAGAAAACTTGTCTTAAATGTTTATGATTTGAGAATGATAATGAATTTTTTGCTAAATGCTTTTTTATAACAACATTATAAAAAAACTGTTTCTTCTAAAAATAGCATTCTTCGATGCTTCTAATGACTAAACCTGAGCAGTTTTAACTGTTGCTTACATCTGAAAAAGTTATAAAAAAATTCTTAAGTTAATTTTCAAAGCACCAATAGGATTTTTTAAAAACTTTTAGATGCGCAGATATTTATATATTAACTTAGATAAAAAAAAAAAATATAAGTTTTGTTGTTTTTTTTTAAACTGTCCAAATTTAAAATAAACCTTTTTTTAACATTCGCAAGAAAATAGTTTCGAAATTTAAAAAGTCATTGTTAATCGTAAAATTTGCATCAATCAATAACAGTTTAGTCCTTAAACTTGTTATAATAAATTTCACTGTTTGTTATGAGGTAAAAATCTATTGAGAGTGTGTCCTCAAGATTTAATTAATTAACTTAATTAACAAAACTAATGAATTATTTATGTTCCCCGTGTATTATTCCATAGCATTTACGAAATTTTTTATTTGTTCAGGTACCTTAAACACACACTTTATGAAATTTGAACACTAGGCTTATGAAATATTCATGTTCTCGTGTTTTTTCTTTTGTGTATTTTTTAAAATTGATATCATGTATAATTCATGTGACTCATTTAATAGGTTTCCGGACCAAAATTTATGAATGCTATTCATGGAGATTATGTCAACATTCAAAATTATTGTGTACTTTTTTGGTTCAGTGTACACTGTACAGTTCACAAACTTTTACAATCTTATAAAAACAATGGCTGAAAAACTAAGACGGAATTCTATGTGATGTAACGCAATTATTTGCAAAATTTAAAAAAATTACTTTCTACATTTAATTTAGAAAGATTTGATGTAACGCTCTTTTCACGATTTTCATCTATTTAGTCTCCAACATTTTGCTGTTATTTAACTACAGAAGGCGGCCGTGTGCGCTATGTGTGCGGCATGCGATCTAACGAGTCTCAGTAGACCCGAGTTCGAATCATCATCTGACACCGAAAATGTTGCATTTGTTTGATCGGTCAATGACAATGGCAATGACAAACATAAGAGAGTTTACAATGGCATGAAAAGCTTCTTGAGAACATGAACTTTAGGCATTCGGATTTGGCATAAATCATGTCGGTCTCCAGTTATCGATCAATTGTGTACAAAGATTTTATAGCACGCACAACGCAACTGGCTATTAGAAGCTCGGTAAAATTCCTTAAAAAGGTCTGAAATGGCCAATTTGTTTAAGCAAAAGAGGCGTGGAGGTTTTCTCGAAAAAGATTTTTTTATTTTACAGATCATTTCCCGTGAAGCGGATGTCCAAATTTAGAAAAATTCAATATGGTGGAGTTAAAATGGATGCCATTAAAAATACTAAAAGCTGGTTTTTCATATAAAATTTCTCTTACTCAGGGGTTTTTGGGGTTGCTGATTTCGAATTTGGTGTCAAAATTTAAATGATTACAATCATTTTTTAATATTTGAAAAATTTTAATAATGTCATTAAATAATTTGATTATTAAACATTTCGAAATTTTTTTATGAAAACTATCGTAGCTTGTATATATCTTTCAAGGATACTTTTTCAGATGGTTGATATAAAAAATTATTCCACTCAAAAATTTAGTTTTAAATACAGAACGCTGATTTAATTTTTTTTTAAAGTTATTACAATTAATTTCTCCTTGTGATATGAGCCTAAAATCTCTTTAGATTGTGGCCTGAAGAATTGATTATAAAAAAGTAATTTTTCACCCATTAGAAGTCACAGTACAGCTGATTCGATCAAAGATTTTGCAATCATTGTGCCGTTATTTA
Source organism: Tetanocera ferruginea (assembly GCA_958299015.1). Lineage (NCBI taxonomy): Eukaryota > Metazoa > Arthropoda > Insecta > Diptera > Sciomyzidae > Tetanocera > Tetanocera ferruginea. The sequence goes on from OY282641.1 coordinate 141,114,175, forward strand.
GTTTCACAACAAAATACCAAAAGCTTTTGAAAAAAATTTGTGTGTGGTTTTTATTTCGAATGCAAAATTATCAGTTACACGGTTAACATACCGGTTTAAAAAACTCGATTTGAAAAAAAATGTTTTTTTCCCATTTTATGAATTTTTATAATTATGTTATCAATAAAAAAATAAATTTTAATCTCTTATAGGTTAATATAATGGGTTTATATTTTAATGCCAAAGAGACTGGTTAAATCTTCACGATTTTTATACCCGTGAACTTAAAAAAAATTTTCAAATTTTGACTGTCAAAAATTTAATTTGTAATCCTAGATTCTTCAAGACTAAATCTTGAGGACGAGTACATAAAATGCATGCGAAGACCATAAGAACAGTTCATGAGATAAGTGAGAAAAATGCATGAATCTCATGTAAATGCACAACGGAAACGTGCATTACTTGATGAGTTTAGTGATCGAAATTAATATAGTCTATGTGTAAATACAAGGGCAGCAAGCATAGTTCATAAGAGTCAAGAATGCACGAAACTTGTGTACTTATACAATGGAAGCGTGAACTAATGTATACATCTGGTGACCAAAATTCATACATCCTATGTACATTCGAACGGGTCGGTCTTCACACAAAACAAAACTGATAAACTGGTTAACTGATAAACAGTGATAAACAGTTTTTGACACTCTTTCCAACTTTTCCAACAAATTGTTGTATTTTTTTTTTTTTTTGCAATTGTTCTATCACCTTTATACACTACACGGAACTACAGTTAACTCGTAATTGAGTTCTCAAAGAAAGTGTCTGCGTTCAGGAATTTTGTGTACGATAGATTTGTGAATGTTTTTTTATATAAATTCAAATTCACTCAAGCCATGTCAATTTACTTGAAGCTTATGTAAAAGTACTCATGATCAGTGAACCACAGTGAAGCCACAAAGCTGTATATTTTTGACTATTGGTATAGCGATCGACAAAATTGGGTATTTTATCTGAAGTGGATAAAAAATATGAGGTTCTGAAATTTTTTCATACGAGGCCTAGCCTTACTTTTTGTGGATATATAAATAAACTCTAGAGTGTATCGACTTAGGCTGCGTGCATAGTAAATGCTGATTCAGACAGACAGGCAGGCAGGCAGGTTAAAATACAGAAATCTGTGTGAGCAAACGAGATACAAATAGCTCTCTATCTCGCTTTTTCACACACTCTGCCTGTCTGCCTGTCTGAATCGGCGTTTACTATGCATGCGGCCTTATATGGGCAAACTCTGACCCCAAATTTCGGTGCGAAAGTTAAATAGTATATACAAAATTCTTTCAATTGGTATCCTTTGTTTTGTATCTAATGATAACCAATCAATTCCTTGTTGGGTATGAAAACATTGAACCAGCATAGAACAAGCTCGACGAGATTTCATGGTTTCAATTAAGGTAAAACTACTTTTAATTTTAATTATGTTTTTTTTATATGACTCATATTATCTTGGCTGTATTCAAGAAGCTCTTTAATCCGGAAAGATTTTGAAAACGGTCTGACCGTCTGCCAGCAGTTTTGATATGAAAAAATATAATTAAATTTTCGTTAAAATCATCTTTTTTTTGCCGTAACTATAGTACTTAACAAGTCGAAATACCTAAACGAAACAAGGAGGCAAATTAAAGGTGTCCAAAGCCACAATGTTGTTGATAACAAGATCATTAGATTAGGCAGTTCGGTATTTTTTGGGTGCAACAGTTTGCAGATTTCGGTCAAAATTTTTGTATACATTTCACAAAAACCATGCTCTCTTTTTAGCATATTTTAGAATTTTATGATTTTAAAAGAAGGCTTGATGTTATTCATCGACTTATAAAAAAAGATAAATTTTCATTTAAATTCTAACTTGTGACTAACTTATTATCTATTTATCATCACTAACTTTTCAAAACATTTCTTATATTTTAAGCTATACAATACAATCTGTTTATCACTCGTTGTTGGAGCCACTCGACTATGCAGGCAATTCTGCTAAAGCACGTAATTATATTAACAAATGGGTTGATGAGAATACCTTCGGCAGAATACCCAGCATTATACCCTCTTCGCTAGCGTCTGACACCAATGTCATTATCGTTAGTGCTCTCTACTTCAAGGCATTTTGGGACTATTCATTTCTAGACTTTGCCACAAGAGAGGATGACTTCTATCCGGATGGCAAAGAAGAACCCTCGATCAAGGTTAAAATGATGGCGACAGCTGGTGTTTTTCCCTATCACTTTTCGGAAAAATACGATTGTCATATTTTGGGCTTACCCTATCAGGATCAATTGGCAACTATGTATATTATACAACCGAATTATTCGACACGTTCCAAGCTGAAGGGATTCCAACAATTTTTGAATTCTACCATAGTCGAAGAGCTTATCTCACAAATGGTAAAAGTATCTGCCATACTAACATTGCCGAAAATGCGTCTACAGCGTAGTGGTGATATGAAGAACCTGCTAATGCAGTTGGGCATCAAAGAAATCTTTAATGCTGGCAGCTGTGATCTATCGTTGGTGGCTAGTGATACTGAGACAGAACAAACAGATAAGAAAATGTTCGAAAACCGTTTTGCAGGCATATTTGACAATGTCACAAGCCTTAGTGACAGAAGAAAGGGATTATATGAGGACAATCTATATGAGTACAAGACAGAAGATAGAAGAACTAAACGATCTGTTGATCGTGGTCAACAGGATCGTCATTTGAATAAATTGGAAAGTGATCGTCTCAAAGAAACGATGAAGAGAGCAAATCTTTATGTGGAGCAAGTTGTGCACAATGTTGATATTGATATTAATGAACGTGGCACAATAGCCGCAGCTGCGACATCAGCCATTTTGACCAAGACCGGTCCTGAACTTAACTATCGCACGGAATCACCATTTTTGTTTTTAATTCGACATGATCCAACCAAACTGGTGCTCTTCTATGGCATTATAAATGAACCAGAATTGTTATAGACTAAAATAAAATTTTATATAAATGAAACAATCTAGATCTGCATTTAAAAGAAACTTTATACAAACGTAAAATGTAATAGTAATATAGTATATTAATCTGTTAAAAACTGAATATGTGTCACAAACATGCCCCGCCTATCTTATTATTACTTATGTAATGTAAAATATACATATATATATTTTTCTAATATGCACAACTGACTCGAATTAAAATAATACTAATAAACATAAAAAAATATGAAAAATATGACACTGTTGTATGCTTTCATTTGATTTATCTTTTGTAGATAATAGATCTAGATTTTTGCTTAAAAGTTTCTTGGCATAAAACTAGGAAATTTTGCATTAATGAGTTGTAGTAGAAGTTCTTATTAATCATATTCATATGACATCTCTTTAACTATTCGCTTCACAATCTATCAATTGTTGATTTTTAGCATAGATTTTGTTTCAAATCAATACCGCTGGTAGAAGGTCGTACCGATTACAAATTCCTTTAGAATTTTAGAGCTTTCACATTATAATTTTGATAAAGGCGGTCCAAAATATTCCTTGGCTCACTGTAGTTCCCTTCACGAAACCATTTTCCGATGTGCCTACACTTAAGTTTCTTTGAATTTGTTGAAAAAAGTGCCTTTTTTGGTACCCATTCGCCCACTCTAGGAAGCCTAAGGGTTAGTGCAAAGCGAAATCGTTTATTGTAGAGAACTCAAATGAGTCATGGAATATTTTAGACCGAGTTTATCAAAAAAATTTTTTTGTGTGGAAACGGAACCAACCTGATGTACAGTAGAAAGTAGAATTACACAAAAAGATTTTTATTTATTTTAAAGCACTGAAAAAATATAAGTAAAAAATTTTTATTTTCGACTTTAAAAACAATTTAATTTTGCTTACTTTTTGCCTCTTAATCATCGTGAACTTTTTAAAACAATTTTTTATATTTTTAGCTATACAATCCAATCCGTTTATCACTCGTTGTTGCAGCCACTCGACTATGCAGGCAATCCTGCCAAAGCTTCGGCAGAATACCAACCGCTATACCCCCTTCACTACCGTCTGAAACCAATGTCATTATCGTTAGTGCTCTCTACTTCAAGGCATTTTGGGACTATTCATTTCTTGTAACAAGAGAGGATGACTTCTATCCGGATGGCAAAGAAAAACCCTCGATCAAGGTTCAAACAATGGTCACAGCTGGTGTTTTCCCCTATCACTTTTCTGAAAAATACGATTGTCATATTTTGGGCTTACCCTACCAGGATCAATTGGCAACCATGTATATTATACAACCGAATTACGCGTCACGTTCAAAGCTGAAGGGATTCCAACAGTTTTTGAATTCTACCATAGTCGAAGAGCTGATCTCACAAATGGTCAAAGTATCTGCCATAGTGACATTGCCGAAAATGCGTCTACAGCGTGGTGGTGATATGAAGAACCTGCTAATGCAGTTGGGCATCAAAGAAATCTTTAATGCTGGCAGCTCTGATCTATCATTGGTAGCTAGTGATGCTGAGACAGAACAAATAAAGAACAAAATGTTTGAAAACCGTTTTGCAGGCATATTTGACAATGTCACAAGCCTAAGTGACAGAAGAAAGGGATTATATGAGGACAATCTATATGAGTACAAGACAGAAGATAGAAGAACTAAACGATCTCTGGATCGTGCTCAGCAGAATCGTCATTTGAATAAATTGGAAAGTGATCGTCTTAAGGAAACCATGAAGAGAGCGAATCTTTATGTAGAGCAAGTTGTGCACAATGTTGATATAGATATTAATGAAAGTGGCACAATAGCTGCAGCTGCCACATCAGCCATTGTGAAAAAGAGCGGTCCTGAACTTACCTATCGCGTGGAATCACCATTTTTGTTTTTGATTCGTCATGATCCAACCAAATTGGTGCTCTTCTATGGCATTGTAAATGAACCAGTATTATTATAGACTCTAACGGAATTTTATGTAAATAAAACTAGATAACTGTGCACTTAAAATATACTTTACACAAAGGTGAA